>OZ024759.1:13338405-13383405 GCA_964016885.1 Eledone cirrhosa | reverse complement strand
GCCATCTATCTTTTTCGTGATTGCCCTTTGAGGAGCTTCAAGTTTCATGATACTTTGTTTCGTGTGGGGAGACCACAGTGGACAACAGTATTCAAGGTGTGGTCGGGCAAAAGTAGAGAAGAGAAGGATAATGGTGTGGGAATCTCTCGACTGGAAGGTTCTGAGGATCCAGGAACACATTCTGCGGGCCATGTCAACTTTGCTGCTTATATGCGTGGCCCAGCTTATGTTGCTGTCCACGGTTACTCCCAAGTCTCTGATGTTGTTAGATGCCACAAGAGTTTCCCCGGAGGGAAGGGAGTACGGGAGTTTCAGAGCATCCTCTTTTCCAAAGTGGATCAGTTCGAATTTGTCTTCGTTCAGTAACATGTTGTTCTTTTCCGCCCATTGGGTAACAGCCAGTAGGTCTGACTGAAGGCTTATCCGGTCATCCACGCCATTGATGACCTTTTGGAGCTTGGAATCATCAGCGAAAATTTTAATGTTGCTGTGTTTGATGATGTCAGTGATGTCATTAATATAGATGATGAAGAGAAGTGGGCCCAACACAGTGCCTTGTGGGACCCCACTACTGACTTTGGCTGGGCTGGATTTGACTCCTTCAACTACAACATGTTGGGTTCTGTTTGACAGGAAGCTCTTGATCCACTGCAGCAGCTTTCCAGTGACACCAATATTGGACAGTTTTCTCAGTAGAATGTTATGATCAACCCTGTCAAAGGCCTTGCTGAAATCAAGGTAGATAACATCAGTGTTGGAACCCTCTCCCAAGGCTCTCAAAATGTCATCAAAGTGATGCAGTAGCTGCGTCAGGCAATCCCTTCCATTACGGAATCCATGCTGGTTGGAGTTCAGCATATTGTTACTCTCAAGGAAGTGGGTCATTCGCGATCTCACCACTCTCTCAAATACCTTAATGATATGAGAGGTGAGTGAGATTGGACGGTAATTCACGGCAAGGGATTTGTTTCCTTTTTTGAAAACTGGGACAACAGACTGGGATAGAAGGTTTTCTGGCACATATCCAGCATCCAGTGAGTTCCGCCACAGATTGGCAAGAGGAGATGCAAGTTGGTGTTGACACGCCTTCAAGACACAAGCAGGGAACCTATCGGGACCTACTGCTGAATTATGCTTGATTTCCTTTATTGCCGCTAAGACATCAGGGGCGCCAAACGTTATGTCCGATAAGGTGTAATGGGGAGTAACATCGCCGATACAGCCCAGATCGGCCATATCAGGATTGCTGAAAACAGAGCAGTATTGTTTCTGCAGTATCTCACCCATGGTTTTAGCATTGTCTTGAAGAGTGCCATTTTCATCAATTAGAGGGCCAACAGTAGAGCCAGTGATTTTGTGTTTTTTTGCAAATGAAAAGAACACTTTGGGATTGAGTTTCATCTTCTCAATGGCCCAGGCCTCTTCAGCTCTTCTCTGATTGTTGATGAGAGACATTATGTTGTTTTGGAGGTTATGTTTTTTAATCTCTAGTGATGAAATGGCAGTCAAGTTGATGTGTTGCTGCTGACAGTATTTCAGCTTGTTGATTTTTTTGTTCGTTCTCTTAATTTTTCTGATGAGCGTTTTTCTATTTCTAGGGATTCTGCTCTTAGATTTGTTTATAGTTCTTAATGGGGTGTGTTTTGCACATATGTTTGTAACAGTGTCCACAAATGTCTGCCAGGACTTTTTGATGTTAGTGGGTGTATGAGTGTGCGTGAAGGACCAGTCGACATGTGCAAGATCATGACTGATCGCTTCCCAGTTTGCATTGTGGAAATCCATAGCGTCAAACGGATGGACAGGAGAGATGACATTGGGTTTGTATATTGGACGGTGGAATCACAGAGAACCATGTCATGATCAGAGAGTAGAGTTTTCTCCACTGCAATATTATGGATATTGTCAGTGTGATTGCTGAAAATTAAGTCTAGGACGTTTTTGTGGCACCTCATTGGTTCGAGCACCAGTTGGGATAGGAAGAAATCATACATACATATATATATACACATATATATATACATATACATACATACATACACATATATATACATCATCATCATCATCATTTCATTTTACGTCCGCTTTTCCCTGCTTGCAAGGGTGGGACGGGAACTGATTCTGGCTTGATTTCTACAGCTGGATGCCCTTCCTAACACCAACCTCATTTACAGTGAGTGCTGGGTGCTTTTTTGCCGTGGCACCTCCACGACCACTTTGCAGTGGAATGATAGGGACTGGGGTCCCTATCATCTCATTTCTACAGCTGAGTAAACTGGAGCAATGTGAAATAAAGTGTCTTGCTCAAGGAAACAACACATCACCCGGTCTGAGAATTGAACTCACAACCTTTCGATTGCAAGGCCAATGCTCTAACCACTAAGCCATGTGCCTCCATATATATATATATACATATATATATACATACACATACATACATACATACATACATACACATATATACATACACACATATACATATATATATACACACATATATATATATACACACATATATATATATACACCACAGTGGTATATGCGGTAAATCTCTGAAAATATATATATCATCATCATCACCATTTTACGTCCGCTTTTCCCTGCTTGCAAGGGTGGGATGGGAACTGATTCTGGCTTCATTTCTACAGCTGGATGCCCTTCCTAACACCAACCTCATTTACAGTGAGTGCCGGGTGCTTTTTTGCCGTGGCACCTCCACGACCGCTTTGCAGGGGAATGATAGGGACCCCAGTCCTTACCATCTCATTTCTACAGCTCAGTAAACTGACCCTCTACTGATACTGCCAATCCACCGCCGGATGTATACTTAAAATCATGTCTTCTTTATAATATTTGTTTCTACTTTAGGCACAAGGCCAGCAATTACCCAGTGCATTACTGGTACTTTATTTTATCGACCCCGTAAGGATGAAAGGCAAAGTCAACCTCGGCGGGATTTGAACTCAGACAGTAAAGAGACGTAACTATGCTAGAAAGCATGTCTTCTTTATAATATTTGTTTCTACTTTAGGCACAAGGCCAGCAATTACCCAGTGCATTACTGGTACTTTATTTTATCGACACCGTAAGGATGAAAGGCAAAGTCAACCTCGGCGGGATTTGAACTCAGACAGTAAAGAGACGTAACTATGCTAGAAAGCATGTCTTTATAATATTTGTTTCTACTTTAGGCACAAGGCCAGCAATTACCCAGTGCATTACTGGTACTTTATTTTATCGACCCCGTAAGGATGAAAGGCAAAGTCAACCTCGGCGGGATTTGAACTCAGATCATAAAGGGACGTAACTATGCTGGAAAGCATGGCGTCCGACCCTCTACCGATACTGCCAATCCTCCGCCCTTCTTTATAATATTGATACTCCGTCTGATTCCTTATTGATAATACTTTGAGAAAGACAAGTCATGGAGTGATTTACAACTGTTTACACTACAGTCAGTAAATCAGTAAATTAATTGGTTACCCAACATTTCTTTGCTTCATTATCATCACCTTGGCAGTATCGGCAGAGGGTCAGACACAATGCTTTGCAGCACAGAGTTACTCCCCTTTATGATCGGAATTCAAATCCCGCCGAGGTTAACTTTGCCTTTCATCCTTACGGGGTCGTTAAAATAAAGTACCAGTAATGCGTTGGGGTAATTGCTGGCCTTGTGCCAAAAGTAGAAACAATTATCACCGTTTCACGTGTGTGTGTGTGTGTGTGTGTGTGTGTGTGTGTGTGTGTGTGTGTGTGTGTGTGTGTGTGCGTGCGTGTGTGTGTGTGTGCACACACATAGGGTGTCCCCGAAAAATGTATACACACTTCAACAATATTCTAATGAATATTGCCTGTACAAGTCATTAAAGTGCGTATACATTTTTGGGGGACATCCTGTATATATATCTTGAAAAAGACACACACACACACACACACACACACATATATGTGTAGACACAGACACATATCTTAAGACACACACACATATATATATGTATGTATATACAGACAGAGACACATATCTTAAGACACACACACACACATATATATATATGTGTATATACAGACAGAGACACATATCTTAAGACACACACACACACACATATATATATGTGTATATACAGACCCAGACATATCTTAAGACACACACACATACACATATATATATATGTGTATATACAGACCCAGACACATATCTTAAGACACACACACACATATATATATGTGTATATACAGACCCAGACACATATCTTAAGACACACACACACACACATATATATATATGTGTATATACAGACCGAGACACATATCTTAAGACACACACACATATATAAGTGTATATACAGACCCATTTTTAAGACACACACACACACACATTATATATATATATCATCATCATTTCATTTTACGTCCGCTTTTCCCTGCTTGCAAGGGTGGGACGGGAACTGATTCTGGCTTGATTTCTACAGCTGGATGCCCTTCCTACCAACCTCATTTACAGTGAGTGCTGGGTGCTTTTTTGCCGTGGCACCTCCACGACCACTTTACAGTGAGTGCTGGATGCTTTTTTGCCGTGGCACCTCCACGACCACTTTACAGTAAGTGCTGGGTGCTTTTTTGCCGTGGCACCTCCACGACCACTTTACAGTGAGTGCTGGGTGCTTTTTTGCCGTGGCACCTCCACGACCACTTTACAGTGAGTGCTGGGTGCTTTTTTGCCGTGGCACCTCCACGACCACTTTACAGAGAGTGCTGGGTGCTTTTTTTCCGTGGCACCTCCACGACCACTTTACAGTGAGTGCTGGGTGCTTTTTTTCCATGGCACCTCCACGACCACTTTACAGTGAGTGCTGGGTGCTTTTTTTCCATGGCACCTCCACGACCACTTTACAGTGAGTGCTGGGTGCTTTTTTTCCATGGCACCTCCACGACCACTTTACAGTGAGTGCTGGGTGCTTTTTTTCCATGGCACCTCCACGACCACTTTACAGTGAGTGCTGGGTGCTTTTTTGCCGTGACACCTCCACGACCACTATACAGTGAGTGCTGGGTGCTTTTTTGCCGTGGCACCTCCACGACCACTTTACAGTGAGTGCTGGGTGCTTTTTTTCCATGGCACCTCCACGACCACTTTACAGTGAGTGCTGGGTGCTTTTTTGCCGTGGCACCTCCACGACCACTTTACAGTGAGTGCTGGGTGCTTTTTTTCCATGGCACCTCCACGACCACTTTACAGTGAATGCTGGGTGCTTTTTTTCCATGGCACCTCCACAACCACTTTACAGTGAGTGCTGGGTGCTTTTTTTTCCATGGCACCTCGACGACCACTTTACAGTGAGTGCTGGGTGCTTTTTTTTCCATGGCACCTCTACGACCACTTTACAGTGAGTGCTGGGTGCTTTTTTTTCCATGGCACCTCTACGACCACTTTACAGTGGAATGATAGAGATCCCAGTCCCTATCATCTCATTTCTACAGCTGAGTAAACTGGAGCAATGGGAAATAAAGTGTCTTGCTCAAGGAAACAACACATCACCCGGTCTGAGAATTGAACTCACAACCTTTCGATTGCAAGGCCAATGCTCTAACCACTAAGCCATGTGCCTCCACATATATATATTTATATATATATATATACAGACTGAGACACACACACAAACATATATATATATATATATATATGTATATACAGACTGAGACACACACACAAACATATATATATATGTGTGTATATTCAGACTGAGACACGCACACATCTTGAGAAAGACACACACACACGTGTGTTGGTAATAAAATAATATTTCCACCCAAAATTATGTTCAGACAACTCCTCAACTGCGTTACTCATCTTTAAATAATTGTTACCACACCTATTAAAAATGCTTACTACCACCACCACCACCCCTTCTTGAGCTAGACACATTTCATGATAAGACTGGAGCCCCTCTCATTAAAACACACAAGAAACCTCACTGAAGGCCAGCTAAACCTACATAGGTGTGAGCTGTAACAACATGATAGGACTGGAGCCCCTATCATTAAAACACACAAGAAACCTCCAATGAGATACAACCTTGTAGGAGGTCAGCTAAACCTACATAGGTGTGAGATGTAATGACAACATAAGACTGAAGCCCCTATCATTAAAACACCCAGAGAAACCTATGGGATACAACCTCATAGGAGGTCAGCCAAACCTACATTGGTGTGAGCTGTAACAACATGATAGGACTGGAGCCTCTATCATTAAAACACACAAGAAACCTCCTATGAGATACAAACTTGTAGGTGAGAGCTGTAACAACTACATGTTAGGACTGAGGTCCCTTTCATTAAAACAACAAAACTCCTATGAAATACAACCTTGTAGGTGAGAGCTGTAACAACTACATGTTAGGACTGAGGTCCCTATCATTGAAACAACAAAACTTCTATGAGATACAACCTTGTAGGAGACCAGCTAAACCTACATAGGTGTGAGCTGTAACAACATCATAGAACTGGTGTCCCTATCATTAAAACACCCAAGAAACCTCCTATGAGATACAACCTTGTAGGAGACCAGCTAAACCTACATAGGTGTGAGCTGTAACAACATGATAGGACTGGGGTCCCTATCATTAAAACACCTGAGAAACCTCATAAGATGCCAGCTAAACCTACATAGGTGCCAGCAGTAATTTTGTTTTTTTATATCGTAGTCAAACTTTAGAGAATATTAAACAATAATTATCTCACCTTCTTTATCACTTGAGGGTTTACCAATTTCTACAAACAGTTCAAAAATTCTTTCTGGATTTTCTCTGAAAGTAAAAATTTACCAAAGTTTAACAAACACAATGTGACAAAGTGTTTAATATATACAAGCAGAAAAACCACCCTTCGGGTAGTTTTCTGCTAGCATATGTAGTGTGTATATTGATATTATAAACAAATATATATGCATGTAGATATGATACATCAAATGAAATCATAATTGACAATATGCACAGAAATTAAACGAAGTCTGTGTTACACTCTCTTCTGTAGTCAGTAAAGTAATCCATGATACATTAAAAAAGACGATACTATATATAAACATCATCATCTCATCATCATCTTCATTTTACGTCCACTTTTCCCTGCTTGCAAAGGTGGGACGGGAACTGATTCTGGCTTGATTTCTACAGCTGGATGCCCTTCCTAACACCAACCTCATTTACAGTGAGTGCTGGGTGCTTTTTTGCCGTGGCACCTGCACGACCACTTTGCAGTGGAATGATAGGGACCCTAGTCATATCATCTCATTTCTACAGCTGAGTAAACTGGAGCAATGTGAAATAAAGTGTCTTGCTCAAGGACACAACACATCACCCGGTCTGAGAATTGAACTCACAACCTTTCAATTGCAAGGCCAATGCTCTAACCACTAAGCCATGTGCCTCCATGTGCCACAATATATATAATAAACTAAAATGTTATGAAAATGAAAAAGGAGAAAATTATCGATGGAAATATAAACCTTACATAACGATGCAAATATATGAACGCTTATATAAGAGATGTGATACATGTTATGATATAATTGTTTCTACTTTTGGCACAAGGCCAGCAATTATCCCAGTACATTACTGGTACTTTATTTTATCATCGACCCTGTAAGGATGAAAGGCAAAGTTAACCTCAGCGGGATTTGAACTCAGAATGGCAAGGGCCGTAACTCTTTGCTGCTAAGCATGGCATCCAATCCTCTACCGCCAATCCGGACGCTAACCGGAAGTGTTGAAATTTTAAAATTTTAAAGTGAATCTTAAAATAAGCAATACTTTATATATAAGAATATTTATGTTTAGTCAAGAGCTACGAAATTTAGTAGATAAATTACATAATATTCATTCATTGGCCCTTGCTATTCTGAGTTCAAATCCCGCCGAGGTTAACTTTGCCTTTCATCCTTACGGGGTCGATAAAATAAAGTACCAGTAATACACTGAGGGTAAATTGCTGGCCTTGTGCCTAAAGTAGAAACAATTATTTATTCAAAGTAATCCAACTTATTTTACTAACGGGATAAAAAAAAATTTAAAAAAAACGGACACTGTCTCACACTCTTCCCTTTATTATATTATAGATACTGGGTGCATTGATTGCACCCCTTGCACGGGATGCAGAGAAGAAACCAACCATTCACGTTTGGTCCAGGCTGACATATAACACCCACACAGTTTTGAACTTACCACTAATAACTGTCTGCTCTGAATCAGGCACTTCGGAAATGCAAGTCCCATGATATCATTGAGCGAGTGGGAAATTTCGGCACACCAGCACAAACTGTCTAGTTTGATACACTTTATAAATATATATATATATAAAGTGAAGGCGTGTGGCTGACTGGTTAGAGAATTGGATTCGCAATCGTAAGGTTGTGAGTTCGATTCCTGGACCAGGCGATGCGTTATGTCCTTGAGCAAGACACTTTATTTCACGTTGCTCCTTCTACCTGGAGTTGCGACCGATAGATAGTATTAGCAATTGGAAAGACCAACGGAAACATTGTTCCCTCAGTCCGATTTGACGAAAGTCGATCGTCTCTTTCTTATATATATAAAGGGTGTGGTAAGATACCAGGTGGACCATAACACACCAGAGTACTCGATACTTAGAGTAGTAGAGTGGGTAATAGGAAAAGAGTCAGGACCCCAACGGCTGAGCTCTGGCTGTTTCGGATCTAGCAGTCAAAACAAAATGAATAACAATATTTTAAGAGGAAACCTTAAAAAATTATTTTTTTTAAGATAAATATAGAAACGAAGGACACAGAATTCCATGGTCATCGGTCATTGAGATGGACTTGGGCAATTACAACCCCTACCAACGGTACTGCTGGTCCAAATGGGGTCACAGTGTCTGACATAAGGCAAACGCTGTCCAAAGGAGGAAGAGACAAAAGGCAAAACATTAATTTATAGCCATTAACCCTTTAGCATTTAAATTAGCCATATCTATCCAGAATTACGTCACCTCTTTCTGTTCAAACCAGCCATAACCGGCCACACCCACTGATGTTAAGGTATTGTTCTCAAAATAAATAACATCAAAATCTCGTAGATTCGATATTATGTGAGATATTTATGTAAGATAAAGCCTTTACCACAAAAATACAATAGTAAATATAGAGTAATTGTTTCTACTTTTGGCAAAGGCCAGCAATTACCCAGTGCATTACTGGTACTTTATTTTATCGACCCCGTAAGGATGAAAGGCAAAGTTAACCTCGGCGGTATTTGAACTCAGAATGGAAAGGGGCGTAACTCTATGCGTCAAAGGGTTAAACTACAAAACAGAAGGAGAGAGAGAGAGTAACTGGTGCAGTCAGTCGGTGAGCTGTCATTCTAGATATTTGACTGTGTGTCCATCATGACATTTCAAGGTCAAGAACAAAACAAACAGGACAGTTGCAAAAAGTATTAAATGTGTGTGTGTGAAGGTGTATAGCTTTGTGGTTACAGCGCTGGGCTTGCAATCATGAGGATGTGAGTTTGATTGCTGGACCAAGTAATGTGTTGTGTCCTTGAGCAAGACACTTTATTTCACATTGCTCCAGTTTACTCAGTTGTAGAAATAAGTTGCAACATCACTGGTGCCAAGCTGTATCGGCCCATTGCGTTTCTTTCCCTTGGACAACATCGGTGACGTAGTTTAGTGTCTATATAGTCTAAATATAGTGTATATAAAATGTATGTAGTGTATATATAGTAAGTCTATAGTGCGTGTGTATGTGTTGCGATGTCACTGGTGCCAAGCTGTATCAGCCTTAGCCTTTCTCTTGGACAACACCGGTGGCATGGTGAGGAGAGACTGGTATACATGGGTGACTGCTGGTCTTCCACAATCAACCTTGCCAGGAATTGCGCTTTGGAGGAGACCTTTCTAGGTGAAAATCCCATGGACATTCATGACCAAAGGGTGTCTTTACCTTTAACTTTTATATATATATATATATATATATATATATATATATATATATATATATATATATATCAAGTAAGTATGTTTTGAAACAGTGAGCAGATTTGAAATTAGAAAATAGAATAGCTTTCACCGTATTTTTGACTAAAGGAATTTTAGCCTGATAATGGGGTTTAGAACCCTCAGATAGATGGAAAATTTGACTACATATATATATATAGTTATATATGAAGTAATTCCGTCGGAAAGGTCCAGGCAAAAAGAGTGCTCTATGTAGGTTACAGAGCTTATTAGTTATGTAATAAACATAAGATAATTATTTCATTTACCAGTGCTTTCTTGAAAGCAAGCAAAATTTGCTTTCAGTCATCAGAATGAAAAATCCTGGTGTATTTATTGACATTGGATTTTAAAAACAAAAATATAATCTATATGAAAGTGAGGCTGTAAAAGGAAGAAGGAAAGGAAAAAGAATAAATATAAAAGTAGCTAAACACACATGCACACACACACACACACACATATATATATATGGAGGCACATGGCTTAGTGGTTAGAGTTCAAGTCTCAGACCGGGTGATGTGTTGTTTCCTTGAGCAAGACACTTTATTTCACATTGCTCCAACTTACTCAGCTGTAGAAATGAGATGATAGGGACTGGGGTCCCTATCATTCCACTGCAAAGTGGTCGTGGAGGTGCCACGGCAAAAAAGCACCCACCACTCACTGTAAATGAGGTTGGTGTTAGGAAGGGCATCCAGCTGTAGAAATCAAGCCAGAATCAGTTCCCGTCCCACCCTTGCAAACAGGGAAAAGCAGATGTAAATTGATGATGATGATGATGGTGATATATATATATACATACATACATACATACATACATACATACATACACACACATCATCATCATCATCATCATCGTTTAACGTCCATCTTCCATGCTTGCATGGGTTTGGACGGGAGTTTTCCCACTTGAGGCAAGACTGGTTGTCCTGCTCATATATATATATATATAGACAGAGAGAGAGAGGTAGAGAGAGAGAGAGAGAGAGAGAGAGAGAGAGAGAGAGAGAGAGAGAGAGAGAGATAGAGAGAAGGCACATGGCTTAGTGATTAGAGTAGTAGGCTTGCAATCGAAAGGTTGTGAGTTCAATTCTCGGACCGGGTGATGTGTTGTTTCCTTGAGCAAGACACTTTATTTCACATTGCTCCAGTTTACTCAGCTGAAAATGAGTACCAATAATAGCTGGAAGTTTAACCCTGCGATGGACTGGTGTCCTGTCCAGGGGGGAGTCTTGTACTCTCAGTCACTTCACGCCATGAAACCAGGATAAGCACCGGCCAAATAATCCTTCTGGCTTAAGACAGACTTTAGACTTATGGCCTGCCCGCCCAGCCAGTGGGATGGCGTCATCGTATGGCTAAAACAGCACGTGCTGAATGGCGCCCGACAGACTGGTCGGTCAAGGTGATCAAGGTGATATATATATATAGAGAGACAGTCAAATCGGACCGTGGAAACAATGTTTCCATTGGTCTTTCCAATTGCTAATACTATATACCAATAGTAATGATGATGATGATGATGATGATGATGATATAAGGATGATGTCAGTGACAACAGGCATGATAATGATGACAAAGAGGATGAAATATGGAAACTAAACAGGTTTTGTTTGTGTTTGTTTAACTGTTTTATTTATTTTTTCTTAACCCAAAAATGCTTCAATAAGATGAAAGGACCTTTTTACGTCATACGGGGTCACAAGGTCACATTGAAGGTCGACATATTTTAATGGCCCACAACGACACACTTTACAAGACAACAACCTTTGCTGTTTATAATAAACAACAATTCCTTTCATTAGCCTAACGAAGTACGAGGAAAATAAATTACTTCATTAGAAATATTTATGGTGTTCATGTTGTTGTTGGTGGTGGTGGTGGTGGTGTTGGTGGTGGTGTTGTTGGTGATGATGTTGTTGGTGTTGTTGTTGTTGATGGTGTTGTTGGTGGTGGTGGTGGTGGTGGTGGTGGTGATGTTTTGCTGTTGGTGGTGGTGGTAGTGTTGTTGGTGTTGGTGGTGGTGATGTTTTGCTGTTGGTGGTGGTGGTGGTGGTGGTGGTGGTGGTGGTGATGTTTTGCTGTTGGTGGTGGTGTTGTTGGTGGTGGTGGTGATGTTTTGCTGTTGGTGGTGGTGGTGGTGGTGGTGGTGATGTTTTGCTGTTGGTGGTGGTGGTGGTGGTGGTGGTGATGTTTTGCTGTTGGTGGTGGTGGTGGTGGTGGTGGTGATGTTTTGCTGTTGGTGGTGGTGGTGGTGGTGGTGGTGGTGGTGGTGATGTTTTGCTGTTGGTGGTGGTGGTGGTGGTGGTGGTGGTGATGTTTTGCTGTTGTTGTTGATGGTGTTGGTGGTGGTGGTGGTGGTGGTGATGTTTTGCTGTTGGTGGTGGTGGTGGTGATGTTGTTGGTGTTGTTGTTGTTGATGGTGTTGGTGGTGGTGGTGGTGGTGGTGGTGATGTTTTGCTGTTGGTGGTGGTGGTGATGTTGGTGTTGGTGGTGGTGATGTTGTTGGTGTTGGTGGTGGTGATGTTGTTGGTGTTGTTGTTGTTGATGGTGTTGTTGGTGGTGGTGGTGGTGGCGGCGTTTGTTGTTGTTAGTGGTGGTGGTGTTGTTGGTGGTGATGTTTTGCTGTTGGTGGTGGTGATGTTTTGCTGTTGGTGGTGGTGATGTTGTTGGTGTTGGTGGTGGTGATGTTGTTGGTGTTGGTGATGTTGTTGGTGTTGTTGTTGTTGATGGTGTTGGTGGTGGTGGTGGCGGCGTTTGTTGTTGTTAGTGGTGGTGGTGTTGTTGGTGGTGATGTTTTGCTGTTGGTGGTGGTGATGTTTTGCTGTTGGTGGTGGTGATGTTTTGCTGTTGGTGGTGGTGATGTTGTTGGTGTTGGTGGTGGTGATGTTGTAGGTGTTGTTGTTGTTGATGGTGTTGTTGGTGGTGGTGGTGGCGGCGTTTGTTGTTGTTGTTGGTGTTGGTGGTGGTGCTTGTTGTTTGTTGTTGTTGGTGTTGTTGTTGGTGGTGGTGGTGGTGGTGTTTGTTGGTTTCATTTTTAATTATTTTTATTTTATTTATTTTTTCCTCCAAGACAGAATTAACTAACATTCTCTCTTTTCTCAAGGCCAGAGACCCATCAGGCTGGTGTTAAGTGACTGAAAGTACAAGACTTCTCCTGGACAGGACACCAGTCCATCGCAGGGTTAAAGTTTGTCTCAAGCCAAAAGGTTAAATAGATTGGTGCGTATCCCAGTTTCTATGGCATTAAACAACTGAGAGTACAAGACTTCCTCTGGACAGGACACCAGTCCAACTCAGGGTTAGACCCTAGCTATTGCTAGCAACTCATTTTCAGTTGAGCATACTGGGGTAACATGAAATGAAGTGTTTTGCTCAAGAGTACAACACAAAACCCAGTCCAGGAATTGAACCCACATCATCGTTTCAGGGACAGTTTCAAACAGTTTGGTATCATAGAACAAGGACAGTTTCAAACAGTTTGGTCTCATAGAACAGGGACAGTTTCAAAAAGTTTGGTCTCATAGAACAGGGACAGTTTCAAACAGTTTGGTATCATAGAACCAGGGGCAGTTTCAAACAGTTTGGTCTCATAGAACAGGGACAGTTTCAAACAGTTTGGTATCATAGAACAGGGACAGTTTCAAACAGTTTGGTATCATAGAACAAGGACAGTTTCAAACAGTTTGGTCTCATAGAACCAGGGACAGTTTTAAACAGTTTGGTCTCATAGAACCAGGGACAGTTTCAAACAGTTTGGTCTCATAGAACCAGGGACAGTTTCAAACAGTTTGGTATCATAGAACAGGGACAGTTTCAAACAGTTTGGTATCATAGAACCAGGGACAGTTTCAAACAGTTTGGTATCATAGAACCAGGGGCAGTTTCAAACAGTTTGGTATCATAGAACAGGGACAGTTTCAAACAGTTTGGTATCATAGAACAGGGACAGTTTCAAACAGTTTGGTATCATAGAACCAGGGGCAGTTTCAAACAGTTTGGTCTCATAGAACAGGGACAGTTTCAAACAGTTTGGTATCATAGAACAGGGACAGTTTCAAACAGTTTGGTATCATAGAACAGGGACAGTTTCAAACAGTTTGGTATCATAGAACAGGGACAGTTTCAAACAGTTTGATATCAAAAAGGTTAAATTCATTTATTTTTGTGTGTTTGTGTTTTAAAAAATTTTGCTTGCACAAAGAATTACATTTCTCTATTGAAAACATTTATTTAAATAAAAAGAAATTAATTACTAAACCACAATACAATTTATAAATAAATTTAAAAAAAAAAGAAAGAAAAAAGATTGTATGACAGACAAACTGCAAAGAGGAAATTACTTTACTCGAAAATTAAAATTGTCTTTTCGAAAATATTGAATAAAAGAAATAATAGTGCAACAAAATTCTATCAGAAATTGAAAATAGAGCAATTAGTTCTGTCAATTACAAGAGAAAGATAATTAATTTTAGATTTACAAATTAGCCTATAAAATATCTAGAGACTGTGTAAATACTTGATTAGTTAAAAATATATATGAAAATGATAGGCAGTGTTTCTCATTAAAAATATGGTAATGAAAGGGTTACATTGTATATATTGAACTAAAATATAACAATTTCATAAGTGACAAATATCTCCATCCCCTCATAGAGAAGTAAAGAAAGGGTCGATAGTGTAAAATTACTCACACATGTACACCAGATCTGAACACAGAGGAACCAAACTCCCACTGTCATTGCCTGTCTCTCTCACCCTCTCCATCTCTCATATACACCAGGTCCAAACACAGAGGAACCAAACTCCCACTGTCATTGCCTGTCTCTCTCACCCTCTCCCTCTCTCATATACACCAGGTCTAAACACAGAGGAACCAAACTCCCACTGTCATTGCCTGTCTCTCTCACCCTCACCCTCTCTCATATACACCAGGTCTAAACACAGAGGAACCAAACTCCCACTGTCATTGCCTGTCTCTCTCACCCTCTCCCTCTCTCATATACACCAGGTCTAAACACAGAGGAACCAAACTCCCACTGTCATTGCCTGTCTCTCTCACCCTCCCCACCTCTCATATACACCAGGTCTAAACACAGAGGAACCAAACTCCCACTGTCATTGCCTGTCTCTCTCACCCTCTCCCTCTCTCATATACACCAGGTCTAAACACAGAGGAACCAAACTCCCACTGTCATTGCCTGTCTCTCTCACCCTCACCCTCTCTCATATACACCAGGTCCAAACACAGAGGAACCAAACTCCCACTGTCATTGCCTGTCTCTCTCACCCTCCCCACCTCTCATATACACCAGGTCTAAACACAGAAGAGCCAAACTCCCACTGTCATTGCCTGTCTCTCTCACCCTCTCCCTCTCTCATATACACCAGGTCCAAACACAGAGGAACCAAACTCCCACTGTCATTGCCTGTCTCTCTCACCCTCCCCACCTCTCATATACACCAGGTCTAAACACAGAGGAACCAAACTCCCACTGTCATTGCCTGTCTCTCTCACCCTCTCCCTCTCTCATATACACCAGGTCCAAACACAGAGGAACCAAACTCCCACTGTCATTGCCTGTCTCTCTCACCCTCTCCCTCTCTCATATACACCAGGTCTAAACACAGAGGAACCAAACTCCCACTGTCATTGCCTGTCTCTCTCACCCTCTCCCTCTCTCATATACACCAGGTCTAAACACAGAAGAGCCAAACTCCCACTGTCATTGCCTGTCTCTCTCACCCTCTCCCTCTCTCATATACACCAGGTCTAAACACAGAGGAACCAAACTCCCACTGTCATTGCCTGTCTCTCTCACCCTCTCCCTCTCTCATATACACCAGGTCCAAACACAGAGGAACCAAACTCCCACTGTCATTGCCTGTCTCTCTCACCCTCTCCCTCTCTCATATACACCAGGTCCAAACACAGAGGAACCAAACTCCCACTGTCATTGCCTGTCTCTCTCACCCTCTCCCTCTCTCATATACACCAGGTCTAAACACAGAGGAACCAAACTCCCACTGTCATTGCCTGTCTCTCTCACCCTCTCCCTCTCTCATATACACCAGGTCTAAACACAGAAGAGCCAAACTCCCACTGTCATTGCCTGTCTCTCTCACCCTCTCCCTCTCTCATATACACCAGGTCTAAACACAGAGGAACCAAACTCCCACTGTCATTGCCTGTCTCTCTCACCCTCTCCCTCTCTCATATACACCAGGTCCAAACACAGAGGAACCAAACTCCCACTGTCATTGCCTGTCTCTCTCACCCTCTCCCTCTCTCATATACACCAGGTCCAAACACAGAGGAACCAAACTCCCACTGTCATTGCCTGTCTCTCTCACCCTCTCCCTCTCTCATATACACCAGGTCTAAACACAGAGGAACCAAACTCCCACTGTCATTGCCTGTCTCTCTCACCCTCTCCCTCTCTCATATACACCAGGTCTAAACACAGAAGAGCCAAACTCCCACTGTCATTGCCTGTCTCTCTCACCCTCTCCCTCTCTCATATACACCAGGTCTAAACACAGAGGAACCAAACTCCCACTGTCATTGCCTGTCTCTCTCACCCTCTCCCTCTCTCATATACACCAGGTCCAAACACAGAGGAACCAAACTCCCACTGTCATTGCCTGTCTCTCTCACCCTCTCCCTCTCTCATATACACCAGGTCCAAACACAGAGGAACCAAACTCCCACTGTCATTGCCTGTCTCTCTCACCCTCCCCACCTCTCATATACACCAGGTCTAAACACAGAAGAGCCAAACTCCCACTGTCATTGCCTGTCTCTCTCACCCTCTCCCTCTCTCATATACACCAGGTCCAAACACAGAGGAACCAAACTCCCACTGTCATTGCCTGTCTCTCTCACCCTCCCCACCTCTCATATACACCAGGTCTAAACACAGAGGAACCAAACTCCACTGTCATTGCCTGTCTCTCACCCTCTCCATCTCTCATATACACCAGGTCTAAACACAGAGGAACCAAACTCCCACTGTCATTGCCTGTCTCTCTCACCCTCTCCCTCTCTCATATACACCAGGTCCAAACACAGAGGAACCAAACTCCCACTGTCATTGCCTGTCTCTCTCACCCTCTCCCTCTCTCATATACACCAGGTCTAAACACAGAGGAACCAAACTCCCACTGTCATTGCCTGTCTCTCTCACCCTCTCCCTCTCTCATATACACCAGGTCCAAACACAGAGGAACCAAACTCCCACTGTCATTGCCTGTCTCTCTCACCCTCTCCCTCTCTCATATACACCAGGTCTAAACACAGAGGAACCAAACTCCCACTGTCATTGCCTGTCTCTCTCACCCTCTCCCTCTCTCATATACACCAGGTCCAAACACAGAGGAACCAAACTCCCACTGTCATTGCCTGTCTCTCTCACCCTCCCCACCTCTCATATACACCAGGTCTAAACACAGAGGAACCAAACTCCCACTGTCATTGCCTGTCTCTCTCACCCTCTCCCTCTCTCATATACACCAGGTCCAAACACAGAGGAACCAAACTCCCACTGTCATTGCCTGTCTCTCTCACCCTCCCCACCTCTCATATACACCAGGTCTAAACACAGAAGAGCCAAACTCCCACTGTCATTGCCTGTCTCTCTCACCCTCTCCCTCTCTCATATACACCAGGTCCAAACACAGAGGAACCAAACTCCCACTGTCATTGCCTGTCTCTCTCACCCTCCCCACCTCTCATATACACCAGGTCTAAACACAGAGGAACCAAACTCCCACTGTCATTGCCTGTCTCTCTCACCCTCTCCCTCTCTCATATACACCAGGTCTAAACACAGAGGAACCAAACTCCCACTGTCATTGCCTGTCTCTCTCACCCTCTCCCTCTCTCATATACACCAGGTCTAAACACAGAGGAACCAAACTCCCACTGTCATTGCCTGTCTCTCTCACCCTCTCCCTCTCTCATATACACCAGGTCTAAACACAGAGGAACCAAACTCCCACTGTCATTGCCTGTCTCTCTCACCCTCTCCCTCTCTCATATACACCAGGTCTAAACACAGAGGAACCAAACTCCCACTGTCATTGCCTGTCTCTCTCACCCTCCCCACCTCTCATATACACCAGGTCTAAACACAGAAGAGCCAAACTCCCACTGTCATTGCCTGTCTCTCTCACCCTCTCCCTCTCTCATATACACCAGGTCCAAACACAGAGGAACCAAACTCCCACTGTCATTGCCTGTCTCTCTCACCCTCCCCACCTCTCATATACACCAGGTCTAAACACAGAGGAACCAAACTCCCACTGTCATTGCCTGTCTCTCTCACCCTCTCCCTCTCTCATATACACCAGGTCTAAACACAGAGGAACCAAACTCCCACTGTCATTGCCTGTCTCTCTCACCCTCTCCCTCTCTCATATACACCAGGTCTAAACACAGAGGAACCAAACTCCCACTGTCATTGCCTGTCTCTCTCACCCTCTCCCTCTCTCATATACACCAGGTCTAAACACAGAGGAACCAAACTCCCACTGTCATTGCCTGTCTCTCTCACCCTCTCCCTCTCTCATATACACCAGGTCTAAACACAGAGGAACCAAACTCCCACTGTCATTGCCTGTCTCTCTCACCCTCTCCCTCTCTCATATACACCAGGTCTAAACACAGAGGAACCAAACTCCCACTGTCATTGCCTGTCTCTCTCACCCTCTCCCTCTCTCATATACACCAGGTCTAAACACAGAGGAACCAAACTCCCACTGTCATTGCCTGTCTCTCTCACCCTCTCCCTCTCTCATATACACCAGGTCTAAACACAGAGGAACCAAACTCCCACTGTCATTGCCTGTCTCTCTCACCCTCTCCCTCTCTCATATACACCAGGTCTAAACACAGAGGAACCAAACTCCCACTGTCATTGCCTGTCTCTCTCACCCTCTCCCTCTCTCATATACACCAGGTCTAAACACAGAGGAACCAAACTCCCACTGTCATTGCCTGTCTCTCTCACCCTCTCCCTCTCTCATATACACCAGGTCTAAACACAGAGGAACCAAACTCCCACTGTCATTGCCTGTCTCTCTCACCCTCTCCCTCTCTCATATACACCAGGTCCAAACACAGAGGAACCAAACTCCCACTGTCATTGCCTGTCTCTCTCACCCTCCCCACCTCTCATATACACCAGGTCTAAACACAGAGGAACCAAACTCCCACTGTCATTGCCTGTCTCTCTCACCCTCTCCCTCTCTCATATACACCAGGTCCAAACACAGAGGAACCAAACTCCCACTGTCATTGCCTGTCTCTCTCACCCTCTCCCTCTCTCATATACACCAGGTCCAAACACAGAGGAACCAAACTCCCACTGTCATTGCCTGTCTCTCTCACCCTCTCCCTCTCTCATATACACCAGGTCTAAACACAGAGGAACCAAACTCCCACTGTCATTGCCTGTCTCTCTCACCCTCTCCCTCTCTCATATACACCAGGTCCTAAACACAGAGGAACCAAACTCCCACTGTCATTGCCTGTCTCTCTCACCCTCCCCACCTCTCATATACACCAGGTCTAAACACAGAGGAACCAAACTCCCACTGTCATTGCCTGTCTCTCTCACCCTCTCCCTCTCTCATATACACCAGGTCCAAACACAGAGGAACCAAACTCCCACTGTCATTGCCTGTCTCTCTCACCCTCTCCCTCTCTCATATACACCAGGTCCAAACACAGAGGAACCAAACTCCCACTGTCATTGCCTGTCTCTCTCACCCTCTCCCTCTCTCATATACACCAGGTCTAAACACAGAGGAACCAAACTCCCACTGTCATTGCCTGTCTCTCTCACCCTCTCCCTCTCTCATATACACCAGGTCCAAACACAGAGGAACCAAACTCCCACTGTCATTGCCTGTCTCTCTCACCCTCTCCCTCTCTCATATACACCAGGTCTAAACACAGAGGAACCAAACTCCCACTGTCATTGCCTGTCTCTCTCACCCTCTCCCTCTCTCATATACACCAGGTCCAAACACAGAGGAACCAAACTCCCACTGTCATTGCCTGTCTCTCTCACCCTCTCCCTCTCTCATATACACCAGGTCTAAACACAGAGGAACCAAACTCCCACTGTCATTGCCTGTCTCTCTCACCCTCTCCCTCTCTCATATACACCAGGTCCAAACACAGAGGAACCAAACTCCCACTGTCATTGCCTGTCTCTCTCACCCTCACCCTCTCTCATATACACCAGGTCTAAACACAGAGGAACCAAACTCCCACTGTCATTGCCTGTCTCTCTCACCCTCTCCCTCTCTCATATACACCAGGTCCAAACACAGAGGAACCAAACTCCCACTGTCATTGCCTGTCTCTCTCACCCTCTCCCTCTCTCATATACACCAGGTCTAAACACAGAGGAACCAAACTCCCACTGTCATTGCCTGTCTCTCTCACCCTCTCCCTCTCTCATATACACCAGGTCCAAACACAGAGGAACCAAACTCCCACTGTCATTGCCTGTCTCTCTCACCCTCTCCCTCTCTCATATACACCAGGTCCAAACACAGAGGAACCAAACTCCCACTGTCATTGCCTGTCTCTCTCACCCTCTCCCTCTCTCATATACACCAGGTCCAAACACAGAGGAACCAAACTCCCACTGTCATTGCCTGTCTCTCTCACCCTCTCCCTCTCTCATATACACCAGGTCCAAACACAGAGGAACCAAACTCCCACTGTCATTGCCTGTCTCTCTCACCCTCTCCCTCTCTCATATACACCAGGTCCAAACACAGAGGAACCAAACTCCCACTGTCATTGCCTGTCTCTCTCACCCTCTCCCTCTCTCATATACACCAGGTCTAAACACAGAGGAACCAAACTCCCACTGTCATTGCCTGTCTCTCTCACCCTCTCCCTCTCTCATATACACCAGGTCCAAACACAGAGGAACCAAACTCCCACTGTCATTGCCTGTCTCTCTCACCCTCACCCTCTCTCATATACACCAGGTCCAAACACAGAGGAACCAAACTCCCACTGTCATTGCCTGTCTCTCTCACCCTCACCCTCTCTCATATACACCAGGTCCAAACACAGAGGAACCAAACTCCCACTGTCATTGCCTGTCTCTCTCACCCTCACCCTCTCTCATATACACCAGGTCTAAACACAGAGGAACCAAACTCCCACTGTCATTGCCTGTCTCTCTCACCCTCTCCCTCTCTCATATACACCAGGTCTAAACACAGAGGAACCAAACTCCCACTGTCATTGCCTGTCTCTCTCACCCTCTCCCTCTCTCATATACACCAGGTCCAAACACAGAGGAACCAAACTCCCACTGTCATTGCCTGTCTCTCTCACCCTCTCCCTCTCTCATATACACCAGGTCTAAACACAGAGGAACCAAACTCCCACTGTCATTGCCTGTCTCTCTCACCCTCTCCCTCTCTCATATACACCAGGTCCAAACACAGAGGAACCAAACTCCCACTGTCATTGCCTGTCTCTCTCACCCTCTCCCTCTCTCATATACACCAGGTCCAAACACAGAGGAACCAAACTCCCACTGTCATTGCCTGTCTCTCTCACCCTCTCCCTCTCTCATATACACCAGGTCCAAACACAGAGGAACCAAACTCCCACTGTCATTGCCTGTCTCTCTCACCCTCTCCCTCTCTCATATACACCAGGTCCAAACACAGAGGAACCAAACTCCCACTGTCATTGCCTGTCTCTCTCACCCTCTCCCTCTCTCATATACACCAGGTCCAAACACAGAGGAACCAAACTCCCACTGTCATTGCCTGTCTCTCTCACCCTCTCCCTCTCTCATATACACCAGGTCTAAACACAGAGGAACCAAACTCCCACTGTCATTGCCTGTCTCTCTCACCCTCACCCTCTCTCATATACACCAGGTCTAAACACAGAGGAACCAAACTCCCACTGTCATTGCCTGTCTCTCTCACCCTCTCCCTCTCTCATATACACCAGGTCTAAACACAGAGGAACCAAACTCCCACTGTCATTGCCTGTCTCTCTCACCCTCTCCCTCTCTCATATACACCAGGTCCAAACACAGAGGAACCAAACTCCCACTGTCATTGCCTGTCTCTCTCACCCTCTCCCTCTCTCATATACACCAGGTCCAAACACAGAGGAACCAAACTCCCACTGTCATTGCCTGTCTCTCTCACCCTCTCCCTCTCTCATATACACCAGGTCCAAACACAGAGGAACCAAACTCCCACTGTCATTGCCTGTCTCTCTCACCCTCTCCCTCTCTCATATACACCAGGTCTAAACACAGAGGAACCAAACTCCCACTGTCATTGCCTGTCTCTCTCACCCTCACCCTCTCTCATATACACCAGGTCCAAACACAGAGGAACCAAACTCCCACTGTCATTGCCTGTCTCTCTCACCCTCTCCCTCTCTCATATACACCAGGTCCAAACACAGAGGAACCAAACTCCCACTGTCATTGCCTGTCTCTCTCACCCTCTCCCTCTCTCATATACACCAGGTCCAAACACAGAGGAACCAAACTCCCACTGTCATTGCCTGTCTCTCTCACCCTCTCCCTCTCTCATATACACCAGGTCCAAACACAGAGGAACCAAACTCCCACTGTCATTGCCTGTCTCTCTCACCCTCTCCCTCTCTCATATACACCAGGTCCAAACACAGAGGAACCAAACTCCCACTGTCATTGCCTGTCTCTCTCACCCTCTCCCTCTCTCATATACACCAGGTCCAAACACAGAGGAACCAAACTCCCACTGTCATTGCCTGTCTCTCTCACCCTCTCCCTCTCTCATATACACCAGGTCTAAACACAGAGGAACCAAACTCCCACTGTCATTGCCTGTCTCTCTCACCCTCTCCCTCTCTCATATACACCAGGTCCAAACACAGAGGAACCAAACTCCCACTGTCATTGCCTGTCTCTCTCACCCTCTCCCTCTCTCATATACACCAGGTCCAAACACAGAGGAACCAAACTCCCACTGTCATTGCCTGTCTCTCTCACCCTCTCCCTCTCTCATATACACCAGGTCCAAACACAGAGGAACCAAACTCCCACTGTCATTGCCTGTCTCTCTCACCCTCTCCCTCTCTCATATACACCAGGTCCAAACACAGAGGAACCAAACTCCCACTGTCATTGCCTGTCTCTCTCACCCTCTCCCTCTCTCATATACACCAGGTCTAAACACAGAGGAACCAAACTCCCACTGTCATTGCCTGTCTCTCTCACCCTCTCCCTCTCTCATATACACCAGGTCCAAACACAGAGGAACCAAACTCCCACTGTCATTGCCTGTCTCTCTCACCCTCTCCCTCTCTCATATACACCAGGTCCAAACACAGAGGAACCAAACTCCCACTGTCATTGCCTGTCTCTCTCACCCTCTCCCTCTCTCATATACACCAGGTCCAAACACAGAGGAACCAAACTCCCACTGTCATTGCCTGTCTCTCTCACCCTCTCCCTCTCTCATATACACCAGGTCCAAACACAGAGGAACCAAACTCCCACTGTCATTGCCTGTCTCTCTCACCCTCTCCCTCTCTCATATACACCAGGTCTAAACACAGAGGAACCAAACTCCCACTGTCATTGCCTGTCTCTCTCACCTCTCACCTCTCTCATATACACCAGGTCCAAACACAGAGGAACCAAACTCCCACTGTCATTGCCTGTCTCTCTCACCCTCTCCCTCTCTCATATACACCAGGTCTAAACACAGAGGAACCAAACTCCCACTGTCATTGCCTGTCTCTCTCACCCTCTCCCTCTCTCATATACACCAGGTCCAAACACAGAGGAACCAAACTCCCACTGTCATTGCCTGTCTCTCTCACCCTCTCCCTCTCTCATATACACCAGGTCCAAACACAGAGGAACCAAACTCCCACTGTCATTGCCTGTCTCTCTCACCCTCTCCCTCTCTCATATACACCAGGTCCAAACACAGAGGAACCAAACTCCCACTGTCATTGCCTGTCTCTCTCACCCTCTCCCTCTCTCATATACACCAGGTCCAAACACAGAGGAACCAAACTCCCACTGTCATTGCCTGTCTCTCTCACCCTCTCCCATCTCTCATATACACCAGGTCTAAACACAGAGGAACCAAACTCCCACTGTCATTGCCTGTCTCTCTCACCCTCACCCTCTCTCATATACACCAGGTCCAAACACAGAGGAACCAAACTCCCACTGTCATTGCCTGTCTCTCTCACCCTCTCCCTCTCTCATATACACCAGGTCTAAACACAGAGGAACCAAACTCCCACTGTCATTGCCTGTCTCTCTCACCCTCACCCTCTCTCATATACACCAGGTCTAAACACAGAGGAACCAAACTCCCACTGTCATTGCCTGTCTCTCTCACCCTCTCCCTCTCTCATATACACCAGGTCTAAACACAGAGGAACCAAACTCCCACTGTCATTGCCTGTCTCTCTCACCCTCTCCCATCTCTCATATACACCAGGTCCAAACACAGAGGAACCAAACTCCACTGTCATTGCCTGTCTCTCTCACCCTCCCCTCTCTCATATACACCAGGTCTAAACACAGAGGAACCAAACTCCCACTGTCATTGCCTGTCTCTCTCACCCTCTCCATCTCTCATATACACCAGGTCCAAACACAGAGGAACCAAACTCCCACTGTCATTGCCTGTCTCTCTCACCCTCCCCTCTCTCATATACACCAGGTCTAAACACAGAGGAACCAAACTCCCACTGTCATTGCCTGTCTCTCTCACCCTCACCCCTCTCTCATATACACCAGGTCTAAACACAGAGGAACCAAACTCCCACTGTCATTGCCTGTCTCTCTCACCCTCACCCTCTCTCATATACACCAGGTCTAAACACAGAGGAACCAAACTCCCACTGTCATTGCCTGTCTCTCTCACCCTCTCCCTCTCTCATATACACCAGGTCCAAACACAGAGGAACCAAACTCCCACTGTCATTGCCTGTCTCTCTCACCCTCTCCCTCTCTCATATACACCAGGTCCAAACACAGAGGAACCAAACTCCCACTGTCATTGCCTGTCTCTCTCACCCTCTCCCTCTCTCATATACACCAGGTCCAAACACAGAGGAACCAAACTCCCACTGTCATTGCCTGTCTCTCTCACCCTCTCCCTCTCTCATATACACCAGGTCTAAACACAGAGGAACCAAACTCCCACTGTCATTGCCTGTCTCTCTCACCCTCTCCCTCTCTCATATACACCAGGTCTAAACACAGAGGAACCAAACTCCCACTGTCATTGCCTGTCTCTCTCACCCTCTCCCTCTCTCATATACACCAGGTCTAAACACAGAGGAACCAAACTCCCACTGTCATTGCCTGTCTCTCTCACCCTCTCCCTCTCTCATATACACCAGGTCCAAACACAGAGGAACCAAACTCCCACTGTCATTGCCTGTCTCTCTCACCCTCTCCCTCTCTCATATACACCAGGTCCAAACACAGAGGAACCAAACTCCCACTGTCATCTCTCATATACACCAGGTCCAAACACAGAGGAACCAAACTCCCACTGTCATTGCCTGTCTCTCTCACCCTCTCCCTCTCTCATATACACCAGGTCCAAACACAGAGGAACCAAACTCCCACTGTCATCTCTCATATACACCAGGTCCAAACACAGAGGAACCAAACTCCCACTGTCATTGCCTGTCTCTCTCACCCTCTCCCTCTCTCATATACACCAGGTCTAAACACAGAGGAACCAAACTCCCACTGTCATTGCCTGTCTCTCTCACCCTCTCCCTCTCTCATATACACCAGGTCCAAACACAGAGGAACCAAACTCCCACTGTCATTGCCTGTCTCTCTCACCCTCTCCCTCTCTCATATACACCAGGTCCAAACACAGAGGAACCAAACTCCCACTGTCATCTCTCATATACACCAGGTCCAAACACAGAGGAACCAAACTCCCACTGTCATTGCCTGTCTCTCTCACCCTCTCCCTCTCTCATATACACCAGGTCCAAACACAGAGGAACCAAACTCCCACTGTCATCTCTCATATACACCAGGTCCAAACACAGAGGAACCAAACTCCCACTGTCATTGCCTGTCTCTCTCACCCTCACCCTCTCTCATATACACCAGGTCCAAACACAGAGGAACCAAACTCCCACTGTCATTGCCTGTCTCTCTCACCCTCTCCCTCTCTCATATACACCAGGTCCAAACACAGAGGAACCAAACTCCCACTGTCATTGCCTGTCTCTCTCACCCTCTCCCTCTCTCATATACACCAGGTCTAAACACAGAGGAACCAAACTCCCACTGTCATTGCCTGTCTCTCTCACCCTCTCCCTCTCTCATATACACCAGGTCCAAACACAGAGGAACCAAACTCCCACTGTCATTGCCTGTCTCTCTCACCCTCTCCCTCTCTCATATACACCAGGTCCAAACACAGAGGAACCAAACTCCCACTGTCATCTCTCATATACACCAGGTCCAAACACAGAGGAACCAAACTCCCACTGTCATTGCCTGTCTCTCTCACCCTCTCCCTCTCTCATATACACCAGGTCTAAACACAGAGGAACCAAACTCCCACTGTCATTGCCTGTCTCTCTCACCCTCTCCCTCTCTCATATACACCGGGTCTAAACACAGAGGAACCAAACTCCCACTGTCATTGCCTGTCTCTCTCACCCTCACCCTCTCTCATATACACCAGGTCCAAACACAGAGGAACCAAACTCCCACTGTCATTGCCTGTCTCTCTCACCCTCTCCCTCTCTCATATACACCAGGTCCAAACACAGAGGAACCAAACTCCCACTGTCATTGCCTGTCTCTCTCACCCTCTCCCTCTCTCATATACACCAGGTCTAAACACAGAGGAACCAAACTCCCACTGTCATTGCCTGTCTCTCTCACCCTCTCCCTCTCTCATTACACCAGGTCTAAACACAGAGGAACCAAACTCCCACTGTCATTGCCTGTCTCTCTCACCCTCACCCTCTCTCATATACACCAGGTCCAAACACAGAGGAACCAAACTCCCACTGTCATTGCCTGTCTCTCTCACCCTCTCCCTCTCTCATATACACCGGGTCTAAACACAGAGGAACCAAACTCCCACTGTCATTGCCTGTCTCTCTCACCCTCACCCTCTCTCATATACACCAGGTCCAAACACAGAGGAACCAAACTCCCACTGTCATTGCCTGTCTCTCTCACCCTCTCCCTCTCTCATATACACCAGGTCCAAACACAGAGGAACCAAACTCCCACTGTCATTGCCTGTCTCTCTCACCCTCTCCCTCTCTCATATACACCAGGTCTAAACACAGAGGAACCAAACTCCCACTGTCATTGCCTGTCTCTCTCACCCTCTCCCTCTCTCATATACACCGGGTCTAAACACAGAGGAACCAAACTCCCACTGTCATTGCCTGTCTCTCTCACCCTCACCCTCTCTCATATACACCAGGTCCAAACACAGAGGAACCAAACTCCCACTGTCATTGCCTGTCTCTCTCACCCTCTCCCTCTCTCATATACACCAGTCCAAACACAGAGGAACCAAACTCCCACTGTCATTGCCTGTCTCTCTCACCCTCTCCCTCTCTCATATACACCAGGTCTAAACACAGAGGAACCAAACTCCCACTGTCATTGCCTGTCTCTCTCACCCTCTCCCTCTCTCATATACACCGGGTCTAAACACAGAGGAACCAAACTCCCACTGTCATTGCCTGTCTCTCTCACCCTCACCCTCTCTCATATACACCAGGTCCAAACACAGAGGAACCAAACTCCCACTGTCATTGCCTGTCTCTCTCACCCTCTCCCTCTCTCATATACACCAGGGTCCAAACACAGAGGAACCAAACTCCCACTGTCATTGCCTGTCTCTCTCACCCTCTCCCTCTCTCATATACACCAGGTCCAAACACAGAGGAACCAAACTCCCCACTGTCATTGCCTGTCTCTCTCACCCTCTCCCTCTCTCATATACACCAGGTCTAAACACAGAGGAACCAAACTCCCACTGTCATTGCCTGTCTCTCTCACCCTCACCCTCTCTCATATACACCAGGTCTAAACACAGAGGAACCAAACTCCCACTGTCATTGCCTGTCTCTCTCACCCTCACCCTCTCTCATATACACCAGGTCTAAACACAGAGGAACCAAACTCCCACTGTCATTGCCTGTCTCTCTCACCCTCTCCCTCTCTCATATACACCAGGTCTAAACACAGAGGAACCAAACTCCCACTGTCATTGCCTGTCTCTCTCACCCTCTCCCTCTCTCATATACACCAGGTCCAAACACAGAGGAACCAAACTCCCACTGTCATTGCCTGTCTCTCTCACCCTCTCCCTCTCTCATATACACCAGGTCATAAACACAGAGGAACCAAACTCCCACTGTCATTGCCTGTCTCTCTCACCCTCTCCCTCTCTCATATACACCAGGTCCAAACACAGAGGAACCAAACTCCCACTGTCATTGCCTGTCTCTCTCACCCTCTCCCTCTCTCATATACACCAGGTCTAAACACAGAGGAACCAAACTCCCACTGTCATTGCCTGTCTCTCTCACCCTCTCCCTCTCTCATATACACCAGTCCAAACACAGAGGAACCAAACTCCCACTGTCATTGCCTGTCTCTCTCACCCTCTCCCTCTCTCATATGCACCAGGTCTAAACACAGAGGAACCAAACTCCCACTGTCATTGCCTGTCTCTCTCACCCTCTCCCTCTCTCATATACACCAGGTCTAAACACAGAGGAACCAAACTCCCACTGTCATTGCCTGTCTCTCTCACCCTCTCCCTCTCTCATATACACCAGGTCAAACACAGAGGAACCAAACTCCCACTGTCATTGCCTGTCTCTCTCACCCTCACCCTCTCTCATATACACCAGGTCTAAACACAGAGGACCAAACTCCCACTGTCATTGCCTGTCTCTCTCACCCTCTCCCTCTCTCATATACACCAGGTCTAAACACAGAGGAACCAAACTCCCACTGTCATTGCCTGTCTCTCTCACCCTCTCCCTCTCTCATATACACCAGGTCCAAACACAGAGGAACCAAACTCCCACTGTCATTGCCTGTCTCTCTCACCCTCACCCTCTCATATACACCAGGTCTAAACACAGAGGAACCAAACTCCCACTGTCATTGACTGTCTCTCTCACCCTCACCCTCTCTCATATACACCAGGTCTAAACACAGAGGAACCAACTCCCACTGTCATTGACTGTCTCTCTCACCCTCTCCCTCTCTCATATACACCAGGTCTAAACACAGAGGAACCAAACTCCCACTGTCATTGCCTGTCTCTCTCACCCTCTCCCTCTCTCATATACACCAGGTCCAAACACAGAGGAACCAAACTCCCACTGTCATTGCCTGTCTCTCTCACCCTCACCTCTCTCATATACACCAGGTCCAAACACAGAGGAACCAAACTCCCACTGTCATTGACTGTCTCTCTCACCCTCTCCCTCTCTCATATACACCAGGTCTAAACACAGAGGAACCAAACTCCCACTGTCATTGACTGTCTCTCTCACCCTCTCCCTCTCTCATATACACCAGGTCTAAACACAGAGGAACCAAACTCCCACTGTCATTGCCTGTCTCTCTCACCCTCTCCCTCTCTCATATACACCAGGTCCAAACACAGAGGAACCAAACTCCCACTGTCATTGCCTGTCTCTCTCACCCTCACCCTCTCATATACACCAGGTCCAAACACAGAGGAACCAAACTCCCACTGTCATTGACTGTCTCTCTCAACCCTCACCCTCTCTCATATACACCAGGTCTAAACACAGAGGAACAAACTCCCACTGTCATTGACTGTCTCTCTCACCTCCTCACCCTCTCTCATATACACCAGGTCCAAACACAGAGGAACCAAACTCCCACTGTCATTTGCCTGTCTCTCTCACCTCACCCTCTCTCATATACACCAGGTCTAAACACAGAGGAACCAAACTCCCACTGTCATTGCCCTGTCTCTCTCACCTCACCCTCTCTCATATACACCATGTCTAAACACAGAGGAACCAAAACTCCCACTTCCCACTGTCATTGACTGTCTCTCTCTCACCCTCTCCCTCTCTCATATACACCAGGTCTAAACACAGAGGAACCAAACTCCCACTGTCATTGCCTGTCTCTCTCACCCTCACCCTCTCTCATATACACCAGGTCTAAACACAGAGGAACCAAACTCCCACTGTCATTGACTGTCTCTCTCACCCTCTCCCTCTCTCATATACACCAGGTCTAAACACAGAGGAACCAAACTCCCACTGTCATTGCCTGTCTCTCTCACCCTCACCCTCTCTCATATACACCAGGTCTAAACACAGAGGAACCAAACTCCCACTGTCATTGCCTGTCTCTCTCACCCTCTCCCTCTCTCATATACACCAGGTCTAAACACAGAGGAACCAAACTCCCACTGTCATTGCCTGTCTCTCTCACCCTCTCCCTCTCTCATATACACCAGGTCTAAACACAGAGGAACCAAACTCCCACTGTCATTGCCTGTCTCTCTCACCCTCTCCCTCTCTCATATACACCGGGTCTAAACACAGAGGAACCAAACTCCCACTGTCATTGCCTGTCTCTCTCACCCTCTCCCTCTCTCATATACACCAGGTCTAAACACAGAGGAACCAAACTCCCACTGTCATTGCCTGTCTCTCTCACCCTCTCCCTCTCTCATATACACCAGGTCTAAACACAGAGGAACCAAACTCCCACTGTCATTGCCTGTCTCTCTCACCCTCACCCTCTCTCATATACACCAGGTCCAAACACAGAGGAACCAAACTCCCACTGTCATTGCCTGTCTCTCTCACCCTCTCCCTCTCTCATATACACCGGGTCTAAACACAGAGGAACCAAACTCCCACTGTCATTGCCTGTCTCTCTCACCCTCTCCCTCTCTCATATACACCAGGTCCAAACACAGAGGAACCAAACTCCCACTGTCATTGCCTGTCTCTCTCACCCTCTCCCACCTCTCATATACACCAGGTCTAAACACAGAGGAACCAAACTCCCACTGTCATTGCCTGTCTCTCTCACCCTCTCCCTCTCTCATATACACCAGGTCTAAACACAGAGGAACCAAACTCCCACTGTCATTGCCTGTCTCTCTCACCCTCACCCTCTCTCATATACACCAGGTCTAAACACAGAGGAACCAAACTCCCACTGTCATTGCCTGTCTCTCTCACCCTCACCCTCTCTCATATACACCAGGTCCAAACACAGAGGAACCAAACTCCCACTGTCATTGCCTGTCTCTCTCACCCTCTCCCACCTCTCATATACACCAGGTCTAAACACAGAGGAACCAAACTCCCACTGTCATTGCCTGTCTCTCTCACCCTCTCCCTCTCTCATATACACCAGGGTCTAAACACAGAGGAACCAAACTCCCACTGTCATTGCCTGTCTCTCTCACCCTCACCCTCTCTCATATACACCAGGTCTAAACACAGAGGAACCAAACTCCCACTGTCATTGCCTGTCTCTCTCACCCTCACCCTCTCTCATATACACCAGGTCTAAACACAGAGGAACCAAACTCCCACTGTCATTGCCTGTCTCTCTCACCCTCTCCCTCTCTCATATACACCAGGTCTAAACACAGAGGAACCAAACTCCCACTGTCATTGCCTGTCTCTCTCACCCTCACCCTCTCTCATATACACCAGGTCTAAACACAGAGGAACCAAACTCCCACTGTCATTGCCTGTCTCTCTCACCCTCTCCCTCTCTCATATACACCAGGGTCTAAACACAGAGGAACCAAACTCCCACTGTCATTGCCTGTCTCTCTCACCCTCTCCCTCTCTCATATACACCAGGTCTAAACACAGAGGAACCAAACTCCCACTGTCATTGCCTGTCTCTCTCACCCTCACCCTCTCTCATATACACCAGGTCTAAACACAGAGGAACCAAACTCCCACTGTCATTGCCTGTCTCTCTCACCCTCTCCCTCTCTCATATACACCAGGTCTAAACACAGAGGAACCAAACTCCCACTGTCATTGCCTGTCTCTCTCACCCTCTCCCTCTCTCATATACACCAGGTCCAAACACAGAGGAACCAAACTCCCACTGTCATTGCCTGTCTCTCTCACCCTCTCCCTCTCTCATATACACCAGGTCTAAACACAGAGGAACCAAACTCCCACTGTCATTGCCTGTCTCTCTCACCCTCTCCCTCTCTCATATACACCAGGTCTAAACACAGAGGAACCAAACTCCCACTGTCATTGCCTGTCTCTCTCACCCTCACCCTCTCTCATATACACCAGGTCTAAACACAGAGGAACCAAACTCCCACTGTCATTGCCTGTCTCTCTCACCCTCTCCCTCTCTCATATACACCAGGTCTAAACACAGAGGAACCAAACTCCCACTGTCATTGCCTGTCTCTCTCACCCTCTACCTCTCTCATATACACCAGGTCTAAACACAGAGGAACCAAACTCCCACTGTCATTGCCTGTCTCTCTCACCCTCACCCTCTCTCATATACACCAGGTCTAAACACAGAGGAACCAAACTCCCACTGTCATTGCCTGTCTCTCTCACCCTCCCCACCTCTCATATACACCAGGTCCAAACACAGAGGAACCAAACTCCCACTGTCATTGCCTGTCTCTCTCACCCTCTCCCTCTCTCATATACACCAGGTCCAAACACAGAGGAACCAAACTCCCACTGTCATTGCCTGTCTCTCTCACCCTCACCCTCTCTCATATACACCAGGTCTAAACACAGAGGAACCAAACTCCCACTGTCATTGCCTGTCTCTCTCACCCTCTCCCTCTCTCATATACACCAGGTCTAAACACAGAGGAACCAAACTCCCACTGTCATTGCCTGTCTCTCTCACCCTCACCCTCCTCTCATATACACCAGGTCTAAACACAGAGGAACCAAACTCCCACTGTCATTGCCTGTCTCTCTCACCCTCTCCCTCTCTCATATACACCAGGTCTAAACACAGAGGAACCAAACTCCCACTGTCATTGCCTGTCTCTCTCACCCTCCCCACCTCTCATATACACCAGGTCTAAACACAGAGGAACCAAACTCCCACTGTCATTGCCTGTCTCTCTCACCCTCTCCCTCTCTCATATACACCGGGTCTAAACACAGAGGAACCAAACTCCCACTGTCATTGCCTGTCTCTCTCACCCTCACCCTCTCTCATATACACCGGGTCTAAACACAGAGGAACCAAACTCCCACTGTCATTGCCTGTCTCTCTCACCCTCACCCTCTCTCATATACACCAGGTCTAAACACAGAGGAACCAAACTCCCACTGTCATTGCCTGTCTCTCTCACCCTCTCCCTCTCTCATATACACCAGGTCTAAACACAGAGGAACCAAACTCCCACTGTCATTGCCTGTCTCTCTCACCCTCACCCTCTCTCATATACACCAGGTCTAAACACAGAGGAACCAAACTCCCACTGTCATTGCCTGTCTCTCTCACCCTCTCCCTCTCTCATATACACCAGGTCCAAACACAGAGGAACCAAACTCCCACTGTCATTGCCTGTCTCTCTCACCCTCTCCCTCTCTCATATACACCAGGTCCTAAACACAGAGGAACCAAACTCCCACTGTCATTGCCTGTCTCTCTCACCCTCTCCCTCTCTCATATACACCAGGTCCAAACACAGAGGAACCAAACTCCCACTGTCATTGCCTGTCTCTCTCACCCTCTCCCTCTCTCATATACACCAGGTCCTAAACACAGAGGAACCAAACTCCCACTGTCATTGCCTGTCTCTCTCACCCTCTCCCTCTCTCATATACACCAGGTCCAAACACAGAGGAACCAAACTCCCACTGTCATTGCCTGTCTCTCTCACCCTCTCCCTCTCTCATATACACCAGGTCAAACACAGAGGAACCAAACTCCCACTGTCATTGCCTGTCTCTCTCACCCTCTCCCTCTCTCATATACACCAGGTCCAAACACAGAGGAACCAAACTCCCACTGTCATTGCCTGTCTCTCTCACCCTCTCCCTCTCTCATATACACCAGGTCCAAACACAGAGGAACCAAACTCCCACTGTCATTGCCTGTCTCTCTCACCCTCTCCCTCTCTCATATACACCAGGTCTAAACACAGAGGAACCAAACTCCCACTGTCATTGCCTGTCTCTCTCACCCTCACCCTCTCTCATATACACCAGGTCTAAACACAGAGGAACCAAACTCCCACTGTCATTGCCTGTCTCTCTCACCCTCTCCCTCTCTCATATACACCAGGTCTAAACACAGAGGAACCAAACTCCCACTGTCATTGCCTGTCTCTCTCACCCTCTCCCTCTCTCATATACACCAGGGTCTAAACACAGAGGAACCAAACTCCCACTGTCATTGCCTGTCTCTCTCACCCTCACCCTCTCTCATATACACCAGGTCTAAACACAGAGGAACCAAACTCCCACTGTCATTGCCTGTCTCTCTCACCCTCACCCTCTCTCATATACACCAGGTCTAAACACAGAGGAACCAAACTCCCACTGTCATTGCCTGTCTCTCTCACCCTCACCCTCTCTCATATACACCAGGTCTAAACACAGAGGAACCAAACTCCCACTGTCATTGCCTGTCTCTCTCACCCTCTCCCTCTCTCATATACACCGGGTCTAAACACAGAGGAACCAAACTCCCACTGTCATTGCCTGTCTCTCTCACCCTCTCCCTCTCTCATATACACCAGGTCCAAACACAGAGGAACCAAACTCCCACTGTCATTGCCTGTCTCTCTCACCCTCACCCTCTCTCATATACACCAGGTCTAAACACAGAGGAACCAAACTCCCACTGTCATTGCCTGTCTCTCTCACCCTCACCCTCTCTCATATACACCAGGTCTAAACACAGAGGAACCAAACTCCCACTGTCATTGCCTGTCTCTCTCACCCCTCACCCTCTCTCATATACACCAGGTCTAAACACAGAGGAACCAAACTCCCACTGTCATTGCCTGTCTCTCTCACCCTCTCCCTCTCTCATATACACCGGGTCTAAACACAGCACAGAGGAACCAAACTCCCACTGTCATTGCCTGTCTCTCTCACCCTCTCCCTCTCTCATATACACCAGGTCTAAACACAGAGGAACCAAACTCCCACTGTCATTGCCTGTCTCTCTCACCCTCTCCCTCTCTCATATACACCAGGTCTAAACACAGAGGAACCAAACTCCCACTGTCATTGCCTGTCTCTCTCACCCTCTCCCTCTCTCATATACACCAGGTCTAAACACAGAGGAACCAAACTCCCACTGTCATTGCCTGTCTCTCTCACCCTCTCCCTCTCTCATATACACCAGGTCCAAACACAGAGGAACCAAACTCCCACTGTCATTGCCTGTCTCTCTCACCCTCTCCCTCTCTCATATACACCAGGTCCTAAACACAGAGGAACCAAACTCCCACTGTCATTGCCTGTCTCTCTCACCCTCTCCCTCTCTCATATACACCAGGTCCAAACACAGAGGAACCAAACTCCCACTGTCATTGCCTGTCTCTCTCACCCTCTCCCTCTCTCATATACACCAGGTCCAAACACAGAGGAACCAAACTCCCACTGTCATTGCCTGTCTCTCTCACCCTCTCCCTCTCTCATATACACCAGGTCTAAACACAGAGGAACCAAACTCCCACTGTCATTGCCTGTCTCTCTCACCCTCTCCCTCTCTCATATACACCAGGTCTAAACACAGAGGAACCAAACTCCCACTGTCATTGCCTGTCTCTCTCACCCTCTCCCTCTCTCATATACACCAGGTCTAAACACAGAGGAACCAAACTCCCACTGTCATTGCCTGTCTCTCTCACCCTCTCCCTCTCTCATATACACCAGGTCTAAACACAGAGGAACCAAACTCCCACTGTCATTGCCTGTCTCTCTCACCCTCTCCCTCTCTCATATACACCAGGTCTAAACACAGAGGAACCAAACTCCCACTGTCATTGCCTGTCTCTCTCACCCTCTCCCTCTCTCATATACACCAGGTCTAAACACAGAGGAACCAAACTCCCACTGTCATTGCCTGTCTCTCTCACCCTCTCCCTCTCTCATATACACCAGGTCCTAAACACAGAGGAACCAAACTCCCACTGTCATTGCCTGTCTCTCTCACCCTCTCCCTCTCTCATATACACCAGGTCTAAACACAGAGGAACCAAACTCCCACTGTCATTGCCTGTCTCTCTCACCCTCTCCCTCTCTCATATACACCAGGTCTAAACACAGAGGAACCAAACTCCCACTGTCATTGCCTGTCTCTCTCACCCTCTCCCTCTCTCATATACACCAGGTCCAAACACAGAGGAACCAAACTCCCACTGTCATTGCCTGTCTCTCTCACCCTCTCCCTCTCTCATATACACCAGGTCCAAACACAGAGGAACCAAACTCCCACTGTCATTGCCTGTCTCTCTCACCCTCTCCCTCTCTCATATACACCAGGTCTAAACACAGAGGAACCAAACTCCCACTGTCATTGCCTGTCTCTCTCACCCTCTCCCTCTCTCATATACACCAGGTCTAAACACAGAGGAACCAAACTCCCACTGTCATTGCCTGTCTCTCTCACCCTCTCCTCTCTCATATACACCAGGTCTAAACACAGAGGAACCAAACTCCCACTGTCATTGCCTGTCTCTCTCACCCTCTCCCTCTCTCATATACACCAGGTCTAAACACAGAGGAACCAAACTCCCACTGTCATTGCCTGTCTCTCTCACCCTCTCCCTCTCTCATATACACCAGGTCTAAACACAGAGGAACCAAACTCCCACTGTCATTGCCTGTCTCTCTCACCCTCTCCCTCTCTCATATACACCAGGTCTAAACACAGAGGAACCAAACTCCCACTGTCATTGCCTGTCTCTCTCACCCTCTCCCTCTCTCATATACACCAGGTCCAAACACAGAGGAACCAAACTCCCACTGTCATTGCCTGTCTCTCTCACCCTCTCCCTCTCTCATATACACCAGGTCTAAACACAGAGGAACCAAACTCCCACTGTCATTGCCTGTCTCTCTCACCCTCTCCCCCTCTCATATACACCAGGTCCAAACACAGAGGAACCAAACTCCCACTGTCATTGCCTGTCTCTCTCACCCTCTCCCTCTCTCATATACACCAGGTCCAAACACAGAGGAACCAAACTCCCACTGTCATTGCCTGTCTCTCTCACCCTCTCCCTCTCTCATATACACCAGGTCTAAACACAGAGGAACCAAACTCCCACTGTCATTGCCTGTCTCTCTCACCCTCTCCCTCTCTCATATACACCAGGTCTAAACACAGAGGAACCAAACTCCCACTGTCATTGCCTGTCTCTCTCACCCTCTCCCTCTCTCATATACACCAGGTCTAAACACAGAGGAACCAAACTCCCACTGTCATTGCCTGTCTCTCTCACCCTCTCCCTCTCTCATATACACCAGGTCCTAAACACAGAGGAACCAAACTCCCACTGTCATTGCCTGTCTCTCTCACCCTCTCCCTCTCTCATATACACCAGGTCTAAACACAGAGGAACCAAACTCCCACTGTCATTGCCTGTCTCTCTCACCCTCTCCCTCTCTCATATACACCAGGTCTAAACACAGAGGAACCAAACTCCCACTGTCATTGCCTGTCTCTCTCACCCTCTCCCTCTCTCATATACACCAGGTCTAAACACAGAGGAACCAAACTCCCACTGTCATTGCCTGTCTCTCTCACCCTCTCCCTCTCTCATATACACCAGGTCTAAACACAGAGGAACCAAACTCCCACTGTCATTGCCTGTCTCTCTCACCCTCTCCCTCTCTCATATACACCAGGTCCTAAACACAGAGGAACCAAACTCCCACTGTCATTGCCTGTCTCTCTCACCCTCTCCCTCTCTCATATACACCAGGTCTAAACACAGAGGAACCAAACTCCCACTGTCATTGCCTGTCTCTCTCACCCTCTCCCTCTCTCATATACACCAGGTCTAAACACAGAGGAACCAAACTCCCACTGTCATTGCCTGTCTCTCTCACCCTCTCCCTCTCTCATATACACCAGGTCCAAACACAGAGGAACCAAACTCCCACTGTCATTGCCTGTCTCTCTCACCCTCTCCCTCTCTCATATACACCAGGTCTAAACACAGAGGAACCAAACTCCCACTGTCATTGCCTGTCTCTCTCACCCTCTCCCTCTCTCATATACACCAGGTCCAAACACAGAGGAACCAAACTCCCACTGTCATTGCCTGTCTCTCTCACCCTCTCCCTCTCTCATATACACCAGGTCCAAACACAGAGGAACCAAACTCCCACTGTCATTGCCTGTCTCTCTCACCCTCTCCCTCTCTCATATACACCAGGTCTAAACACAGAGGAACCAAACTCCCACTGTCATTGCCTGTCTCTCTCACCCTCTCCCTCTCTCATATACACCAGGTCTAAACACAGAGGAAGCCAAACTCCCACTGTCATTGCCTGTCTCTCTCACCCTCTCCCTCTCTCATATACACCAGGTCTAAACACAGAGGAACCAAACTCCCACTGTCATTGCCTGTCTCTCTCACCCTCTCCCTCTCTCATATACACCAGGTCTAAACACAGAGGAACCAAACTCCCACTGTCATTGCCTGTCTCTCTCACCCTCTCCCTCTCTCATATACACCAGGTCTAAACACAGAGGAACCAAACTCCCACTGTCATTGCCTGTCTCTCTCACCCTCTCCCTCTCTCATATACACCAGGTCTAAACACAGAGGAACCAAACTCCCACTGTCATTGCCTGTCTCTCTCACCCTCTCCCTCTCTCATATACACCAGGTCCAAACACAGAGGAACCAAACTCCCACTGTCATTGCCTGTCTCTCTCACCCTCTCCCTCTCTCATATACACCAGGTCTAAACACAGAGGAACCAAACTCCCACTGTCATTGCCTGTCTCTCTCACCCTCTCCCTCTCTCATATACACCAGGTCCAAACACAGAGGAACCAAACTCCCACTGTCATTGCCTGTCTCTCTCACCCTCTCCCTCTCTCATATACACCAGGTCTAAACACAGAGGAACCAAACTCCCACTGTCATTGCCTGTCTCTCTCACCCTCTCCCTCTCTCATATACACCAGGTCTAAACACAGAAGAGCCAAACTCCCACTGTCATTGCCTGTCTCTCTCACCCTCTCCCTCTCTCATATACACCAGGTCTAAACACAGAGGAACCAAACTCCCACTGTCATTGCCTGTCTCTCTCACCCTCTCCCTCTCTCATATACACCAGGTCTAAACACAGAGGAACCAAACTCCCACTGTCATTGCCTGTCTCTCTCACCCTCTCCCTCTCTCATATACACCAGGTCTAAACACAGAGGAACCAAACTCCCACTGTCATTGCCTGTCTCTCTCACCCTCTCCCTCTCTCATATACACCAGGTCTAAACACAGAGGAACCAAACTCCCACTGTCATTGCCTGTCTCTCTCACCCTCTCCCTCTCTCATATACACCAGGTCTAAACACAGAGGAACCAAACTCCCACTGTCATTGCCTGTCTCTCTCACCCTCTCCCTCTCTCATATACACCAGGTCCTAAACACAGAGGAACCAAACTCCCACTGTCATTGCCTGTCTCTCTCACCCTCTCCCTCTCTCATATACACCAGGTCTAAACACAGAAGGAGCCAAACTCCCACTGTCATTGCCTGTCTCTCTCACCCTCTCCCTCTCTCATATACACCAGGTCTAAACACAGAGGAACCAAACTCCCACTGTCATTGCCTGTCTCTCTCACCCTCTCCCTCTCTCATATACACCAGGTCCTAAACACAGAGAGACCAAACTCCCACTGTCATTGCCTGTCTCTCTCACCCCTCTCCCTCTCTCATATACACCAGGTCTAAACACAGAGGAACCAAACTCCCACTGTCATTGCCTGTCTCTCTCACCCTCTCCCTCTCTCATATACACCAGGTCTAAACACAGAGGAACCAAACTCCCACTGTCATTGCCTGTCTCTCTCACCCTCTCCCTCTCTCATATACACCAGGTCTAAACACAGAGGAACCAAACTCCCACTGTCATTGCCTGTCTCTCTCACCCTCTCCCTCTCTCATATACACCAGGTCTAAACACAGAGGAACCAAACTCCCACTGTCATTGCCTGTCTCTCTCACCCTCTCCCTCTCTCATATACACCAGGTCCTAAACACAGAGGAACCAAACTCCCACTGTCATTGCCTGTCTCTCTCACCCTCTCCCTCTCTCATATACACCAGGTCTAAACACAGAGGAACCAAACTCCCACTGTCATTGCCTGTCTCTCTCACCCTCTCCCTCTCTCATATACACCAGGTCTAAACACAGAGGAACCAAACTCCCACTGTCATTGCCTGTCTCTCTCACCCTCTCCCTCTCTCATATACACCAGGTCTAAACACAGAGGAACCAAACTCCCACTGTCATTGCCTGTCTCTCTCACCCTCTCCCTCTCTCATATACACCAGGTCTAAACACAGAGGAACCAAACTCCCACTGTCATTGCCTGTCTCTCTCACCCTCTCCCTCTCTCATATACACCAGGTCTAAACACAGAGGAACCAAACTCCCACTGTCATTGCCTGTCTCTCTCACCCTCTCCCTCTCTCATATACACCAGGTCTAAACACAGAGGAACCAAACTCCCACTGTCATTGCCTGTCTCTCTCACCCTCTCCCTCTCTCATATACACCAGGTCTAAACACAGAGGAACCAAACTCCCACTGTCATTGCCTGTCTCTCTCACCCTCTCCCTCTCTCATATACACCAGGTCTAAACACAGAGGAACCAAACTCCCACTGTCATTGCCTGTCTCTCTCACCCTCTCCCTCTCTCATATACACCAGGTCTAAACACAGAGGAACCAAACTCCCACTGTCATTGCCTGTCTCTCTCACCCTCTCCCTCTCTCATATACACCAGGTCTAAACACAGAGGAACCAAACTCCCACTGTCATTGCCTGTCTCTCTCACCCTCTCCCTCTCTCATATACACCAGGTCTAAACACAGAGGAACCAAACTCCCACTGTCATTGCCTGTCTCTCTCACCCTCTCCCTCTCTCATATACACCAGGTCTAAACACAGAGGAACCAAACTCCCACTGTCATTGCCTGTCTCTCTCACCCTCTCCCTCTCTCATATACACCAGGTCTAAACACAGAGGAACCAAACTCCCACTGTCATTGCCTGTCTCTCTCACCCTCTCCCTCTCTCATATACACCAGGTCTAAACACAGAGGAACCAAACTCCCACTGTCATTGCCTGTCTCTCTCACCCTCTCCCTCTCTCATATACACCAGGTCCTAAACACAGAGGAACCAAACTCCCACTGTCATTGCCTGTCTCTCTCACCCTCTCCCTCTCTCATATACACCAGGTCTAAACACAGAGGAACCAAACTCCCACTGTCATTGCCTGTCTCTCTCACCCTCTCCCTCTCTCATATACACCAGGTCTAAACACAGAGGAACCAAACTCCCACTGTCATTGCCTGTCTCTCTCACCCTCTCCCTCTCTCATATACACCAGGTCTAAACACAGAGGAACCAAACTCCCACTGTCATTGCCTGTCTCTCTCACCCTCTCCCTCTCTCATATACACCAGGTCTAAACACAGAGGAACCAAACTCCCACTGTCATTGCCTGTCTCTCTCACCCTCTCCCTCTCTCATATACACCAGGTCCTAAACACAGAGGAACCAAACTCCCACTGTCATTGCCTGTCTCTCTCACCCTCTCCCTCTCTCATATACACCAGGTCTAAACACAGAGGAACCAAACTCCCACTGTCATTGCCTGTCTCTCTCACCCTCTCCCTCTCTCATATACACCAGGTCTAAACACAGAGGAACCAAACTCCCACTGTCATTGCCTGTCTCTCTCACCCTCTCCCTCTCTCATATACACCAGGTCTAAACACAGAGGAACCAAACTCCCACTGTCATTGCCTGTCTCTCTCACCCTCTCCCTCTCTCATATACACCAGGTCTAAACACAGAGGAACCAAACTCCCACTGTCATTGCCTGTCTCTCTCACCCTCTCCCTCTCTCATATACACCAGGTCTAAACACAGAGGAACCAAACTCCCACTGTCATTGCCTGTCTCTCTCACCCTCTCCCTCTCTCTCATATACACCAGGTCTAAACACAGAGGAACCAAACTCCCACTGTCATTGCCTGTCTCTCTCACCCTCTCCCTCTCTCATATACACCAGGTCTAAACACAGAGGAACCAAACTCCCACTGTCATTGCCTGTCTCTCTCACCCTCTCCCTCTCTCATATACACCAGGTCTAAACACAGAGGAACCAAACTCCCACTGTCATTGCCTGTCTCTCTCACCCTCTCCCTCTCTCATATACACCAGGTCTAAACACAGAGGAACCAAACTCCCACTGTCATTGCCTGTCTCTCTCACCCTCTCCCTCTCTCATATACACCAGGTCTAAACACAGAGGAACCAAACTCCCACTGTCATTGCCTGTCTCTCTCACCCTCTCCCTCTCTCATATACACCAGGTCTAAACACAGAGGAACCAAACTCCCACTGTCATTGCCTGTCTCTCTCACCCTCTCCCTCTCTCATATACACCAGGTCTAAACACAGAGGAACCAAACTCCCACTGTCATTGCCTGTCTCTCTCACCCTCTCCCTCTCTCATATACACCAGGTCTAAACACAGAGGAACCAAACTCCCACTGTCATTGCCTGTCTCTCTCACTCACCCTCTCCCTCTCTCATATACACCAGGTCTAAACACAGAGGAACCAAACTCCCACTGTCATTGCCTGTCTCTCTCACCCTCTCCCTCTCTCATATACACCAGGTCTAAACACAGAGGAACCAAACTCCCACTGTCATTGCCTGTCTCTCTCACCCTCTCCCTCTCTCATATACACCAGGTCTAAACACAGAGGAACCAAACTCCCACTGTCATTGCCTGTCTCTCTCACCCTCTCCCTCTCTCATATACACCAGGTCTAAACACAGAGGAACCAAACTCCCACTGTCATTGCCTGTCTCTCTCACCCTCTCCCTCTCTCATATACACCAGGTCTAAACACAGAGGAACCAAACTCCCACTGTCATTGCCTGTCTCTCTCACCCTCTCCCTCTCTCATATACACCAGGTCTAAACACAGAAGAGCCAAACTCCCACTGTCATTGCCTGTCTCTCTCACCCTCTCCCTTCTCATATACACCAGGTCTAAACACAGAGGAACCAAACTCCCACTGTCATTGCCTGTCTCTCTCACCCTCTCCCTCTCTCATATACACCAGGTCCAAACACAGAGGAACCAAACTCCCACTGTCATTGCCTGTCTCTCTCACCCTCTCCCTCTCTCATATACACCAGGTCTAAACACAGAGGAACCAAACTCCCACTGTCATTGCCTGTCTCTCTCAACCCTCTCCCTCTCTCATATACACCAGGTCTAAACACAGAGGAACCAAACTCCCACTGTCATTGCCTGTCTCTCTCACCCTCTCCCCTCTCATATACACCAGGTCTAAACACAGAGGAACCAAACTCCCACTGTCATTGCTGTCCTCTCTCACCCTCTCCCTCTCTCATATACACCAGGTCTAAACACAGAGGAACCAAACTCCCACTGTCATTGCCTGTCTCTCTCACCCTCTCCCTCTCTCATATACACCAGGTCCAAACACAGAGGAACCAAACTCCCACTGTCATTGCCTGTCTCTCTCACCCTCTCCCTCTCTCATATACACCAGGTCCTAAACACAGAGGAACCAAACTCCCACTGTCATTGCCTGTCTCTCTCACCCTCTCCCTCTCTCATATACACCAGGTCTAAACACAGAGGAACCAAACTCCCACTGTCATTGCCTGTCTCTCTCCACCCTCTCCCTCTCTCATATACACCAGGTCTAAACACAGAGGAACCAAACTCCCACTGTCATTGCCTGTCTCTCTCACCCTCTCCCTCTCTCATATACACCAGGTCTAAACACAGAGGAACCAAACTCCCACTGTCATTGCCTGTCTCTCTCACCCTCTCCCTCTCTCATATACACCAGGTCTAAACACAGAGGAACCAAACTCCCACTGTCATTGCCTGTCTCTCTCACCCTCTCCCTCTCTCATATACACCAGGTCTAACACAGAGGAACCAAACTCCCACTGTCATTGCCTGTCTCTCTCACCCTCTCCCTCTCTCATATACACCAGGTCTAAACACAGAGGAACCAAACTCCCACTGTCATTGCCTGTCTCTCTCACCCTCTCCCTCTCTCATATACACCAGGTCTAAACACAGAGGAACCAAACTCCCACTGTCATTGCCTGTCTCTCTCACCCTCTCCCTCTCTCATATACACCAGGTCTAAACACAGAGGAACCAAACTCCCACTGTCATTGCCTGTCTCTCTCACCCTCTCCCTCTCTCATATACACCAGGTCTAAACACAGAGGAACCAAACTCCCACTGTCATTGCCTGTCTCTCTCACCCTCTCCCTCTCTCATATACACCAGGTCTAAACACAGAGGAACCAAACTCCCACTGTCATTGCCTGTCTCTCTCACCCTCTCCCTCTCTCATATACACCAGGTCTAAACACAGAGGAACCAAACTCCCACTGTCATTGCCTGTCTCTCTCACCCTCTCCCTCTCTCATATACACAGGTCTAAACACAGAGGAACCAAACTCCCACTGTCATTGCCTGTCTCTCTCACCCTCTCCCTCTCTCATATACACCAGGTCTAAACACAGAGGAACCAAACTCCCACTGTCATTGCCTGTCTCTCTCACCCTCTCCCTCTCTCATATACACCAGGTCCAAACACAGAGGAACCAAACTCCACTGTCAACACAGAGGAACCAACTCC
>OZ024759.1:13335167-13338205 GCA_964016885.1 Eledone cirrhosa | reverse complement strand
TCATGGATCATTTGCTACCAGGCCACACAGAAATAATTAACTTGTCTAACCCTTTAACATTTAAACCGGCCATAAACCAGAATTCTTTCACCTCTTTCTGTTCAAATCGGTTGTAACTGGTTGCTTATACTTATGTTAAGGTATTGTTCTTAAAATAAATATGAAAATCTCATATATTTCTAATGTAAATGCTAAAGGTTAAAATTATATAATAGATAAATTGAATATTGGACTTTAATTTTAAAAGATTTGTTTAAATATTCAAAATTCATCTACTTTAATAAATTGCTCTTTTTATTATTGCTCTCTTTATCAAAATACACTTAAATAACACATATGTACAACTATCGGTCCACAGAAAGGTTGTCCGGCATGAAGCCAGTCTGTGATATAAAATAAGGTTGAAGACCACTGCTCTAAATTATAATTATGTATATATATCATCATCATCATTTTACGTCCGCTTTTCCCTGCTTGCAAGGGTGGGATGGGAACTGATTCTGGCTTGATTTCTACAGCTGGATGCCCTTCCTAACACCAACCTCATTTACAGTGAGTGCTGGGTGCTTTTTTGCCGTGGCGCCTACACGTCCACTTTACAGTGTGGGCTGGGTTCTTTTTTGCCGTGGCACCTCCACGACCACTTTGCAGTGGAATGATAGGGACACCAGTCCTATCATCTCATTTCTACAGCTGAGTAAACTGGAGGAATGTGAAATAAAGTGTCTTGCTCAAGGACACAGCACATCACCCGGTCCGAGAATTGAACTCACAACCTTTCGATTGCAAGGCCAACGCTCTAAACACTAAGCCATGTGCCTCCATATAATGTAAAGACTAAAATCCAAAGAGCGCTCAATAAGGATAAATATATATCAAATATATTTTTAAATAACAGATTAAAGTTTAAGCAAACAATCGCAGCTTTCACCCTTAACGGGATCTTCTGAAACTATATATAAATACTATATATGCACCTTTGGTGGGTTGTAGTGCACCTGAGCACTGTACACAATAATTTTCATTATTATCATTATTATTATATATGTATGTATACATGTATAATATACAAAATATATATCTGTTGAATGATGTTCAAATTAGATTGAGGTGGAGAGGAAACACTTGAGGGGGGGGGGGGGGGGGGGGCATTTAGATGGGGGGGGGCATTACATTACTCTATAATATATGGTAGATGATGATGATGATGATATACATATGGTTATCTGAAAGGACACATTGTAACTCTTACATCTTATGTAAGCAACGCAACAATTAATAAAGACCATTATACGTGTGTGTGTGTGGTGTGTGTGTGTGTGTGTGGTGTGCTGTGTGTGTGTGTGGTGTGCTGTGTGTGTGTATGGTGTGTGTGTGGTGTGGTGTGTTGTGTGTGTGTGTGTACATACACACTCATATTCCCATCCAACCCATTCAAGCTTGGAAAAACAGTTGTAAAACTGATTATTTATTTATATATATGTGTGTGTGTGTGTGTGTGTGTGTGTGTGTGTGTGTGTGTGTGTGTGTGTGTGTGCGTGCGTGCGTGCGTGCGTGCGTGCGTGCGTGCGTGCGTGTGTGTGTAAAAGGAGTATATTTAGAAGTTTACAAAAGCATTTTATATATATACATATATATACACATCATATTTATCTATATATATACACACACACATAATATGCACACACACACATATATATATATATATATATACACACATATATATATATATATATAAATATATACACATATATATACGTATACACACACACATCTATGAAATCAGTTAAATAAATGCATTTCTGTTACAACTTTAAAAAACACAGACACACACATCATTAAATACAAATCCACACACACACACACACACACACACACACACACACACATATCGACACACACATATCGACACACACACACACATATCGACACACACACACACATCCACACACACAGCCACACACACATATATATAAATACATATCTTGTAAAAATATGTCCTCTCCTATAAGAAGCTGTCTTGTCCAATTAAAATATATTTGGAGACTTAACTCCATCAGATATCTACAGTTTCAACTAATGGTGTAGTGTGGTATGGTGGGGGGTGTAGTGTGGTGTGGTGGGGTGTATGGTGTGGTGTGGTGTGGTGGGTGGGTGTATTGTATAGGGTGGTGTGGTTTGTAGTGTATAGGGTGGTGTGGTGTGGTGTAGTGTAGTGTATGGTGTGGTGTGTAGTGCGGTGTGGTGTATGGTGTGGTGTGTGGTGTGTGGTGTAGTGTAGAGTATAGTGTGGTGTATGGTATAGTGTGGTGTGGTGTGGTGTATATAGTGTGGTGTGTAGTGTGGTGTATATAGTGTGGTGTGTAGTGTGGTGTGTAGTGTGGTGTGGTATATATAGTGTGGTGTATGGTGTGGTGTATAGTGTGGTGTGTGGTGTATAGTGTGGTGTGGAGTATAATGTGTGGTGTGGAGTATAATGTGTGGTGTGGTGTAGTGTAGTGTGGAGGTGAGATGGGGTGGAGTGGAGGGAGGCAGGGTGGGTGGAGGGGAGATGAGGTGGGTGGAGGGGAAGGGAGATGGGGCAGGGTGGTTGGAGGGGAGATGTGGGGGGGGGGGGGGATACGGTAGGGTTGAGGTAAAGTTTCTGTAGTACCAGAGACAACAGTCAAACAATGGTAATAATTAATTGTAAAACTGATACCGATAATTTAACCCTTTACCATTCACAGTACATATACTGTTGCATTGTTACAATAAAAGCTTTACCTCACGTAATTATCTCACATAATATTGAAGCTATGAAATGTTGATAGTTGGAGAACAATACCTTAACATAAGTATGAGCAACTGGTTACAGCCAGTTTGAACAGAAAGGGGTGAGAGAATTTTGGCCGGATTATAGAGTAACTAGCTGCAGTACCCGGTAAAACCCACTCTTCTGCCTCTCTCACTGAAACATCTCTTTCCTCCTCCATTGTAAAGATGTCCCCAGGGGTTTCATTATTGATTTTTATTGAAATCCAATTAGCCAGTCCTGT
>OZ024759.1:13320167-13330167 GCA_964016885.1 Eledone cirrhosa | reverse complement strand
GGACAGTTTTCTCAGTAGAATGTTATGATCAACCCTGTCAAAGGCCTTGCTGAAATCAAGGTAGATAACATCAGTGTTGGAACCCTCTCCCAAGGCTCTCAAAATGTCATCAAAGTGATGCAGTAGCTGCGTCAGGCAATCCCTTCCATTACGGAATCCATGCTGGTTGGAGTTCAGCATATTGTTACTCTCAAGGAAGTGGGTCATTCGCGATCTCACCACTCTCTCAAATACCTTAATGATATGAGAGGTGAGTGAGATTGGACGGTAATTCACGGCAAGGGATTTGTTTCCTTTTTTGAAAACTGGGACAACAGACTGGGATAGAAGGTTTTCTGGCACATATCCAGCATCCAGTGAGTTCCGCCACAGATTGGCAAGAGGAGATGCAAGTTGGTGTTGACACGCCTTCAAGACACAAGCAGGGAACCTATCGGGACCTACTGCTGAATTATGCTTGATTTCCTTTATTGCCGCTAAGACATCAGGGGCGCCAAACGTTATGTCCGATAAGGTGTAATGGGGAGTAACATCGCCGATACAGCCCAGATCGGCCATATCAGGATTGCTGAAAACAGAGCAGTATTGTTTCTGCAGTATCTCACCCATGGTTTTAGCATTGTCTTGAAGAGTGCCATTTTCATCAATTAGAGGGCCAACAGTAGAGCCAGTGATTTTGTGTTTTTTTGCAAATGAAAAGAACACTTTGGGATTGAGTTTCATCTTCTCAATGGCCCAGGCCTCTTCAGCTCTTCTGATTGTTGATGAGAGACATTATGTTGTTTTGGAGGTTATGTTTTTTAATCTCTAGTGATGAAATGGCAGTCAAGTTGATGTGTTGCTGCTGACAGTATTTCAGCTTGTTGATTTTTTTTGTTCGTTCTCTTAATTTTTCTGATGAGCGTTTTTCTATTTCTAGGGATTCTGCTCTTAGATTTGTTTATAGTTCTTAATGGGGTGTGTTTTGCACATATGTTTGTAACAGTGTCCACAAATGTCTGCCAGGACTTTTTGATGTTAGTGGGTGTATGAGTGTGCGTGAAGGACCAGTCGACATGTGCAAGATCATGACTGATCACTTCCCAGTTTGCATTGTGGAAATCCATAGCGTCAAACGGATGGACAGGAGAGATGACATTGGGTTTGTATATTGGACGGTGGAATCACAGAGAACCATGTCATGATCAGAGAGTAGAGTTTTCTCCACTGCAATATTATGGATATTGTCAGTGTGATTGCTGAAAATTAAGTCTAGGACGTTTTTGTGGCACCTCGTTGGTTCGAGCACCAGTTGGGATAGGAAGAAATCATACATACATATATATATATACATATATATATACATATACATACATACATACATACACATATATATACATATATACATATATATATACATACACATACATACATACATACATACATACATACATACATACATACATACATACATACATACACATATACATACACACATATACATATATATATACACACATATATATATATACACACATATATATATATACATATATATATACATATACATATATATATACATACACATATATATACATATATATATACATACACATATATATACATATATATATACATACACATACATACATACATACATACACATATACACATACACACATATACATATATATATACACACATATATATATATACACCACAGTGGTATATGCGGTAAATCTCTGAAAATATATATATCATCATCATCACCATTTTACGTCCGCTTTTCCCTGCTTGCAAGGGTGGGATGGGAACTGATTCTGGCTTCATTTCTACAGCTGGATGCCCTTACTAACACCAACCTCATTTACAGTGAGTGCCGGGTGCTTTTTTGCCGTGGCATCTCCACGACCACTTTGCAGGGGAATGATAGGGACCCCAGTCCTTACCATCTCATTTCTACAGCTCAGTAAACTGACCCTCTACTGATACTGCCAATCCACCGCCGGATGTATACTTAAAATCATGTCTTCTTTATAACATTGTTTCTACTTTTGGCACAAGGCCAGCAATTACCCAGTGCATTACTGGTACTTTATTTTATAGACCCCGTAAGGATGAAAGGCAAAGTCAACCTCGACGGGATTTGAACTCAGATCGTAATGGACGTAACTATGCTAGAAAGCATGTCTTCTTTATAATATTTGTTTCTACTTTAGGCACAAGGCCAGCAATTACCCAGTGCATTACTGGTACTTTATTTTATCGACACCGTAAGGATGAAAGGCAAAGTCAACCTCGACGGGATTTGAACTCAGATCGTAAAAGGACGTAACTATGCTAGAAAGCATGTCTTCTTTATAATATTTGTTTCTACTTTAGGCACAAGGCCAGCAATTACCCAGTGCATTACTGGTACTTTATTTTATCGACCCTGTAAGGATGAAAGGCAAAGTTAACCTCGACGGGATTTGAACTCAGACAGTAAAGGGACGTAACTATGCTAGAAAGCATGTCTTCTTTATAATATTTGTTTCTACTTTAGGCACAAGGCCAGCAATTACCCAGTGCATTACTGGTACTTTATTTTATCGACCCCGTAAGGATGAAAGGCAAAGTCAATCTCGGCGGGATTTGAACTCAGATCGTAAAGGGACATAACTATGCTGGAAAGCATGGCGTCCGACCCTCTACCGATATTGCCAATCCTCCGCCCTTCTTTATAATATTGATACTCCGTCTGATTCCTTATTGATAATACTTTGAGAAAGCCAAGTCATGGAGTGATTTACAACTGTTTACACTACAGTCAGTAAATCAGTAAATTAATTGGTTACCCAACATTTCTTTGCTTCATTATCATCACCTTGGCAGTATCGGCAGAGGGTCAGACACAATGCTTTGCAGCACAGAGTTACTCCCCTTTATGATCGGAATTCAAATCCCGCCGAGGTTAACTTTGCCTTTCATCCTTACGGGGTCGTTAAAATAAAGTACCAGTAATGCGTTGGGGTAATTGCTGGCCTTGTGCCAAAAGTAGAAACAATTATCACCGTTTCACGTGTGTGCGCGCGCGCGCGCGCGCGCGTGTGCGTGTGCGTGTGTGTGTGTGTGTGTGTGCGCGTGCGCGCGCGCACACAGGGTGTCCCCGAAAAATGTATACACACTTCAACAATATTCTAATGAATATTGCCTGTACAAGTCATTAAAGTGCGTATACATTTTTGGGGGACATCCTGTATATATATCTTGAAAAAGACACACACACACACACACACATATATGTGTATGTACAGACACAGACACATATCTTAAGACACACACACATATATATATGTGTATATACAGACAGAGACACATATCTTAAGACACACACACACACACACATATATATATATGTGTATATACAGACCCAGACATATCTTAAGACACACACACATACACATATATATATATGTGTATATACAGACCCAGACACATATCTTAAGACACACACACACATATATATATGTGTATATACAGACCCAGACACATATCTTAAGACACACACACACACACATATATATATATGTGTATATACAGACCGAGACACATATCTTAAGACACACACACATATATATGTGTATATACAGACCCATTTTTAAGACACACACACACACACATTATATATATATATCATCATCATTTCATTTTACGTCCGCTTTTCCCTGCTTGCAAGGGTGGGACGGGAACTGATTCTGGCTTGATTTCTACAGCTGGATGCCCTTCCTACCAACCTCATTTACAGTGAGTGCTGGGTGCTTTTTTGCCGTGGCACCTCCACGACCACTTTACAGTGAGTGCTGGGTGCTTTTTTGCCGTGGCACCTCCACGACCACTTTACAGTAAGTGCTGGGTGCTTTTTTGCCGTGGCACCTCCACGACCACTTTACAGTGAGTGCTGGGTGCTTTTTTGCCGTGGCACCTCCACGACCACTTTACAGAGAGTGCTGGGTGCTTTTTTTCCGTGGCACCTCCACGACCACTTTACAGTGAGTGCTGGGTGCTTTTTTTCCATGGCACCTCCACGACCACTTTACAGTGAGTGCTGGGTGCTTTTTTTCCATGGCACCTCCACGACCACTTTACAGTGAGTGCTGGGTGCTTTTTTTCCATGGCACCTCCACGACCACTTTACAGTGAGTGCTGGGTGCTTTTTTTCCATGGCACCTCCACGACCACTTTACAGTGAGTGCTGGGTGCTTTTTTGCCGTGACACCTCCACGACCACTTTACAGTGAGTGCTGGGTGCTTTTTTGCCGTGGCACCTCCACGACCACTTTACAGTGAGTGCTGGGTGCTTTTTTTCCATGGCACCTCCACGACCACTTTACAGTGAGTGCTGGGTGCTTTTTTGCCGTGGCACCTCCACGACCACTTTACAGTGAGTGCTGGGTGCTTTTTTTCCATGGCACCTCCACGACCACTTTACAGTGAATGCTGGGTGCTTTTTTGCCGTGGCACCTCCACGACCACTTTACAGTGAGTGCTGGGTGCTTTTTTTCCATGGCACCTCCACGACCACTTTACAGTGAGTGCTGGGTGCTTTTTTTCCATGGCACCTCGACGACCACTTTACAGTGAGTGCTGGGTGCTTTTTTTTCCATGGCACCTCTACGACCACTTTACAGTGGAATGATAGAGATCCCAGTCCCTATCATCTCATTTCTACAGCTGAGTAAACTGGAGCAATGGGAAATAAAGTGTCTTGCTCAAGGAAACAACACATCACCCGGTCTGAGAATTGAACTCACAACCTTTCGATTGCAAGGCCAATGCTCTAACCACTAAGCCATGTGCCTCCACATATATATATTTATATATATATATACAGACTGAGACACACACACAAACATATATATATATATATATATATGTATATACAGACAGACACACACACAAACATATATATATATGTGTGTATATTCAGACTGAGACACACACACATCTTGAGAAAGACACACACACACGTGTGTTGGTAATAAAATAATATTTCCACCCAAAATGATGTTCAGACAACTCCTCAACTTTGTTACTCATCTTTAAATAATTGTTACCACACCTATTAAAAATGCTTACTACCACCACCACCACCCCTTCTTGAGCTAGACACATTTCATGATAAGACTGGAGCCCCTCTCATTAAAACACACAAGAAACCTCACTGAAGGCCAGCTAAACCTACATAGGTGTGAGCTGTAACAACATGATAGGACTGGAGCCCCTATCATTAAAACACACATGAAACCTCCTATGAGATACAACCTTGTAGGAGGTCAGCTAAACCTACATAGGTGTGAGATGTAATGACAACATAAGACTGAAGCCCCTATCATTAAAACACCCAGAGAAACCTATGGGATACAACCTCATAGGAGGTCAGCCAAACCTACATTGGTGTGAGATGTAATGACAACATAAGACTGAAGCCCCTATCATCAAAACACCCAGAGAAACCTATGGGATACAACCTCATAGGAGGTCAGCCAAACCTACATTGGTGTGAGCTGTAACAACATGATAGGACTGGAGCCTCTATCATTAAAACACACAAGAAACCTCCTATGAGATACAAACTTGTAGGTGAGAGCTGTAACAACTACATGTTAGGACTGAGGTCCCTTTCATTAAAACAACAAAACTCCTATGAAATACAACCTTGTAGGTGAGAGCTGTAACAACTACATGTTAGGACTGAGGTCCCTATCATTGAAACAACAAAACTTCTATGAGATACAACCTTGTAGGAGACCAGCTAAACCTACATAGGTGTGAGCTGTAACAACATCATAGGACTGGGGTCCCTATCATTAAAACACCCAAGAAACCTATGAGATACAACCTTGTAGGAGACCAGCTAAACCTACATAGGTGTGAGCTGTAACAACATGATAGGACTGGGGTCCCTATCATTAAAACACCTGAGAAACCTCATAAGATGCCAGCTAAACCTACATAGGTGCCAGCAGTAATTTTGTTTTTTTATATCATAGTCAAACTTTAGAGAATATTAAACAATAATTATCTCACCTTCTTTATCACTTGAGGGTTTACCAATTTCTACAAACAGTTCAAAAATTCTTTCTGGATTTTCTCTGAAAGTAAAAATTTACCAAAGTTTAACAAACACAATGTGACAAAGTGTTTAATATATACAAGCAGAAAAACCACCTTTCGGGTAGTTTTCTGCTAGCATATGTAGTGTGTATATTGATATTATACGCAAGTATATATACATGTAGATATGATACATCAAATGAAATCATAATTGACAATATGCACAGAAATTAAACGAAGTCTGTGTTACACTCTCTTCTGTAGTCAGTAAAGTAATCCATGATACATTAAAAAAGACGATACTATATATAAACATCATCATCTCATCTTCATTTTACGTCCACTTTTCCCTGCTTGCAAAGGTGGGACTGGAACTGATTCTGGCTTGATTTCTACAGCTGGATGCCCTTCCTAACACCAACCTCATTTACAGTGAGTGCTGGGTGCTTTTTTGCCGTGGCACCTGCACGACCACTTTGCAGTGGAATGATAGGGACCCCAGTCATATCATCTCATTTCTACAGCTGAGTAAACTGGAGCAATGTGAAATAAAGTGTCTTGCTCAAGGACACAACACATCACCCGGTCTGAGAATTGAACTCACAACCTTTCGATTGCAAGGCCAATGCTCTAACCACTAAGCCATGTGCCTCCATGTGCCACAATATATATAATAAACTAAAATGTTATGAAAATGAAAAAGGAGAAAATTATCGATGGAAATATAAACCTTATATAACGATGCAAATATATGAACGCTTATATAAGAGATGTGATACATGTTATGATATAATTGTTTCTACTTTTGGCACAAGGCCAGCAATTATCCCAGTACATTACTGGTACTTTATTTTATCATCGACCCTGTAAGGATGAAAGGCAAAGTTAACCTCAGCGGGATTTGAACTCAGAATGGCAAGGGCCGTAACTCTTTGCTGCTAAGCATGGCATCCAATCCTCTACCGCCAATCCGGACGCTAACCGGAAGTGTTGAAATTTTAAAATTTTAAAGTGAATCTTAAAATAAGCAATACTTTATATATAAGAATATTTATGTTTAGTCAAGAGCTACGAAATTTAGTAGATAAATTACATAATATTCATTCATTGGCCCTTGCTATTCTGAGTTCAAATCCCGCCGAGGTTAACTTTGCCTTTCATCCTTACGGGGTCGATAAAATAAAGTACCAGTAATACACTGGGTAATTGCTGGCCTTGTGCCTAAAGTAGAAACAATTATTTATTCAAAGTAATCCAACTTATTTTACTAACGGGATAAAAAAAAATTTAAAAAAAACGGACACTGTCTCACACTCTTCCCTTTATTATATTATAGATACTGGGTGCATTGATTGCACCCCTTGCACGGGATGCAGAGAAGAAACCAACCATTCACGTTTGGTCCAGGCTGACTTATATAACACCCACACATAGTTTCAAACTTACCACTAATAACTGTGTCTGCTCTGAATCAGGCACTTCGGAAATGCAAGTCCCATGATATCATTGAGCGAGTGGGAAATTTCGGCACACCAGCACAAACTGTCTAGTTTGATACACTTTATAAATATATATATATATAAAGTGAAGGCGTGTGGCTGACTGGTTAGAGAATTGGATTCGCAATCGTAAGGTTGTGAGTTCGATTCCTGGACCAGGCGATGCGTTATGTCCTTGAGCAAGACACTTTATTTCACGTTGCTCCTTCTACCTGGAGTTGCGACCGATAGATAGTATTAGCAATTGGAAAGACCAACGGAAACATTGTTCCCTCAGTCCGATTTGACGAAAGTCGATCGTCTCTTTCTTATATATATAAAGGGTGTGGTAAGATACCAGGTGGACCATAACACACCAGAGTACTCGATACTTAGAGTAGTAGAGTGGGTAATAGGAAAAGAGTCAGGACCCCAACGGCTGAGCTCTGGCTGTTTCGGATCTAGCAGTCAAAACAAAATGAATAACAATATTTTAAGAGGAAACCTTAAAAAATTATTTTTTTTAAGATAAATATAGAAACGAAGGACACAGAATTCCATGGTCATCGGTCATTGAGATGGACTTGGGCAATTACAACCCCTACCAACGGTACTGCTGGTCCAAATGGGGTCACAGTGTCTGACATAAGGCAAACGCTGTCCAAAGGAGGAAGAGACAAAAGGCAAAACATTAATTTATAGCCATTAACCCTTTAGCATTTAAATTAGCCATATCTATCCAGAATTACGTCACCTCTTTCTGTTCAAACCAGCCATAACCGGCCACACCCACTGATGTTAAGGTATTGTTCTCAAAATAAATAACATCAAAATCTCGTAGATTCGATATTATGTGAGATATTTATGTAAGATAAAGCCTTTACCACAAAAATACAATAGTAAATATAGAGTAATTGTTTCTACTTTTGGCAAAGGCCAGCAATTACCCAGTGCATTACTGGTACTTTATTTTATCGACCCCGTAAGGATGAAAGGCAAAGTTAACCTCGGCGGTATTTGAACTCAGAATGGAAAGGGGCGTAACTCTATGCGTCAAAGGGTTAAACTACAAAACAGAAGGAGAGAGAGAGAGTAACTGGTGCAGTCAGTCGGTGAGCTGTCATTCTAGATATTTGACTGTGTGTCCATCATGACATTTCAAGGTCAAGAATAAAACAAACAGGACAGATGCAAAAAGTATTAAATGTGTGTGTGTGAAGGTGTATAGCTTTGTGGTTACAGCGCTGGGCTTGCAATTATGAGGATGTGAGTTTGATTGCTGGACCAAGTAATGTGTTGTGTCCTTGAGCAAGACACTTTATTTCACATTGCTCCAGTTTACTCAGTTGTAGAAATAAGTTGCAACATCACTGGTGCCAAGCTGTATCGGCCCATTGCCTTTCTTTTCCTTGGACAACATCGGTGACGTAGTTTAGTGTATATATAGTCTAAATATAGTGTATATAAAATGTATGTAGTGTATATATAGTAAGTCTATAGTGCGTGTGTATGTGTTGCGATGTCACTGGTGCCAAGCTGTATCAGCCTTAGCCTTTCCCTTGGACAACATTGGTGACATGGAGAGGAGAGACTGGTATACATGGGTGACTGCTGGTCTTCCACAATCAACCTTGCCAGGAATTGCGCTTTGGAGGAGACCTTTCTAGGTGAAAATCCCATGGACATTCATGACCAAAGGGTGTCTTTACCTTTAACTTTTATATATATATATATATATATATATATATATATATATATATATATATATATATCAAGTAAGTATGTTTTGAAACAGTGAGCAGATTTGAAATTAGAAAATAGAATAGCTTTCACCATATTTTTGACTAAAGGAATTTTAGCCTGATAATGGGGTTTAGAACCCTCAGATAGATGGAAAATTTGACTACATATATATATATATATATTGACGTACATATATATATAAATATATATATATATATATATATATATATATATATATATATATATATATAGTTATATATGAAGTAATTCCGTCGGAAAGGTCCAGGCAAAAAGAGTGCTCTATGTAGGTTACAGAGCTTATTAGTTATGTAATAAACATAAGATAATTATTTCATTTACCAGTGCTTTCTTGAAAGCAAGCAAAATTTGCTTTCAGTCATCAGAATGAAAAATCCTGGTGTATTTATTGACAGTGGATTTTAAAAACAAAAATATAATCTATATGAAAGTGAGGCTGTAAAAGGAAGAAGGAAAGGAAAAAGAATAAATATAAAAGTAGTTAAACACACATGCACACACACACACACACATATATATATATGGAGGCACATGGCTTAGTGGTTAGAGTTCAAGTCTCAGACCGGGTGATGTGTTGTTTCCTTGAGCAAGACACTTTATTTCACATTGCTCCAACTTACTCAGCTGTAGAAATGAGATGATAGGGACTGGGGTCCCTATCATTC
>OZ024759.1:13290167-13315167 GCA_964016885.1 Eledone cirrhosa | reverse complement strand
TATATATATATAGAATATGTGTAGTTATATATATATATATATAGAATATGTGTAGTTATATATATATATATATATAGAGAATATGTGTAGTTATATATATATATAGAATATGTGTAGTTATATATATAGAATATGTGTAGTTATATATATATATATAGAACATGTGTAGTTATATATATATATATATATAGAATATGTGTAGTTATATATATATATATATATAGAATATGTGTAGTTATATATATATATATAGAATATGTGTAGTTATATATATAGAATATGTGTAGTTATATATATATATATAGAGAATATGTGTAGTTATATATATATAGAATATGTGTAGTTATATATATATAGAATATGTGTAGTTATATATATAGAATATGTGTAGTTATATATATATAGAATATGTGTAGTTATATATATAGAATATGTGTAGTTATATATATAGAATATGTGTAGTTATATATATATATAGAATATGTGTAGTTATATATATGTATAGAATATGTGTAGTTATATATATATATATAGAATATGTGTAGTTATATATATATAGAATATGTGTAGTTATATATATAGAATATGTGTAGTTATATATATAGAATATGTGTAGTTATATATATATATAGAATATGTGTAGTTATATATATAGAATATGTGTAGTTATATACATATATAGAATATGTGTAGTTATATATATATATATATATATATATATATATATATATATAGAATATGTGTAGTTATATATATATATATATATATATATATATATATATAGAATATGTGTAGTTATATATATATATATATATATATATATATAGAATATGTGTAGTTATATATATATATATATATATATATAGAATATGTGTAGTTATATATATATATATATATATAGAATATGTGTAGTTATATATATATATATAGAATATGTGTAGTTATATATATATATATATATATATATATATATATATATAGAATATGTGTAGTTATTTATATATATATATATATATATATATAGAATATGTGTAGTTATATATATATATATAGAATATGTGTAGTTATATATATATATATATATATATATATATAGAATATGTGTAGTTATATATATATATATATATATATATATATATAGAATATGTGTAGTTATATATATATATATATATATATATATATATATATAGAATATGTGTAGTTATATATATATATATATAGAATATGTGTAGTTATATATATATATATATATAGAGAATATGTGTAGTTATATATATAGAATATGTGTAGTTATATATATATATATAGAACATGTGTAGTTATATATATATATATATATAGAATATGTGTAGTTATATATATATATATATATAGAATATGTGTAGTTATATATATATATATAGAATATGTGTAGTTATATATATAGAATATGTGTAGTTATATATATATATATAGAGAATATGTGTAGTTATATATATATAGAATATGTGTAGTTATATATATAGAATATGTGTAGTTATATATATATAGAATATGTGTAGTTATATATATAGAATATGTGTAGTTATATATATAGAATATGTGTAGTTATATATATATATAGAATATGTGTAGTTATATATATGTATAGAATATGTGTAGTTATATATATATATATAGAATATGTGTAGTTATATATATATAGAATATGTGTAGTTATATATATAGAATATGTGTAGTTATATATATAGAATATGTGTAGTTATATATATATATAGAATATGTGTAGTTATATATATAGAATATGTGTAGTTATATACATATATAGAATATGTGTAGTTATATATATAGAATATGTGTAGTTATATATATATATAGAATATGTGTAGTTATATATATATATAGAATATGTGTAGTTATATATATATATAGAATATGTGTAGTTATATATATAGAATATGTGTAGTTATATATATATATATATAGAATATGTGTAGTTATATATATGTATAGAATATGTGTAGTTATATGTATAGAATATGTGTAGTTATATATATATATAGAATATGTGTAGTTATATATATATAGAATATGTGTAGTTATATATATATATAGAATATGTGTAGTTATATATATAGAATATGTGTAGTTATATATATATATATAGAATATGTGTAGTTATATATATATATATATATATATATAGAATATGTGTAGTTATATATATATATAGAATATGTGTAGTTATATATATAGAATATGTGTAGTTATATATATATATATAGAATATGTGTAGTTATATATATATATAGAATATGTGTAGTTATATATATATATAGAATATGTGTAGTTATATATATAGAATATGTGTAGTTATATATATATATATAGAATATGTGTAGTTATATATATGTATAGAATATGTGTAGTTATATATATATATATAGAATATGTGTAGTTATATATATAGAATATGTGTAGTTATATATATATATAGAATATGTGTAGTTATATATATATATATATATATATATATATAGAATATGTGTAGTTATATATATATATAGAATATGTGTAGTTATATATATATATATACCCGTCCAAACCCATGCAAGAGTGGAATATGGACATTAAACGATGATGATGATGATGATGATGATGATATATATAGTATGTGTAAGGGGTTAAGGACTGAAACACTAGCATGAGGAAGGTGGGGTTCTCTTCTAAAGACCCTCTGATAGTCTCTTACCACTGGTAAGAGAAAGTGTAACTTAAATACCAGCTTTCCTTTAACTCCTTCACTTTAATCGATCAACAAGATCCCAGGCCTTATTCGTTTGCTGAGTGAGGTCTGGGATCTTATCAAATCAGACCAAGGAAACGATGTGTGCAGTGGTCTTTCCATTACTGATACTAGCAGAAAAACCACCCTTCAGGTGGTTTTCTGCTGGCATGTGTAGTGTGCATATTGATATTAACCTCGCCATCACCCGACGTAACACTGCGAGTGTGCTGGCTTGCCTCAAAAATCATTAGAGAGGTTTCCCAGTACTCCTCGCTGCTGTCTTTTGCTCTGGTGTTGGCTCGGTTGTTCACCCCTTCCTTTACATTGTCTTTAATATTGTAACATTAAAAGAATATATCCTGACAGAATCGCGAGCAATTTATAATGTTACCTAAGCATTTGTAATGTTATTTATGTATATATTTAAAACATATTTGTTATGTTATTCTACTGTAAATTTATTTATATGCTTTGTATATATCATATGTGTTTATATTTTCCCTCCCATTTGTAACCATTATTTAATAAAATAAAAATATATATACATGTAGATATGTTACATCAAATAAAATCGTAATTGACAATATACACAGAAATTGAACGAAGACTGCGTTACACTCTCTTATGTAATCAGTAAAGTAATCCATGATACATTAAAAAAAGACAATATTATATATATAAACTGCATTAGGAGATAATTAGTGACGGAAATAAATGAATGTTTATTTTAGCAATCAATAACCAGAAGTGGTGACATTTGAAAATTTTAAAGAAGTGAATCTTTAAATAAACAACAAAATATATTTAATCAACAGCTACGAAATTTAGTAGATAAATTATGTAATATTCATTCATTATTTATTCAAAGTAATCCAACTTATTTTACTAACCGGATTAAAAGAAATAAACCATACGCAGTCCCACACTCCTTATTTTATCATAGTTTAGATACTATCTACCGGTCGCAGTTCCTGGCAGAAGGAGCAAAGTGAAATAAAGTGTCTTGCTCAAAGAAACAACACATCAACCAATCCGAGAATTGAACTTGCAACCTCATGATTGTGAATCTAGCTCTCTAACCACTCAGCCACACGCCTTCACATGGTGAAGGCCTTTATCTCTACAAAAAGAAAAAACAAAATAGATCCTACATATAAATATATCTAACACTCAATATATAATAATGTATATCCTGGAATCCTTTTGTGCACCATCCCAAATAGCTACAACTATTTCAGTCATTTTAGTAACTGGTCATCTTATAATTTCAGTCATTTTAGTAGTAACTGGTCATCTTACAATTTCAGTCATTTTAGTAGTAACTGGTCATCTTACAATTTCAGTCATTTTAGTAACCAACCACACAGCCATCTTGTCCATGGGTTGGTTGCAAAATTCATATGAAGGAGTGATGCTAGAGCTGTGGAATCTTGCATGCATTATACATTGTTTCTTTCCGAGGACTATGTTGAAAAATAAACCTCATTTGGTCATTCCATGAGAGTATTTTGGTCAGCCTTTGAACTTTTCAGCTGACCCTCGCATGTCAAACTACACACTTTTTATTTACTGTATATGCCAGCTTAGAAGTCGACATTGGGAGCCTAAAAATCTCTCTCCAAAACCAGGGGTTGATTTGCCAAATATAAAATGTGAACCTTTACCACTGAGGGGTAAGTAGTGAAACTACCTGCCTAACACTTATACACCATTTACCATAACTCTAGCAGCCCACCACAATTATTTCCTACTGAATATCATATTTGTTAAGTTTATTTAACGTAGAGATTATAATATCAATGACTTGGGTAGGTTACCATAGGGCAGGTTATCATAGGGCAGGTTACTATAGGGCAGGTTACCATAGGGCAGGTTACCATAGGGCAGGTTACATAGGGTAGGTTAACATAAGGTAGGTTAACATAGGGTAGATTAACATAGGGTAGGTTAACAGAGTAGGTTAACATAGAGTAGGTTAACATAGAGTAGGTTAACAGAGTAGGTTAACAGAGTAGGTTAACAGAGTAGGTTAACAGAGTAGGTTACCATAGGGTAGGATACCATAGAGTAGGTTACCATAGAGTAGGTTACCATAGGGTAGGTTACTATAGGTTCGTTAAGGTTAGGCTAGGCTGATTTACTCAGTCAGAACTAAGAAATGTCTTAGCCTTTAGCGCACCACTAAATTTTTTGAATTATTTCCCCTGAAACTTATTTTTTTTTGGGGGGGGGGGGGGGAGCAGGGGTCTTATCCAGCAAATATAGGCCTAAATCTGAATTACACCTCAAAATTTTAGGTTTCAACCTATGTACCAGATTGTATTGTATGCCAGCATATGCGACAGTAACCAACCAGTTTACAATTTCAGTTATTTTAGTAATGAACCACTAAATAACCTTCTTGTCCTCAGTCAAACTACACTCACACTTCTTTATTTACAGAAAATATTTTAATGATATTCTATACGTCAGAAATTTTAATGTTTTCTACGAAAGATATTTTATATTCTTTGAATTTTGGCTGCTGTTTTATGTTTGGCACAAGAATCTCTTAGCTTGCTGCTGAGAAAATATTTATGAGTGTGTATGTGTTTGTGTGTGTATATATATATATATATATATATATATATATCAAAGCGAAACCTAGTCAGTAGGCACCTCTTAACCAAAAATACACCCCCATCCCACTACCCCAACTCCCCCGCCAACACCAACTCTTTCTCTGTAAAGTTATGTTGGTACCACAACATCCAGTCCTAAATAAATGAGGTCGTGCAGGTGTCATGACAAAAAAATACACAGTCTACGCTGTAATGTGGCCGTGTAGGTAACATGGTAAAAACCTCCCAGTCCACACTGTAAACGTGGTTGGTGTTAGGAAGGGCATCCAGCCGTAGAAAACCTGCCAAACAGTCCTATACGAGTGAGACGACCAATCTTGCCTCAAGTGGGACAATTCCCGTCTAAACCCATGCTAGCATGGAAGATAGACGTTAAACGATGATGATGATGATATATTATATATATATATATATATATATTCACACACAAAGAGAGAGAGGAAGGTTAAAAGTTTGACCACGACACCAAGCGTTTTATATATATATATATATATATATTTGAAAAAAAGGAAAAGAATGACTTCACTTGTAGTGTTAAAAAATGTATGATTTAATTTTATTATATTATAATATTATGAGTTGGTAGATCCAGTAAGTTCTTTGTTAACTTCGGTGGGAAGAATTTTAGAGATTCCTGGTTAACTTCGGTTGGAGAACTTTCTCGCATTCGTCTGTCTGTAGTGATTGTCAAACTGAGATCTCAGTTAACCAGGAATCTCTAAAATTCTTCCCACAGAAGTTAACAAAGAACTTACTGGATCTACCAACTCGTAATATTATCTATATATATAAAACTGTGGTTGTCTGTCTGTCTATCGATTTTTGGCACACATCTCCTCTTAGAATCTCTCACGGAATTGCACCGAAATTGCTATACTTCTACATTGAGCCCTAGCGAAGACATCGGAAAAAAAAAAATTTCAAATTGACCCACCCTATGTGACGAAATCGAATATAATGTATCGATTTTTGAGCGTAAGTTATCAGTTATTTCCCTTTGTTCTGTTTACATTGAGCGTCTTACGTAAAAAATTACGCTGGCTTTAACAGTTGTCGAGCCAGCAAAATATTGACCTGCAAAATTCATCAGTTCGAACACTAAGCTTCCGTTTTGCTTCATTTCCATTTAAAAGCATTTTAAAACAATATTTTTACTTGAAAACAAGTCTATTTAAAGACTACGTAAAACAAGCAAATATTTCGTCGTTAGGCGTGCAGACAGACAGTCGTGCAGACAGACAGTCGTGCAGAGAGGTGATATACGCGTGCAGACAGACAGTCGTGCAGAGAGGTGATATAGGCGTGCAGACAGACAGTCGTGCAGAGAGGTGATATAGGCGTGCAGACAGACAGTCGTGCAGAGAGGTGATATAGGCGTGCAGACAGACAGTCGTGCAGAGCAGAGAGGTGATATAGGCGTGCAGACAGACATAACTGATAATTTGGTTACGCTAATGTTTTTCTCTGCGTTGCAGTGTTTACATTTTCGATCTTTGTTAATAAATAACCAGTGCAGTTTCTATCCCCAGCATCCTCTTTTGTTATAACATTCGGGTTATCGTTATGTTTTCTTAACTTCATAAGGCATATTGTTGGTTGAGGGAATATTAATCAAAATCACCACATGCAAGTCTGCACAGTAGACACTACAGTTTTTAAGCCAAGAAAGAAACTTAACATTGTAACTTTAACACAGCTACTGAGCGACCCCGAGCAACGCCGGGCTTTACTGCTAGTAATATTATAAAATTAAATCAAACGTTTTTTAACACTACAAGTGAAGTCATTCTTTTCCTTTTTTTCAAATATACCTAACTGTACCAAGGATCTCACACATTATATCATCATCACCGTTTTACGTCCGTTCTTCCACGCTAGCATGGGTTAGACGGGTTGTCCTGTTGTGGGCAGTGTCTGGTCGGCTGACCATGCCTTGCTCATACAGGAACTGATCTGGCTTGATTTCTACAGCTGGATGCCCTTCCTAACACCAACCTCATTTACAGTGAGTGCTGGGTGCTTTTTCGTGGCGCCTACACGTCCACTTTACAGTGTGGGCTGGGTGCTTTTTTGCCGTGGCACCTCCACGACCACCTTGCGGTGGGAGGGGGGGGGGGCATATTGTTTATATGCTTCAGCATGTACCCATGGGAGGTCGGGTACCCTGTATTACTGCGTGACGCCAGAAGTCACGGTCGTGTGTCATTGACTTTGAGAGGTGTAGTTGGGTAAGGTCGGCTTTTATCACCTCATCCCAAGTCATCTTGGGTCTCCCCACTCCGCGGTTTCCATCAACTTCTAGTGCTCTGCACCTTTTTATGCAGCTGTCATCCTTCATACGCATCACATGTCCATACCAGCGTAACCGCCTCTCCTGCACGCAGCATTTGATTCCTCTTATGCTCAGTCTCTCTCTCAATTCCTTTATGCTTTGTCGTTCACGTATATTACTGTTACACATCCATCGGAGCATGCAGGCTTCGTTTCTCTCTAATCTACGTAAGTCTTCCACCTTCAGCGCCCAGGTCTCACTACCATGCAACATCGCTGTTCGGATACACGCATCATACAGTCTGCCTTTCATTCTGAGGGAGAAGCCTTTTGCAGCTAGCAGTGGTAGTAGTTCCCTAAACTTCTTCCATCCCGTTCTTACCCTAGTTATTGTACTTTCTGAGCACCCACCTCCGTTGCTAATTCGGTCACCTAGGTAGCAGAAGCTGTCTACTGTTTCTACAGGGCCCTCCCAGAGATTGGTGGTACTTGTTTCCTGTGGCTGTTTGCTTGCTGTTTCAGCACAGCTGCTGCATGTGAATCCTACATTCTTAATTAAGCTTCCTGAGATCCCGCTACATCTCTTGTGTACCCATTGTTTGCATTTGGGGCAGAGAATGGAGTTCCTACCTACACCTTTCCTACATACTGAGCAAGGCCATTTCCCTGAGGGGATCTGGGTTCTGTTTTCTCGTCTACTTATAAGGACCTTAGTCTTTGTCATGTTGACTTTGAGGCCCTTTCTCTCTAGTCCCTGCTTCCAGGTTTGGAATTTATTCTCTAGTTCTACCATAGATTCAGCTATGAGTGCGAGGTCATCAGCATACAGGAGTTCCCATGGGCATCCGGTCTTAAACTCCTCCGTTATTGCCTGCAGGACTATGATGAACAGGAGAGGGCTAAGAACAGAGCCCTGGTGGACCCCAACCTGTACGCTAAATTCCTCGCTATACTCATTGCCAATCCTAACTATATATATATATATACATAAATTCCTCGCTATACTCATTGCCAATCCTAACTATATATATATATATATATATATATAGATATATAAATATACATACACACGCATACACATACACACAAACATACACACAAACATACATATAAACATACATACATTTATGGATTGTATTACTATATTTGCCAACATAAAATACATCCACTTTATTTGTTTTTTTTTTTCAATAAAACCTAAATCCCCAAACACCAACTTAAAAACCAAGCGCTTGGCAGAAGAAGGGAGGGGGGAGGTGCGTGGAACGATAAATGGGTGACCTGGCAATTTAGAAAGACTGACTTTCCACACTGTAAGCATGCTTGGTGCTAGGAAGGGCATCCCGCTGTAAAATACCCAGCCAGCCCAATTTACAGTCCTTGCCGGAGCAAGGTGCGACACATGGCCAATCCTTGCCAGACTTGCCTCCCAGGGTGGACAACCCATCTAACTCGTGCAAACATGGAAAAATTGACGTTAAACGGTGATGACGATGATGATGATGATGACAAAGACACATAGACAGACAGACAAGCAGGCAGGCAGACAGTCAGACGGCCAGATAATTTTATAAAAAAAACTATATGTTCAATTACAATTTAATACAGCAGTCGCCAGCCTTTCAGATCTCACGGACACTAACTTCATAATTTTAAATCCTGTGGACTTCATCATTCATTTCATTTTACGTCCGCTTTTCCCTGCTTGCAAGGGTGGGACGGGAACTGATTCTGGCTTGATTTCTACAGCTGGATGCCCTTCCTAACACCAACCTCATTTACAGTGAGTGCTGGGTGCTTTTTTGCCGTGGCACCTCCACGACCACTTTTCAGTGGAATGATAGGCACCCCAGTCCCTATCATCTCATTTCTACAGCTGAGTAAACTGGAGCAATGTGAAATAAAGTGTCTTGCTCAAGGAAACAACACATCACCCGGTCTGAGAATTGAACTCACAACCTTTCAATTGCAAGGTTAATGCTCTAACCACTAAGCCATGTGCCTGCTAGTAATATGAATTAATGGTCAATGGTCAAAACAATACTGAAGTGTACCTGTGTCATATTGTCGATATATGATACATATGTGTAAAATTATTTCATGAATGTTAGTTCTTTACTGAGGAGAAACATTTTTAGGGGTTTTATAAAATATATTTTAACCGAATATTATTTTTGTTTTATTATTAATAAAACATTGGCATTGGATTGGCAGTATCGGTAGAGGGTTGGACGCCATGCTTTGCAGCAAAGAGTTATGGCCCTTTATGGTTTGAGTTCAAATCCCGCCGAGGTTAACTTTGCCTTTCATCCTTACGGGGTCGATAAAATAAAGTACCAGTAATACAGTGGGATAATTGCTGGCCTTGTGCCAAAAGTAGAAACAATTATTAATAAAACATAAAAATTGCAATTAATGTCCACTTTTTTCTGCGGACCACCAAAATTTCCTCGTGGATCACCAGGGGTCCGCAGACCACTGGTTGGTGACCGTTGGTCTAAATAAGGAAATAATTCATTTCAGTAAATCCCACAAAGTTCTTGATGAATTAATTCAAATAGAACATCCAATCCAATCCAGGACCTTCTTCTCACCCCTGTTGGAGGAACCCCTCCCTGGTTGACCTCCAATCCAGGACCTTCTCACCCCTGTTGGAGGAACCCCTCCCTGGTTGACCTCCAATCCAGGGTCTTCTTCTCACTCCTGTTGGAGGAACCCCTCCCTGGTTGACCTCCAATCCAGGGCCTTCTCACTCCTGTTGGAGGAACCCCTCCCTGGTTGACCTCCAATCCAGGACCTTCTCACCCCTGTTGGAGGAACCCCTCCCTGGTTGACCTCCAATCCAGGGCCTTCTTCTCACTCCCGTTGGACGAACCCCTCCCTGGTTGACCTCCAATCCAGGACCTCACTCCTGTTGGAGGAACCCCTCCCTGGTTGACCTCCAATCCAGGACCTTCTCACTCCTGTTGAAGGAACCCCTCCCTGGTTGACCTCCAATCCAGGACCTTCTCACTCCCGTTGGACGAACCCTTCCCTGGTTGACTTTCACTGCTTTCTGTTTGGTTCATCTCAGCAGGGTAGCCATAATCACCATGTTAGGCCAAATGCAGGTTGGTGAGGCTATTTAACCCACACTGTAATATATTGTCATGGTAACTATATTTAGAGAGTTTACTGTAATATATTGTCATGGTAACTATATTTAGGGAGTACACTAATATTTTGTCATGGTAACTATATTTAGAGAGTTCACTAATATATTGTCATGGTAACTATATTTAGGGAGTTTACTGTAATATATGTGTACTCCTTAAATAGATGTCACAGCACCAATCTCAGCTACACATGTCATATAAGACCATATTACAGCACAGATCACTGCTACAGATGTCATAAGAATATATTACAACACATCACTGCTACAGATGTCATATAAGACCATATTACAGCACAGATCACTGCTACAGATGTCATATAAGAATATATTACAACACATCACTGCTACAGATGTCATATAAGGCCATATTACAATACATCACTGCTACAGATGTCATATAAGGCCACGTTACAGTACACATCACTGCTACAGATGTCATATAAGGCCATATTACAACACATCACTGCTACAGATGTCATATAAGGCCATATTACAACATTACTGCTACAGATGTCATATAAGGCCATATTACAACACATCACTGCTACAGATGTCATATAAGGCCATGTTACAGTACACATCACTGCTACAGATGTCATATAAGGCCATGTTACAGCACATCACTGCTACAGATGTCATATAAGGCCACATTACAACACATCACTGCTACAGATGTCATATAAGGCCATATTACAACACATCACTGCTACAGATGTCATATAAGGCCACGTTACAGTGCACATCTCTGCTACAGATGTCATATAAGACCATATTACATACAGCACAGATCAGGGCCATGTCACAGCTACAGATGTCATATAAGACCATGTCACAGCACACATCACAGCTACAGATGTCACATAAGACCATGTCACAGCACACAGCACTGCTACAGATGTCATAAAACCATATTTTTAGCCAAATAGCCAAAAAATAGCAATGAAGTGATTGAAAGAGTTAAGTTGTTAAACTGCAGCTTCCTCTCCAGAAGTTGAATCACTCCACATCTCATTCCAGAGTTGATTGTTATCTCATTTTGTTGTACTTTCAAGTAGTTCTGGGAGGTGGGGAGGCGGGGGGGGGGGGGGTCTTTATAATGGAACACTTTGGTCATAAGATCTACATTAACAGTGAACAATCAGTAGCAGAATAGGAAGAGGAGGAGGATAGTGGTGGTGGTGGTGGGATGTAGTGATGGTGGTGGCGGTGGGATGTAGTAATGGTGGTGGTGATGGTGAGATGTAGTAATGGTGAGATGTAGTAATGGTGGTGGCGGTGGTGGCGGTGGTGGTGGTGAGATGTAGTAATGGTGGTGGTGGTGAGATGTAGTAATGGTGGTGGTGGTGGGATGTAGTAATGGTGGTGGCGGTGGTGGTGGTGGTGAGATGTAGTAATGGTGGTGGTGGTGGGATGTAGTAATGGTGGTGGTGGCGGTGAGATGTAGTAATGGTGGTGGTGGTGGGATGTAGTAATGGTGGTGGTGGCGGTGGGATGTAGTGATGGTGGTGGTATGTAGTAATGGTGGTGATGGTGGTGGGATGTAGTAATGGTGGTGGTGGTGGTGGTGGGATGTAGTAATGGTGGTGGCGGCAGTGGGATGTAGTAATGCCACGCCATACCACACTATATATTACACTACACTACACCACTACACAATTACACTACACTACACTACACCATTACACTACACTACACCACACCATTACACTACATTTCACACTACTACACTACACAACACCACACCACCCCTATGCAACACCACACACCACTACACCTCTACACTATACCACACCACACCACTATATTACACTACACTACACCACACTACACACCACTCCACCACACTACACACCACCACATCACACCACTACACACCCGTAGTGTAGTGTAGTGGTGTGGTGTAATGGTGTGATGTAGTGTAGTGGTGTGATGTAGTGTAGTGGTGTGATGTAGTGTAGTGGTGTGGTGTAGTGGTGTGATGTAGTGTAGTGGTGTGATGTAGTGTAGTGGTGTGATGTAGTGTAGTGTAGTGATGTGTTATGATGTGATGGTGTGATGTGTAGTATAGTGCTGTGGTGTAGTGTAGTGTAGTGTAGTGTAGTGTAGTGTAGTGTAGTGTAGTGTAGTGTAGTGTAGTGTAGTGTAGTGTAGTGTAGTGTAGTGTAGTGTAGTAATGTGATGACTACATCACATCATATCACACCACTACACTACACTACACCACACCACTACATCACACCACTACACTACATCACATCACACCACTACACTACACCACTACACTACACCACTACACTACATCACATCACACCACTACACTACATCACATCACACCACACCACACCACTACACCACACCACTACACTACATCACATCACACCACTACACTACATCACATCACACCACTACACTACATCACATCACACCACACCACACCACACCACACCACTACACCACACCACTACATCACATCACACCACTACACTACATCACATCACACCACACCACACCACACCACTACACCACACCACTACACCACACCACTACACTACATCACATCACACCACTACACCACACCACACCACTACATCACATCACACCACTACACTACACCACACCACTACATCACACCACACCACTACACTACACCACACCACTACACCACACCACACCACTACACTACATCACATCACACCACTACACCACACCACTACATCACACCACTACACTACACCACTACATCACACCACTACATCACATCACACCACTACATCACACCACTACACTACATCACACCACACCACACCACTACATCACACCACTACACTACATCACATCACACCACTACACCACACCACACCACACCACTACATCACACCACTACACTACACCACTACACCACACCACTACACTACACTACACCACACCACTACATCACACCACTACACTACATCACATCACACCACTACACTACACCACACCACACCACACCACTACATCACACCACTACACTACACCACTACACTACACCACACCACACCACTACACTACACCACACCACTACACCACACCACACCACTACATCACACCACTACACTACACCACTACACTACACTACACCACACCACTACATCACACCACTACACTACATCACATCACACCACTACACTACACCACACCACACCACTACACTACATCACACCACTACACTACACCACTACACTACACCACACCACACCACTACACTACACCACACCACTACACCACACCACACCACTACATCACACCACTACACTACACCACACCACTACACCACACCACTACACCACATCACATCACACCACTACACTACACCACACCACCACACCACAACACCACACCACTACACTACACCACACCACACCACACCACTACATCACACCACACCACTACATCACACCACTACACTACACCACACCACACCACTACATCACACCACTACACTACATCACACCACTACACTACACCACACCACACCACTACATCACACCACTACACTACATCACATCACACCACTACACTACACCACACCACTACATCACACCACTACACTACACCACACCACACCACTACACTACATCACATCACACCACTACACTACACCACACCACTACATCACACCACACCACTACATCACACCACTACACTACACCACACCACACCACACCACTACACCACACCACTACATCACACCACTACACTACATCACACCACACCACACCACCGCACCACAATTTACACATTTTCTCTCAAATATAATCTTAATTTAGAAATGAATGACTTTTCTTTTGGGGGTGGAGGAGGGGGATGTGGTGGCATCAGGGGGGGGGGGGTCCTTTTCATGACCACTCACACCAAAACTAAGTTTTTTTATTTTTACCAGGTTATTGTCACAAGCTCACATTCCTAGAAATGGTTTCCTGTACTAACAGAGGAAATTAGTCAATGTGAAATTGGTCAGTAGTTGGGGGAGGGGGGGGGGGGGTATTTTATTAAACTAACCAGGGTGAAGTATTTGAACTAAAATTGTTGAACAAAAAAATAAGTAATGGTTTAGCTGAAAATATTGAAAATCTCATTTATTAATTGAAATGTTAATAGTATCTGTACTAGTGGACAGATTGTTGTGAAAATCTGCACTATTACAGTAAAGTCTTTGGTATTTAATGTGATGTAGTCTTAGTGTTGTTTTGTACTAAACGTTTATAGTAACTTAACTAGTATACAGAAAGACTAATATTTAATTGTTTCTACGTTTGGCACAAGGCCAGCAATTACCCAGTGCATTACTGGTACTTTATTTTATCAACCCCGAAAGGATGAAAGGCAAAGTTGACCTCGGCGGGATTTGAACTCAGACCATAAAGGGGCGTAACTCTATGCGTTAAAGCATGGCGTCCGACCCTCTACTGATACTGCCAATCCACAATATTTAATATGATACAGTCAGTGTAGTTTTGTACTAAATGTTTATAGTATCTTTACTAGTAGACAGAGAGACTAGTATTTGTAATGTGATGTAGTCATAGTGTTGTCTTGTACTAAATGTTTATAGTATCTTTACTAGTAGACAGAAAACTAATATCTCATGTAATACAGTCATAGTGTTGTTTTGTACTAAATGTTTATAGTATATTTAGTAGTAGACAGGTTGTGAAAATTTACAGTATTACAGTAAAGACTTTAATATTTAATGTGAAGCAGTCATTGTGTTGTTTTGTACTAAATGTTTATAGTATCTTTACTAATAAACAGGAAGACATATAATACAGTCATTGTGTTGTTTTGTACTTATCAACAATGTTTTGCAACTAGAGTGTCATGTGGTACAGGATGCTAAGTTTAATGTAACTCAATTTGTTCTATTTTAGAAGCAGAAACTTTTAAAAATATTATTTTAATTTGTCAATCGACTTTCGTCAAATCGGACCGAGGAAACGATGTTTCCGTTGGTCTTTCCAATTGCTAATACTATCTATAGATCGCAACTCCAGGTAGAAGGAGCAACCTGAAATAAAGTGTCTTGCTCAAGGACATAACGTAGAAACTTAAGACACCAATATTTAGTACTCTCTTTTACTGGTTTCAGTCAGACTGTGTCCATGCTGGGGCACTGACTTGAAGGGATTTAGACAACCATATCAACCTCTTGTAATTAGTTTTTACAAGCCTGATACTTTGCAATCTCTTTGTCAAACTGCTAAGTTGTGACACACACACACACAACTATACATATACACATACACCCATATATATAGTTACAACATATATATACATACACACACAACAACCAGTTCAACAAGAGACACCACTCACCCAGGTTCAATAATAAAACTAACAATCACATGCTGAGAGACCAATTCAACCAGGTACATTCAACCACATGAGGAGCAAACAATGGAAGCTTTACATGGTTACTAGACTCATACAATGTAGATTTGCACCAATTTGAATTGATCAGTAATCAATATTCTTTTAATATTTATAACTTCCAGATTTCAGAGTTGTACATGTCTGGTGACTTGATCTGAGACTGTGTTGAAACTAAAATAGTTACATCATGGAAGAGTCATTTTAGCGACAGTTATATATGTCTGGTGACTTGATCTGAGACTGTGTTGAAACTAAAATAGTTACATCATGGAAGAGTCATTTTAGCGACAGTTGTATATGTCTGGTGACTTGATCTGAGACTGTGTTGAAACTAAAATAGTTACATCATGGAAGAGTCATTTTAGCGACAGTTGTATATGTCTGGTGACTTGATCTGAGACTGTGTTGAAACTAAAACAATTACATCATGGAAGAGTCATTTTAGCGACAGTTGTATATGTCTGGTGACTTGATCTGAGACTGTGTTGAAACTAAAACAATTACATCATGGAAGAGTCATTTTAGCGACAGTTGTATATGTCTGGTGACTTGATCTGAGACTGTGTTGAAACTAAAATAGTTACATCATGGAAGAGTCATTTTAGCGACAGTTGTATATGTCTGGTGACTTGATCTGAGACTGTGTTGAAACTAAAATAGTTACATCATGGAAGAGTCATTTTAGCGACAGTTGTATATGTCTGGTGACTTGATCTGAGACTGTGTTGAAACTAAAACAATTACATCATGGAAGAGTCATTTTAGCGACAGTTGTATATGTCTGGTGACTTGATCTGAGACTGTGTTGAAACTAAAACAATTACATCATGGAAGAGTCATTTTAGCGACAGTTGTATATGTCTGGTGACTTGATCTGAGACTGTGTTGAAACTAAAACAATTACATCATGGAAGAGTCATTTTAGCGACAGTTGTATATGTCTGGTGACTTGATCTGAGACTGTGTTGAAACTAAAATAGTTACATCATGGAAGAGTCATTTTAGCGACAGTTGTATATGTCTGGTGACTTGATCTGAGACTGTGTTGAAACTAAAATAGTTACATCATGGAAGAGTCATTTTAGCGACAGTTGTATATGTCTGGTGACTTGATCTGAGACTGTGTTGAAACTAAAACAATTACATCATGGAAGAGTCATTTTAGCGACAGTTGTATATGTCTGGTGACTTGATCTGAGACTGTGTTGAAACTAAAACAATTACATCATGGACGAGTCATTTTAGCGACAGTTGTATATGTCTGGTGACTTGATCTGAGACTGTGTTGAAACTAAAACAATTACATCATGGAAGAGTCATTTTAGCGACAGTTGTATATGTCTGGTGACTTGATCTGAGACTGTGTTGAAACTAAAATAGTTACATCATGGAAGAGTCATTTTAGCGACAGTTGTACATGTCTGGTGACTTGATCTGAGACTGTGTTGAAACTAAAATAGTTACATCATGGAAGAGTCATTTTAGCGACAGTTGTATATGTCTGGTGACTTGATCTGAGACTGTGTTGAAACTAAAATAGTTACATCAAGGAAGAATCATTTTAGCTACAGTTGTACATGTCTGGCAGACAACTTGATCTGAGACTGTGTTGAAACTAAAACAATTACATCATGGAAGAGTTATTTTAGCCACAGTTGTGGAACTCGTTAAATCAAACCAAGGAAACAATGTTTCCATTGGTCTTTGCATTATATCTACTGGTCATAACTCCTGGCAGAAAGAGCGACATGAAATAAAGTGTCTTGCTCAAGGACATAACGCATCACCCAGTCAGGGAAACAAACTTGCAACCTCATGATTGTGAATCCAATTTTCTAACTACAAAGTTTCACATCTATTTTTGATGTGTGAGGAGAGGGTAGGTAAAGGAGAAGGAAATATGGTGGGGTTGTGGGATGTGGGGGGGGGGATGGGGGAGATTGGGGAAGTGGATGGGGAGATGGGAGAGGGGGGGGCGGGGGGGTCTATGAAAAGTATTCATAGAGAATCATAAAAAAATACAGGTCATGGAAGGAAAAAAGAAATTGTTAAATCAGTGGATCTTATCATGAATTATATATAAAAACATTTTTGCTGTTGGAAGTAAATTGAAATGAGCAGAGAACATGGCTGCCTGGAGCTTGGGCTACTGTGGCTGGGGTGGCTGGTGGCTGGTGGCTACACCAGAGAACATGGCTGCCCAAGGCTTGAGCTACAGTGGCTGATGGTTACACCAGAGAAGTAGAGAACATGGCTGACTGAGGTTTCAGCTACATTGGCTGATGGCTACACCAGAGAAGCAGAGAACATGGCTGACTGAAGTTTCAGCTACAGTGGCTGGCATGGCTGGTGGCTACGTTGGATGAAAAAGTGTTAATAATAAGTTGACTTGTTTTAAAATATTTACAGAGCTGTACTTGTTTATGTTCTGGATTGTCTGATAGTGATATCATAAGATAGTAAACTATCATCACCACCATTATCCCTACCATCACCACCACCACCATTATCCCTACCATCACCACCACCACCACCATTACCACCACCACCACCACCACCATTACCACCATCATCACCACCACCATCACCATTACCACCATCATCACCACCACCATCACCATTACCACCACCACCACCATCCCTACCATCACCACCATCACCACCATCACCACCACCACCATTACCACCATCATCACCACCACCATTATCATCACCAACATCACCAACACTATCAACACAATCACTACCCCCATTATCACTACTACAACCACCACCACTTCTATCACAACCATCACCATAACCACCACCATTCATACTATAACCATTTATTCCTGATATATATATATATATATATATATATACACACACACACAAATATATATATATAGATATATATATATACACACACACATACATACACTTCCTGTGTATGTATGTATATATATATATATATACACACATATACACACACACAAATATATATAGATATATATACACACACACATACACTTCCTGTGTGTGTGTGTGTATATATATATATATATATATATATATGCACATATACAGACAGTTCCTGTGTGTATATATACATATATAGACATTTCCTGCGTGTATATAAATATGGAACAAGAATAATTGCCAGAAGTAAGAGTAAAGAGTTACCATAATTTCTAATTTAGGCACAAGGCCAGCAACGGGGGGGGGTAGTGATTTGGGGGGGGGGGTGATTGAGGGTGGTGGTGGTGGTGGTGATTGAGGGTGGTGGTGGTGATTGAGGGCGGTGGTGGTGGTGATTGAGGGCGGTGGTGGTGGTGGTGATTGAGGGTGGTGGTGGTGGTGATTGAGGGTGGTGGTGGTGGTGGTGATTGAGGGTGGTGGTGGTGATTGAGGGTGGTGGTGGTGGTGATTGAGGGTGGTGGTGGTGGTGATTGAGGGTGGTGGTGGTGATGATTGAGGGTGGTGGTGGTGATGATTGAGGGTGGTGGTGGTGATTGGAAGGTGTGTGTGTGTGTGTGTGTGTGTGTGTGTGTGTGTGTGTGTTTCTACTTTAGGCACAAGGCCAGCAATTACCCAGTTCATTACTGGTACTTTATTTTATCGACCCTGTAAGGATGAAAAGCAAAGTCAACCTCGGCGAGATTTGAATAATAATAATAATAATAATGGTTTCTGACTTAGGCACAAGGCCAACAATTTGGGGGAGGTGGGTGGGGAAAGTCGATTAAATCAAACACCAGTGTATTACTGGTACTTTATTTTATCGACCCTGTAAGGATGAAAGTCAGAGTTAACCTCGGCAGGGTTCGAACTCAAAACGTAAAAAGCCGTAACCCTATGCCATAAAACGGTGTCCGGTGCTCTACCAATTCTGACTATACATCGCCCTTAATAATAATAACAACAACAACAATTGTTTCTACTTTTGGCACAAGGCCAGCAATTACCCAGTACATTACTGGTACTTTATTTTATCAACCCCGTAAAGATGAAAGGCAAAGTTAACCTCGGCGGGATTTGAACTCAGATCATAAAGGGCCGTAACTCTATGCTGCAAAGCATGACGTTCAACCTCTACAAATACTGACAATCCAACGCCCTAAAGAAGTATTATAATAATAATAATAATAATTGTTTCTACTTTAGGCACAAGGCCAGCAATTACCCAGTACATTACTGGTACTTTATTTTATCGACCCCGTAAAGATGAAAGGCAAAGTTAACCTCGGTGGGATTTGAACTCAGAATGGCAAGGGCCGTAACTATGCGTCACAGCATGGCGTCCAACCCTCTACCAATACTGCCAATGACAATTATCTTAGTCGATTAATCTCATTAACCCTTTCGTTAGCAATCTGACCAAAACCAGCCCTTATTCTAAGAAACAAAACCATCCAACTAATTTTATAAGGATTCTTATTTAAATTCAAGAGCTCTAATTTAAATTAAAATCTTCCAACAATTTTATATACGATCCATATGTTAAGTTACTTGGTAATGAAATAATTTTAGTAAATCCCTCAAAATTCTTCATTAACTTCATTCACTACTGTATTTCAAGAGAAAGACATAGCCTATGATTTTCAAATACTTTGGGAAATAAGAATTTAACCCTTTAGCATTTACATTACTCTATATTTACTAACATATTTTCAGGGTAAAGGCTTTACCTCACATGATATCATTTATTTTGAGAACAATACCTTAACATCAGTATGAGTGACTGGTTCTGGCCAGTTTGAACAGAAAGGGGTGAGAGAATTCTGGCCGGATATGGTCGGTTTAAATGCTAAAGGGTTAAAGGGATTTAGTAATATAACTAATCTTCTCATTATTAGGCTGGTATTTGGAACACAACTTAACCATTTAATGTTCAAACGAAAAACGGCCAGAATTCTCTACCTCTTTCTGTTGAAACTGGCTGTAACCAGTCGCTCATAGATTTGATATTATGTGAGATAATTATGTGAGGTAAAGCCTTTACCATGAAAATATGATAGTAAATATAGAGTAATGTAAATGCTAAAGAGTTAAAGGTTCTTACATAAAAATTATGATAAAAGGGGTTTTAAATAAATATAAACACTGCAAAGCCAACAGTTTTGTATCATAAAACGAGGATTTAGTTTCTGTCAGTTTGGTGTAAAAGAGAAAAAAAGGATTTAAAGCCGCAATCTTTCTGGTTGAAATCCCTCCAAATAATTTACTTACTACTAAAACAACATTGTCTTAATTTAGGTCCTTTAAACAACCCAACTAGCATACACTACCCCAGACAGTGAAACAAAGTTAAACACAGTTTAACACAGTTAAAAAATAGAATATAATTTTAAAAACTTAAAAAATACTTTTTTAAAAAGGAAAGAAGGTATAGGAGTGCAGTTAAAGAGTTCAATGGTTCTGGGACCTTGGCCAAGTGTCCTTTCATTGACTAAACCCTTGTAGGTGAAATTTGGTAGACAAAAGCTGTATAGAAGCTTGTCTACATCTCTGAAATCTAAGACAGCTGTATTACTGTTTAACCCTTTACCATTTACATTACTCTATATATACTATTGTATTTTCAAAGTAAAGGCTTTACCTCACATAATTATCTCACAATATTGAATCTACGAGATTGATTTTATTTATTTTGAGAGCAATACCTTAACATCAGTATGAACAGTTGATTACAGCCGGTTTGAACAGAAAGAGGTGAGAGAATGCTGGCTGGACACGGCCGGTTTAAATACTAAAGGGTTATATGAGCAACCCTGGACCAAACAGCGTTAAGCTACTAGGGGAGATGCAGCAGTGGGTTACACTGTTAGCTACCTGAAAAACTCTCACAACCCAGTGATGTAGTTACATGGCAGACGCTTCTAAAATAAGCCTAGTTATGGTGGTGGTGGTGGTGGTAGTAGTAGTAGCAGTGGTGATGGTGGTGGTGGTGGTAGTGGTAGTGGTGGTGGTGGTAGTGGTAGTAGCAGTGATGGTGGTGGTGGTAGTGGTAGTGGTAGTGGTGATGGTGGTGGTGGTGGTGGTAGTGGTGATGGTGGTGGTGATGGTGGTGGTGGTGGTTGTAGTGGTAGTGGCGGTGGTGGTAGTAGCAGTGGTGATGGCGGTGGTGGTGGTAGTGGTAGTGGCAGTGGTGGTGGTGGTGGTGGTAGTGGCAGTGGTGATGGTGGTGGTGGTAGTGGTGGTAGTAGCAGTGGTGATGGTGGTGGTGGTGGTGGTGGTAGTAGCAGTGGTGATGGTGGTGGTGGTGGTGGTGGTGGTGGTGGTGGTGGTGATGGTGGTAGTAGCAGTGGTGATGGTGGTGGTGGTGGTGGTAGTAGCAGTGGTGGTGGTGGTGGTGGTGGTAGTAGCAGTGATGGTGGTGGCAGTGGTGATGGTGGTGGTGGTGGTGGTGGTGGTAGTGGTGATGGCAGTGGTGGTGGTGACGGTGGAGGTGGTGATGGTGGTGGTGGTGGTGGTGGTGGTAGTGGCAGTGGTGGTGGTGGTGGTGGTGGTAGTGGCAGTGGTGGTGGTGGTGGTGGCAGTGGTAGTGGTGGTGGTGGTGGTGGTGGTGGCAGTGATAGTGGTGGTGGTGGTGGCAGTGATAGTGGTGGTGGTGGCAGTGATAGTGGTGGTGGTGGTGGTGGCAGTGATAGTGGTGGTGGTAGTGCTGATAGCAGTGGTGGCGGTGGTCGAGGTCTTGGTGGTGGTGGTGGCAGTGGTAGTGGTGGTGACGACAATGGAGGTGGTGGTGACAGTGGTGGCAACGATGTTTGTGCTGGTGGTGGTGGTGGTGGTGGTGGTTGCAGTGGTGGTGGTGGTGGTGGCAGAGATGGTAGTAGCAGTGGTGGTGGTGGCAGTGGCAATGATGATTGTATTGGTAGTGGTGGTAGCAGTAGTGGTTGTGGCAGCAGTGGTAGTGGTGGCAGTAGAAGTGGTGGCAGTATCAGATGTAATAGCAGTGTGGTAGTAGTGGTGTCGACATCAACAGAACAGCAACAGAAGCAGCATAATATTCTAGAAACCTACAGGGACTCATGGTTCCCCCCCCCCCCCCCGCCCTACAAATTCTGTAATCAATGACTGCAATCTATAGAGGTGTGGTTCCATAGTCAGCAGCTCTAACATTCCAGCACTACCTTCTCTTTACTTCTATCTTCTCTTCTAGCAAATCTAACAACAAAGTTATTCCTAAAATTCTTCTTTCATCTCTCTGTCTTCTCTCTCTTTCTCATATATATACAGTTGCCTGACCCCCACCCTGGGTAGTCAGGGACGGGTTACGTTTCTAGAGCACCCGCAAAGAGTGAAAAAAACCACGAATATTAGATGTGGTCCATAAAAATGTCTATAAATTTTTTTTTTTTTATCGATCGACTTTCGTCAAATCGGACCGAGGGAACAATGTTTCCGTTGGTCTTTCCAATTGCTAATACTATCTATCGGTCGCAACTCCAGGTAGAAGGAGCAATGTGAAATAAAGTGTCTTGCTCAAGGACATAACGCATCGCCTGGTCCAGGAATCGAACTCACAACCTCACGATTGCGAATCCAATTCTCTAACCACTCAGCCACACGCCTTCACATTATAATATCTATAAATGTCAAAATATAATGTAAAATATAATTTTTAAAAAAAGAGGGAGCATCCAATGCGAAGGGCCGTCCAATAGGCCAGCAAATATAGTATATTGTTTCTACTTTTGGCACAAAGCCAGCAATTACCCTAGTGTATTACTGGTACTTTATTTTATCGACCCCGTAAGGATGAAAGGCAAAGTTAACCTCGGCGGGATTTGATCTCAGATCGTAAAGAGACGTAACTAAGCTGGAAAGCATGTCCGACCCTCTACCGATACTGCCAAATATAGTATATTGTTAATAATTTAGTGTTCAAATATATTGCCACGAAAAAAGCCATTCAAAAAATTGCTGAAAATATTTACAATACTGTGAATATGTGGGGATTTCCACAAACAATTATTAGTTAGATTCTAAGGAAAATTCCGCGAATAACCGGACCGCAAATTCCAGGGGTACACTGTGTGTGTGTGTTTAGTATATATATATATATATATATATATATATATATATAATAATAATAATAATGAAATTATTGTGTACAGTGCTCAGGTACACTACAACTCATCAAAGGTGCATGTATAATACATAGAATAATGTACAAATGTCAGGGAAGTGAACATTGTATGAGTCATGATATACATGTGTGCGTGTATATGGAGGGGGAATATTAGGTCTAGTGTTGGCAAATCTCAGGAAGCATGGAGGTTTTAAAGGATGCAATGTCTCGACAGCTAACAACTGATGCAGGTAGTTTGTTCCATGGAGATTTTAAAGGATGCAGTGTCTCGACAGCTAACAACTGATGGAGGTAGTTTGTTCCATGGAGGTTTTAAAGGATGCAGTGTCTCGACAGCTAACAACTGATGCAGGTAGTTTGTTCCATGGAGGTTTTAAAGGATGCAGTGTCTCGACAGCTAACAACTGATGCAGGTAGTTTGTTCCATGGAGGTTTTAAAGGATGCAGTGTCTCAACAGCTAACAACTGATGCAGGTAGTTTGTTCCATGGAGGTTTTAAAGGATGCAGTGTCTCGACAGCTAACAACTGATGCAGGTAGTTTGTTCCATGGAGGTTTTAAAGGATGCAGTGTCTCGACAGCTAACAACTGATGGAGGTAGTTTGTTCCATGGAGGTTTTAAAAGCGGACGTATGATGATGATGGTGATGATGATATATACACATATAGAGAGAGAAAGAATAACTTATACAAAGTCAC
>OZ024759.1:13277667-13285167 GCA_964016885.1 Eledone cirrhosa | reverse complement strand
ATTGGCAACATGACCCTCCCAAAGTATAACAATATCAGTTTCAACACACGATTTCAGATAAAGAATCTTGCTAAACAAATTCAGAAACGATATATATATATATACCATATGGGGGCACATGGCTTAGTGGTTAGAGCATTGGCCTTGCAATCGAAAGGTTGTGAGTTCAATTCTCAGACCGGGTGATGTGTTGTTTCCTTGAGCAAGACACTTTATTTCACATTGCTCCAGTTTACTCAGCTGTAGAAATGAGATGATAGGGACTGGGGTCCCTATCATTCCACTGTTAAGTGGTCGTGGAGGTGCCACGGCAAAAAAGCACCCAGCACTCACTGTAAATGAGGTTGGTGTTAGGAAGGGCATCCAGCTGTAGAAATCAAGCCAGAATCAGTTCCCGTCCCACCCTTGCAAGCAGGGAAAAGTGGACGTAAAATGAAATGATGATGATGATGATGATGATATATATATACACACACACACTTACATGCCACTTTATATATATATATGTGTGTGTGTGTGTGTTTATATATATATATATATACACACACTTACATGCCTCTTTATATATATGTATATGTGTACTTGTGTACATATGTATATATATATATATATACACAAGAACAAAATGGAGGTGTTACATTAAAAAATTTCTATAGATTTACTGAACCTTCTGCTTCTATATATATATATTTATCCTACTTCTATATCTATATTTACACATATATATATATTTACATTTACACATACATATATATTTTTACATTTACACAAGCAGGGATTAGCAGACGTAAAATGATGATGATGATGATGATATATAGATATATATATATATATATAAGACTTGTGTGTCTGTATGGATATATATATATGTATATATATATATATATTCATACGACACACAAGCCTTATATAGATATATACTATAATGATATAGGAAGTATGTATAATGGACAAACTATAAGTAATCCAGTGTATCCGGTTTGTCATTTTAACATAAATAACGGGGGGGGGGGCATACTGTGTTAAACATTGCTGTTGTTGTTGTTACTATCATACATAGCAAGGGACATACATGGCTTTAAACATTTAGCATTTAAACCAGTTATATCCAGCCAGAATTCTCTCACCTCTTTCTGTTTAAAGTGGCTGCAACTGGCCACTCTTACTGATGTTAAGGTATTGTTCTTAAAATAAATATCAAAATCTCATAGGTTTGATATTATGTGAGATAAAGCCTTTACAGTGAAAATACAATAGTAAATATAGAGTAATGTAAATGTTAAAGGGTTTAAACTGTTATTGTATTAATCACTGGTTAACATAGAGAACTAACTTCAGCATTCTCGAATATTGTCACTTGTCTATTTGTCATTGGACCATATGATTGGATTTTTAGATTTGGTGATATTGTTAGCTTGATCAACACTTCAGTTGGTCTTTGAGTCACCCTTTGATTCACAAATTGATCAAATTCAGTTGGTCTTTGATTCACAAGTTGATCATCAGTTCAGTTGGTCTTTGATTTACAAGTTGATCATCAGTTCAGTTGGTCTTTGATTTACAAGTTGATCAACAGTTCAGTTGATCTTTGATTCACAAGTTGATCAACAATTCAGTTGATTTTTGACTCACAAGTTGATCAACTGTTCATTGGTCTTCGATCTTAGGTTGATCAACAGTTCAGTCTGTTTGACCTTCAGCTGATCAACAGTTCAGTTGGTATTTGACCGTAGGTTTAATTAAGTTTATATTAACCTAAATTTAAACCAGAAACACCACCATTTCAACTCTCAGGCATTCTAACATTTAAAAAAAATAATTTTACTGTTTTCTCAGCATTAACCCTTTCTCATTCCTCCTAAATTAATTTATAACTCTTCTGAAATTTGAGAATAACAAAACAATGGTTTTATTTTTATTCTATTTAAATTACATAAATCTGTTTAATGCACCTCAATTTAACATTTAACTTTTGATAAAAGAAAAGAAAAATTAAATCTAGATTAACTCTTGACATTTCACAAAATCTTATTCTAATTAGAGCTGGCTGTGAATTGGTAGAGTCAAAGTGTTGGGTCAAATGAGCCAGTATTTGTTGGCTGTGAATTGGTAGAGTCAAAGTGTTGGGTCAAATGAGCCAGTATTTGTTGGCTGTGAATTGGTAGAGTCAAAGTGTTGGGTCAAATGACCCAGTATTTGTTGGCTGTGAATTGGTAGAGTCAAAGTGTTGGGTCAAATGACCCAGTATTTGTTGGCTGTGAATTGGAAGTCAAAGTGTTGGGTCAAATGAGCCAGTATTTGTTGGCTGTGAATTGGTAGAGTCAGAATGTTGGGTCAAATGACCCAATATTTGTTGGCTGTGAATTGGTACTTTTAATCTTGTACACATTGTAGGGCTTTCAAATATTTAAATGTCACTGGATCGAGTGTTACAGAAGACCCACCTTCCCTTACGTACAAATTTAAAACTGCAGTCAGTAGGCACCCCTTAACCAAATATACCCCCAACCCACTACCCCAACTCCAACCTCCTCCCACACCACCCTTTCTCTGTAAAGTTATGTTGGTACCACAGAACATCCAGTCTAGTACAAGAAACAAAATAAGAATAAGATTTACCCCTTTAGCATTTAAACCGGCCATATCTGGTCAGAACTCTCTCATCTCTTTCTGCTTAAACCAGCCATAACTGGCTACTCATACTGACATTATAGTATTGTTCTCAAAATAAATATCAAAATCTCATAGATTCAATATTATGTGGGATAATTATGTAAGATAAAGTCTTTACTGTGACAATACAATAGCATATATAGACTAATGTAAATACTAAAGGGTTAATAAAGTAATTTTGATTTGATATCATCATCATTATCTTATGTCCCCTTTTCCCTGCTTGCAAGGGTGGAACGGGAACCGATTCTGGCTTGATTTCTACAGCTGGATGCCCTTCCTAACACCAACCTCATTTACAGTGAGTGTTGGGTGCTTTTTTTCCGTGGCACCTCCACGACCACTTTACAGTGGAATGATAGGGAACCCAGTCCCTATCATCTCATTTCTACAGCTGAGTAAACTGGAGCAATGTGAAATAAAGTGTCTTGCTCAAGGAAACAACACATCACCCGGTCTGAGAATTGAACTCACAACCTTTCAATTGCAAGGCCAATGCTCTAACCACTAAGCCATGTGCCTATATAGAAACAATTATATATATATATATATTTTTTTTTTTACATAACCTTACCTATCGAGTACGCTGAGATGCAACTAGTATTAGCAGGGAAACTTTATGCTAGTCCCCTCAACTTATTATTGTGGATTGGCAGTATCAGTAGAGGGTCAGACACTATGCTTCGACGCATAGAGTTACGACCCTTTATGGTCTGAGTTCAAATCCCGCCGAGGTTAATTTTGCCTTTCATCCTTACGGGGTCAATAAAATAATGTACCTGTAATACACTGGGATAATTGCTGGCCTTGTCCGCTTTTCCCTGCTTGCAAGGGTGGGACGGGAACTGATTCTGGCTTGATTTCTACAGCTGGATGCCCTTCCTAACACCAACCTCATTTACAGTGAGTGTTGGGTGCTTTTTTTGCCGTGGCACCTCCACGACCACTTTGCAGTGGAATGATAGGGACCCCAGTCCCTATCATCTCATTTCTACAGCTGAGTAAACTGGAGCAATGTGAAATAAAGTGTCTTGCTCAAGGAAACAACACATCACCCGGTCTGAGAATTGAACTCACAACCTTTCAATTGCAAAGCCAATGCTCTAACCACTAAGCCATGTGCCTCCATTGATATATTACAAAATATAATGTTTTCCATGTTTGAGTAATATTGAAATGCAGAGTTTTCCTCCATAAATTATATCACTGATTTAAAATCAATCATCATTTTCTTACAAAAAACATGTGTGAAACGCAGCAATGCGTGGGTAATTCGGCTAGTATATATATATATATATAAAGATATATGTGTGTGTGTGTGTGTGTATACATACATACATATATAGAGAGTGGGGAGGGGGGGATCAACTAATTGGTTAAAGTAGAGATAAGTAAAATTTGCATTTACAATTGTGTATGTCAACACCTGAACCTCAATTGTTTCTACTAACACCACCACTGTCACCCACACCACCACCACCACCACCACAGCAACTGTTACCACCACCACCGCCACTACAACTGCCACAACTACAGCCACCACCACAACTACCGCCACCAACACCACCACCGCAACTGTCACCAACACCACCACCACAGTCACCACCACCGCAACTGTTACCACCACCACCATAACTGTCACAACTACAGCCACCACCACCACTACCACCACAACAGTCACCACCACCAGTCGCCAACACCACCACCACCACCACCACCACAACTGCCACAACTACTGCCACCATATTCACCACCACCACCACTACCAGCACCACCACTACCAGTACCACCACTACCACCACAACAGTCACCACCACAACAGTCACCACCACCATCATCACTACAACTGTCACAACTACAGCCACCACCACCACCAGTCACCAACACCACCACCAATCACCACAGTCACCACTACCAGCACCACCACTACCAGTACCACCACCGCAACAGTCACCACCACCACTACAACTGCCACAACAACTGCAGTCACCACCACCATCACCAGTCCCCACCACCACAACTACAACTGTCATCACTACCACAATCACCACCACCAGTCACCACAGTCACCACAGTCACCACCACCACCACCACCACAGTCACCACCACCACCACCACCACAGTCACCACCACCACCACCACAATCACCAGTCACCACCACCACAGTCCCCACTACCACAATCACCACCACAACTACAACTGTCATCACCACCACCACCACAGTCCCCACCACCACAGTCCCCACCACCACAACTACAACTGTCATCACTACCACAATCACCAGTCACCACAGTCACCACAGTCACCACCACCACAGTCACCACCACCACCACAGTCACCACCACCACCACCACCACAACTGTCACCACTAGCACCACCACCACCACAACAGTCATAGGAAACACACACACATACAATTTGAGGCTTGATACCAAACCATCTGAAATTGCCACTGGTTCTGTTCTGAATATCTTAAATTGTTTATATTTATCTGAAAACCTTCCATCATAATTTATGTAAAAGCCTTTATTAAGTTATGTTCCAAACACCAACAGTGTTTTTCATTAGAAATATGGTAACAAAAGAATTAAAGTGTTTATATTTATCTAAAAACCTTCCATCATAATTTTATGTAAGAACCTTTATTAAGTTATGTTCCAAACGCCCCTTGTTCTATGATACAAAACTGCTTTAAAGTGTTTATATTCATCTAAAAACCTTCAATCATAATTTTATGTAAGAACCTTTATTAAGTTATGTTCCAAACGCCCCTTGTTCTATGATACAAAACTGCTTTAAAGTGTTTATATTCATCTAAAAACCTTCAATCATAATTTTATGTAAGAACCTTTATTAAGTTATGTTCCAAACGCCCCTTGTTCTATGATACAAAACTGCTTTAAAGTGTTTATATTCATCTAAAAACCTTCCATCATAATTTTATGTAAGAACCTTTATTAAGTTATGTTCCAAACGCCCCTTGTTCTATGATACAAAACTGCTTTAAAGTGTTTATATTCATCTAAAAACCTTCCATCATAATTTTATGTAAGAACCTTTATTAAGTTATGTTCCAAACGCCCCTTGTTCTATGATACAAAACTGCTTTAAAGTGTTTATATTCATCTAAAAACCTTCCATCATAATTTTATGTAAGAACCTTTGTTAAGATACGTTCCAATCCAAACACCAACTTAATAATTAGACAGTTATATTACTAAATCCTTTCACATTTTTGATTATTTTCATAAGGCTTTCACATTTTTGATTATTTTCAAAAGGATTTTAAAATCATAGGCAGCGTCTTTCATTAGAAATATGGTAGCGAAAGGGTTAATGATATAGGTAGTGTCTTTCATTAGAAATATGGTAGCGAAAGGGTTAATAATATAGGTAGTGTCTTTCATTAGAAATATGGTAGCGAAAGGGTTAATGACATAGGTAGTGTCTTTCATTAGAAATATGGTAATGGAAGGGTTAATGACATAGACAGTGTCTTTCATTAGAAATATGGTAATGGAAGGGTTAATGACATAGGCAGTGTCTTTCATTAGAAATATGGTAATGGAAGGGTTAATGACATAGACAGTGTCTTTCATTAGAAATATGGTAATGGAAGGGTTAATGACATAGACAGTGTCTTTCATTAGAAATATGGTAATGGAAGGGTTAATGACATAGACAGTGTCTTTCATTAGAAATATGGTAATGGAAGGGTTAATGACATAGACAGTGTCTTTCATTAGAAATATGGTAATGAAAGGGTTAATGACATAGACAGTGTCTTTCATTAGAAATATGGTAATGAAAGGGTTAATGACATAGACAGTGTCTTTCATTAGAAATATGGTAATGGAAGGGTTAATGACATAGACAGTGTCTTTCATTAGAAATATGGTAATGAAAGGGTTAATGACATAGTATCTTTCCTATATTGCAAAGCATCGTGTCCGACAATCTGCCAATTACTGGCAATACACTGCAATATAAGGATGGCAATATAAGGATGGTTAAAAAACATTAGTCCAGCCCCTTTTTTTGGAACACTTCAAAAGGCATGCTTACTGGGAACAGCTAGAACCCTCCGATACACCCTAAATATCTGCAGCTGCAGGTAGAGGCTTTGGACAAACTTTCCAGTTCAATAACATCAATGACTGAGACTCCAAGAAAATAACAACAATTGTTTGTACTTTAGGCACAAGGCCAGCAATTTGAAGGGAAGGGGGAAATCAATTAAATCGACCCAGTGCGTTACTGGTACTTTATTTTATTGACCCCATAAGGATGAAAGGCAAAGCTAACCTCGGTGGGATTTGAACTCAGACCATAAAGGGCCGTAACTCTATACTGCAAAACATGGTGTCTGACGCTCTACCGATACTGCCAATCCACCGCCTAGTAATAATAATTGTTTCTACTTTAGGCACAAGGCCAGCACTTACCCAGTACGTTACTGGTACTTTATTTTATCGACCCCAGCGGGATTTGAACTCAGAATGGCAAGGGCCGTAACTCTATGCTGGAAAGCATGGCGTCCGACCCTCTACCGATACTGCCAATCCACCGCCATACTTTGATAATAATGATGATGATGATAATAATAATTGTTTCTACTTTTGGCACAAGGCCAACAATTACCCCAGTGTATTACTGGTACTTTATTCTATCGACCCCGTAAGGATGAAAGGCAAAGTTAACCTCGGTGGGATTTAACTTTGCCTTTCATCCTTACGGGGTCGATAGAATAAAGTACCAGTAATGCACTGGGGGAATTGCTGGCCTTGTGCCAAAAGTAGAAACAATTATTATTATCATCATCATCAT
>OZ024759.1:13267667-13272667 GCA_964016885.1 Eledone cirrhosa | reverse complement strand
TGTCTGTCAGTCAGTCTAGCAGACACAACAGTATGCAATGACTTGTAAATGAAATATTTCAATTAATTAACAACAATAATAATAATAATAATACCAATAAGAAGAAGAATTTCTTTATCAGCCACACAGGGTTCACATTAAGGAAACATTAAAGACAGTACAGGACGATACAGTGTGGGTTGTTGTTTGTGTAAAATAGAATTTGTAACAGAGTAAGAAAAGAAACATTTTAAAAAAATAAAAAAATTCCGCAAATGTGAGGAGACTCCAAGGGCCACTCGTAGAGAAAGCCCACAAAAGCCACAAACGCTCTGACCACTATGGCAACTGCCCTCCCCCAGTTGTCCTCCCTCGATACTACAGGCACAGGCTCAGGGCAGGCCCATTCACACGGGTCATTCTTGCCTCTCTCCCCTTTCAACAAACTGGCTGGAAGGCAGCACTTCCCTCTCCACCCTGATTTTCCTTTTCAAGTGAAACCTGAAAAAGTTAATGAGAGTATATTGCCGAAGAGGAAAGTGCCGGTCTTCAACCCTTTCAGACATGTCCACCATACAGCCTCTTTCACTATGGCCAACAGGCAGATAAAAATTGCCTGCCCCTCCAGGTTAACCCTTTAGCATTCACATTACTCTATATATACTATTATATTTTCATGGTAAAGGCTTTACCTCACATAATATCTCACATAATATCGAATCTATGAGATTTTTAAAGTATTTATTTTGAGAACAATACCTTAACATCAGTTTGAGCGACCAGTTACAGCCAGTTTCAACAGAAAGAGGTAGAGAATTCTGGCCGGTTTTGGCTGGTTTTGAACATTAAAGGGTTAAAGGAGGGCAGCGGGGTACTCTAATAATGGTTTCCTACATAGGCTCAAAGCCAGCAATTTTGGGGGAGGGGAAAGTCGATTAATCGATAAAATAAAGTACCAGTCACACACTGGTGTGTGACTGGTACTTTATTTTATCGACCTCGTAAGGTTGAAAGGCAAAGTTAAACTCGCCGGGATTTGAACTCAGATCATAAAGGGCCGTAACTCTATGCTGCAAAGCATGGCATGCGCCACTCTAGCGATATTGCCAATCCACCACCCTGGGGCAATCTAATAATAATTGTTTCTACTTTAGGCACAAGGCCAGCAATTACCCAGTACATTACTGGTATTTTATTTTATCGACCATCTAGAAAACTAAAGATGGCAATAATAATGATTTCTACTATAGGCAAAAGGCCAGCAATTTGGGGGGAGGGGAAAGTCAAAATCGACCCCAGTGTATTACTGGTACTTTATTTTATCGACCTCCATAAGAATGAAAAGCAAAGTTAATCTCGACGGAATTTGAACTCAGAACGTAAAGGGCCATAACTATATGCCACGGAGCAAGGTGTCCGATGCTCTACCGATACTGCCCTAATAATAATGATTTCTTTATTATTGGCCACAAGGGCCAAACAGAGGATGAGACAAAGACCGGGTCAGTGGGGGGGTTTACATAAAATCATGTAGAAAAATGATAACAAAAAAATATAAACAAAATTCCCTGGAGCAACCTTAGTAACCCCACAAATCCTAAACTACTCTCTTCTCCAAGAGCACCCTAGGAAGGTGCCCCACTCTTCTTTAACCCTTTAGTTACCAACCCGGCCAAAACTACTTTCTGGTCTTATGTAATAAGACCACCTATTTTAAAGGTTTCCAATTTAAATTTAAATCTTTCAACATAATTTTATATAAGTACCTTACATTAACCCTTCAGTATTTAAACTGGCCATATCCAGCCAGAATTCTTTCACCTTTCTCTGTTCAAACTGGCTGTAACTGGCCACTCATACTGATGTTAAGGTATTGTTTTCAAAGTAAATAATATCAAAATCTCATAGATTTGGCATGTAAGATATTATGTAAGATATTATGTAAGATATTATGTAAGATATTATGTAAGATATTATGTAAGATATTATGTAAGATATTATGTAAGATATTATGTGAGATATGTAAGAAAAAGCCTTTACCATCAAAATATAATAGTAAATATAGAGCAATGTAAATGTTAAAGGCTTAAATTACTCAAAGATCCCCTTCAGTCACGAATGACCATGCGATTTGCACATAGAAAGTTTCCCCTCCGAGGTACAAGTCTGGATAAGGTTGTTTGTGGAAGACCAGCAGTCACCCATGTATACCAGTCTCTCCTCACCATGCTACCAATGTTGTCCAAGGGAAAGGCAATGGCTGATACAGCTTGGCACCAGTGACATCGCAACACACACACACACACACACACACACACACACTATAGACTTACTATATATACACTACATACATTTTATATACACAATATTTAGACTTTATATACACTAAACTACGTCACCGATGTTGTCCAAGGGATGTTGCAACTTATTTCTACAACTGAGTGAACTGGAGCAACGTGAAATAAAGTGTTTTGCTCAAGGGCACAACACATCACCCAGTCCAAGAATCGAACTCACAACCTTCCGATTACAAGCCCAATGCTCTAACCACTAAGCCATGCTAAGTTACTATCTTAGTAATAAAATAATCTAAGTAACTCCCTCGAAATTCTTCATTAATTAATTAAAATAAATTGCATTTCATTAGAAATGTGGTCATGAAAGGATTAATCCCTCCAGTCTACAGGCGCACAGTCAGAGTGGGCCCATTCACACGGGCCACCCTCGCAACAGTCACCCACCTTTTCACAAATGTACTGGGGGCGGGGGGGGGGAGGGGGGCACTTACATCTCCACCCTCACATTCCTTTCCAAATGGAACTTAACCCTTTAGCATTTACATTAATCTACACTTTCATGATAAAGGCTTTATCTCATAATTATCTCACATATGGAATCTGTGAAATTTTGATTCTGTTATTTATTTTGAGAATAATACCTTAATGTCAATATAAGTGGCAGGTTATGGCTGGTTATGGCTGGTTAGAACAGAAAGAGGTGAGAGAATTCTGGCTGGATATGGCCAGTTTAAATGCTTAAGGGTTAAAAATAAAGTTGATGAGGGCTTGGACGAAGAGGAAAATGTCTGTCTTCAGTCCTTTACGGCGTGTCCACTACACCTCTTTCACTACAGCTACCAGACAGAGGAAAACTACCTGCTCTTCCCAGCCTGCTTTCTGATTTAGGCACACGGCCAACAATTTTTTTTTTTGGGGGGGGGGGGGGTATCGAACATCAATAATTGTTTCTACATTTGGCACAAGGCCAGCAATTATCCCAGTGCATTACTGGTACTTTATTTTATCGACACCCGTAAGGATGAAGGCAAAGTTAACTCTGGCAGGATTTGAACTCAGACCATAAAGGACCGTAACTATGCTGCAAAGCATGGCATCCAACCCTCTAAATGTTCGATTCATTTGTTAAACGGCCCAATGTATATAATGTGTGTGCATATATATATATATATATATATAGGCGTGTGTGTATATATATATAATATACGTGTATGTGTGCATACTTACATTTTTGTAACAGCTGTACTAGGGCGAGAAATAAAATTCTGATTTTATTTTTAACTAGCAGTGGTACCCGGCGTTGCACGGGATAAGGTATTTTGGAACGCGAGCCGCCAACAGACCTAATCGTGGAAAAACTGCATGCCTGGACAATATGTAAAGAAAATAAACCGAATACTCTGATGGCTGGATACTCTTTAAGATTTTCCTCAATGAAACAGGAAAAATGCAGGTTTTCACCTAATGCGGGCCCTAGGGGATCAAGAAGAATTTTTTTTATGTGCATAATATGCCTTGAAATTTCAGGAAAGTCGGCTAGACGTAACGCCTCAAAAAAGCCCTAAAAACCTGAAAAAAATGAAGTTTTCCACCTAATGCGGGCCCTAGGCCATAAAAAAGTTGGATTTTCTTTGCTTACGGTATGAAGAAGAGACTGACTAATACATAGTTACAATTTCAAGGAAATCGGTCTGACATAACGCCTCAAAAAACCCCTAAAAAGCTGAAAGAAAAACGCAGTTTTTCACCTAATGCCTAGGAGATCACAAAGTTGAATTTTTTATGTGCATAACACTCCCTAAAACATAAGTAATACACATGTAAAATTTGAAAAAAGTCGGTTGGGTACTTCTCGAGTTTTAGGGATTCAAACTCACAGACACACACACACAAGACAGACATCTTCAGGGAAGTGACGTAATGCAGACAGCCAGACATACAGACAGATATAATAAGGGCACAACGTTATATCTATCTAAAAAGAGAAAGACTAAGAATTATAGAGAGAGATCGCTAAATCGCCTAGTGTGGTCCCTAGGGCATTGAAAATTTGAAATTCTTTTTGCTCAGAACACTCCCTGAAACATAAACATTACATGTGTAAAGTTTGAAAACAGTCGGTTTGGTGCTTCTCGAGTTTTAGGAATTCACACACACACAGACAAACATCCTTAGTTTTATATATATAGACCGGGTGGTTTTCTGCTAGTATATATATATATTACACACACAAAAATGTATATATATTTCTGTGTGTATATATATATTACACACACAGAAATGTATATATATTTCTGTGTGTATATATATATATTACACACACAGAAATGTATATATATTTCTGTGTGTATATATATATTACACACACAGAAATGTATATATATTTCTGTGTGTATATATATATATATATATATTACACACACAGAAATGTATATATATTTCTGTGTGTATATATATATTACACACACAAAAATGTATATATATTTCTGTGTGTATATATATATTACACACACAGAAATGTATATATATTTCTGTGTGTATATATATATATTACACACACAGAAATGTATATATATTTCTGTGTGTATATATATATTACACACACAGAAATGTATATATATTTCTGTGTGTATATATATATATATATATATTACACACACAGAAATGTATATATATTTCTGTGTGTATATATATATTACACACACAGAAATGTATATATATTTC
>OZ024759.1:13255167-13262667 GCA_964016885.1 Eledone cirrhosa | reverse complement strand
ATCCAAAGCTCTCTAGCCATCTTCCATGTCATCCACATCCAAAGCTCTCTAGCCATCTTCCATGTCATCCACATCCAAAGCTCTCTATCCATCTTCCATGTCATCCACATCCAAAGCTCTCTAGCCATCTTCCATGTCATCCACATCCAAAGCTCTCTAGCCATCTTCCATGTCATCCACATCCAAAGCTCTCTATCCATCTTCTATGTCATCCACATCCAAAGCACTCTAGCCATCTTCCATGTCATCCACATCCAAAGCTCTCTAGCCATCTTCCATGTCATCCACATCCAAAGCTCTCTAGCCATCTTCCATGTCATCCACATCCAAAGCTCTCTATCCATCTTCTATGTCATCCACATCCAAAGCTCTCTAGCCATCTTCCATGTCATCCACATCCAAAGCTCTCTATCCATCTTCTATGTCATCCACATCCAAAGCTCTCTATCCATCTTCCATGTCATCCACATCCAAAGCTCTCTATCCATCTTCCATGTCATCCACATCCAAAGCTCTCTAGCCATCTTCCATGTCATCCACATCCAAAGCTCTCTAGCCATCTTCCATGTCATCCACATCCAAAGCTCTCTAGCCATCTTCCATGTCATCCACATCCAAAGCTCTCTAGCCATCTTCCATGTCATCCACATGCAAAGCTCTCTATCCCTCTTCCATGTCATCCACATCCAAAGCTCTCTATCCCTCTTCCATGTCATCCACATCCAAAGCTCTCTAGCCATCTTCTATGTCATCCACATCCAAAGCTCTCTAGCCATCTTCTATGTCATCCACATCCAAAGCTCTCTAGCCATCTTCCATGTCATCCACATCCAAAGCTCTCTAGCCATCTTCCATGTCATCCACATCCAAAGCTCTCTAGTCATCTTCTATGTCATCCACATCCAAAGCTCTCTAGTCATCTTCTATGTCATCCACATCCAAAGCTCTCTAGCCATCTTCCATGTCATCCACATCCAAAGCTCTCTATCCATCTTCCATGTCATCCACATCCAAAGCTCTCTAGCCATCTTCCATGTCATCCACATCCAAAGCTCTCTAGCCATCTTCTATGTCATCCACATCCAAAGCTCTTTAGTCATCTCCCATGTCATCCACATCCAAAGCTCTCTATCCATCTTCCATGTCATCCACATCCAAAGCTCTCTAGCCATCTTCCATGTCATCCACATCCAAAGCTCTCTAGCCATCTTCCATGTCATCCACATCCAAAGCTCTCTAGCCATCTTCCATGTCATCCACATCCAAAGCTCTCTAGCCATCTTCCATGTCATCCACATCCAAAGCTCTCTATCCATCTTCCATGTCATCCACATCCAAAGCTCTCTAGCCATCTTCCATGTCATCCACATCCAAAGCTCTCTATCCATCTTCCATGTCATCCACATCCAAAGCTCTCTAGCCATCTTCCATGTCATCCACATCCAAAGCTCTCTAGCCATCTTCCATGTCATCCACATCCAAAGCTCTCTATCCATCTTCTATGTCATCCACATCCAAAGCACTCTAGCCATCTTCCATGTCATCCACATCCAAAGCTCTCTAGCCATCTTCCATGTCATCCACATCCAAAGCTCTCTAGCCATCTTCCATGTCATCCACATCCAAAGCTCTCTATCCATCTTCTATGTCATCCACATCCAAAGCTCTCTAGCCATCTTCCATGTCATCCACATCCAAAGCTCTCTATCCATCTTCTATGTCATCCACATCCAAAGCTCTCTATCCATCTTCCATGTCATCCACATCCAAAGCTCTCTATCCATCTTCCATGTCATCCACATCCAAAGCTCTCTAGCCATCTTCCATGTCATCCACATCCAAAGCTCTCTAGCCATCTTCCATGTCATCCACATCCAAAGCTCTCTAGCCATCTTCCATGTCATCTACATCCAAAGCTCTCTAGCCATCTTCCATGTCATCCACATGCAAAGCTCTCTATCCCTCTTCCATGTCATCCACATCCAAAGCTCTCTATCCCTCTTCCATGTCATCCACATCCAAAGCTCTCTAGCCATCTTCTATGTCATCCACATCCAAAGCTCTCTAGCCATCTTCTATGTCATCCACATCCAAAGCTCTCTATCCCTCTTCCATGTCATCCACATCCAAAGCTCTCTAGCCATCTTCCATGTCATCCACATGCAAAGCTCTCTAGCCATCTTCTATGTCATCTACATCCAAAGCTCTCTAGCCATCTTCCATGTCATCCACATCCAAAGCTCTCTAGCCATCTTCCATGTCATCCACATCCAAAGCTCTCTAGCCATCTTCCATGTCATCCACATCCAAAGCTCTCTAGCCATCTTCCATGTCATCCACATCCAAAGCTCTCTAGCCATCTTCTATGTCATCCACATCCAAAGCTCTCTAGCCATCTTATATGTCATCCACATCCAAAGCTCTCTAGCCATCTTCTATGTCATCCACATCCAAAGCTCTCTAGCCATCTTCCATGTCATCCACATCCAAAGCTCTCTAGCCATCTTCCATGTCATCCACATCCAAAGCTCTCTAGCCATCTTCTATGTCATCCACATCCAAAGCTCTCTAGCCATCTTCCATGTCATCCACATCCAAAGCTCTCTATCCATCTTCTATGTCATCCACATCCAAAGCTCTCTATCCATCTTCCATGTCATCCACATCCAAAGCTCTCTATCCATCTTCCATGTCATCCACATCCAAAGCTCTCTAGCCATCTTCCATGTCATCCACATCCAAAGCTCTCTAGCCATCTTCCATGTCATCCACATCCAAAGCTCTCTAGCCATCTTCCATGTCATCCACATCCAAAGCTCTCTAGCCATCTTCCATGTCATCCACATGCAAAGCTCTCTATCCCTCTTCCATGTCATCCACATCCAAAGCTCTCTATCCCTCTTCCATGTCATCCACATCCAAAGCTCTCTAGCCATCTTCTATGTCATCCACATCCAAAGCTCTCTAGCCATCTTCCATGTCATCCACATCCAAAGCTCTCTAGCCATCTTCCATGTCATCCACATCCAAAGCTCTCTAGCCATCTTCCATGTCATCCACATCCAAAGCTCTCTAGCCATCTTCCATGTCATCCACATCCAAAGCTCTCTAGCCATCTTCTATGTCATCCACATCCAAAGCTCTCTAGCCATCTTATATGTCATCCACATCCAAAGCTCTCTAGCCATCTTCTATGTCATCCACATCCAAAGCTCTCTAGCCATCTTCCATGTCATCCACATCCAAAGCTCTCTAGCCATCTTCCATGTCATCCACATCCAAAGCTCTCTAGCCATCTTCTATGTCATCCACATCCAAAGCTCTCTAGCCATCTTCCATGTCATCCACATCCAAAGCTCTCTAGCCATCTTCTATGTCATCCACATCCAAAGCTCTCTAGCCATCTCCCATGTCATCCACATCCAAAGCTCTCTATCCCTCTTCCATGTCATCCACATCCAAAGCTCTCTAGCCATCTTCTATGTCATCCACATCCAAAGCTCTCTAGCCATCTTCCATGTCATCCACATCCAAAGCTCTCTAGCCATCTTCCATGTCATCCACATCCAAAGCTCTCTATCCATCTTCCATGTCATCCACATCCAAAGCTCTCTAGCCATCTTCCATGTCATCCACATCCAAAGCTCTCTATCCCTCTTCCATGTCATCTACATCCAAAGCTCTCTAGCCATCATCAGTATTTTCAGCCCTCCTACACTAGAGGAACCTATCTCTCTATCCAGCTATCTATCTATCTATCAGTAGATTACTAAAAAATTGATTAACAATATTCCAAAGATGTGTGTATTATCTGATTATGTGTTGTGTGTGGTCCTAGATGTGTGTATTATCTGATTATGTGTTGTATGTGGTCCTAGATGTGTGTATTATCTGATTATGTGTTGTATGTGGTCCTAGATGTGTGTATTATCTGATTATGTGTTGTATGTGGTCCTAGATGTGTGTATTATCTGATTATGTGTTGTATGTGGTCCTAGATGTGTGTATTATCTGATTATGTGTTGTATGTGGCCCTAGATGTGTGTATTATCTGATTATGTGTTGTATGTGGTCCTAGATGTGTGTATTATTTGATTATGTGTTGCATGTGGTCCTAGATGTGTGTATTATCTGATTATGTATTGTATGTGGCCCTAGATGTGTGTATTATCTGATTATGTGTTGTATGTGGTCCTAGATGTGTGTATTACCTGATTATGTGTTGTATGTGGTCCTAGATGTGTGTATTATCTGATTATGTGTTGTATGTGGTCCTAGATGTGTGTATTACCTGATTATGTGTTGTATGTGGTCCTAGATGTGTGTATTATCTGATTATGTGTTGTATGTGGTCCTAGATGTGTGTATTATCTGATTATGTGTTGTATGTAGTCCTAGATGTGTGTATTACCTGATTATGTGTTGTATGTGGTCCTAGATGTGTGTATTATCTGATTATGTGTTGTATGTGGTCCTAGATGTGTGTATTATCTGATTATGTGTTGTATGTGGTCCTAGATGTGTGTATTATCTGATTATGTGTTGTATGTGGTCCTAGATGAGTGTATTATCTGATTATGTGTTGTATGTGGTCCTAGATGTGTGTATTATCTGATTATGTGTTGTATGTGGTCCTAGATGTGTGTATTATCTGATTATGTGTTGTATGTGGTCCTAGATGTGTGTATTATCTGATTATGTGTTGTATGTGGTCCTAGATGTGTGTATTATCTGATTATGTGTTGTATGTGGTGTATGTGGTCCTAGATGTGTGTATTATCTGATTATGTGTTGTATGTGGTCCTAGATGTGTGTATTATCTGATTATGTGTTGTATGTGGTCCTAGATGTGTGTATTACCTGATTATGTGTTGTATGTGGTCCTAAATGTGTGGGCTACTCGCTTCTGTTTTTTCTTTTCTCTTTTTTATTTGTAATATTATTTACACAATAGGGAATAAAATAGATGTACATAGAGTTAACTCGTTACGGTTGAGTCAATAATTTCAGACATGAAATACATTGTTATCGGGGAAGGAAAAATAAGATTCTAACTGGCTGCGCTCAAAGTGTCTTTGACCAAGTTGACTGAGTTTTTCCATTTTTAGGATCTCAATTACCGGTTAACGTCTCAATTACCAGACATGCCTGCACACATGCTCACAACTGCAGTCAGACTATAGTTATGCTGTCTGCAAGCTCATTCAAATGCATTCACACTGGCTGTCTCAAAGACATACAAATATGGCTTATAAAACTTACCAAAATAAAGAGCCTTCCAGCGCCCCCTAACCTCCCTCCCCCAGCTCCAAACGCCCCCCTAACGCGACCTTGCTCCCAAACGCCCCCCCCCCCCCGGGGGGGGTGCATATGCCCCCCCGTTGAGAACCTTTGATTTATACCAACTGTCATGTCACCCATGTCTATCCCTCACCAGTATTCTCACCTGTGTGAGCTTGTGTGTGTGAGAGAGCATGTGTGTGTGTGAGGGCATATGTGTGTGAGAGCATGTGTGTGTGTGAGAGAGCATGTGTGTGTGTGAGAGAGCATGTGTGTGTGTGTGTGTGTGTGTGTGTGTGTGTGTGTGTGTGTGTGTGTGTGTGTGTGTGTGTGTGTGTGTGTGTGTGTGTGTGTGTGTGTGTGTGTGTGTGTGTGTGTGTGTGTGTGTGTGTGTGTGTGTGTGTGTGTGTGCATGTGTGTGTGTGTGTGTGTGTGTGAGCATGTGTGAGCATGTGTGTGTGTGTGTGTGTGTGAGCATGTGTGAGCATGTGTGTGTGTGAGCATGTGTGAGCATGTGTGTGTGTGAGCATGTGTGCGTGTGCGTGTGCGTGTGCGTGTGTGTGTTAAGCATTTCCGTAGAAAAGGTAAAGGAAAGCAGAGTGCTCTATATATAGTACAGAGCTATTTAATTAACAACACTGTGTGGCTGAGTGGTTAGATAATTGGATTCACAATCATAAGGTTGTGAGTTCGATTCCTGGACCGGGCGATGCGTTATGTCCTTGAGCAAGACACTTTATTTCATGTTGCTCCTTCTACCTGGAGTTGCGACTGGAAAGTATTATTAGCAACTGGAAAGACCAATGGAAACATTGTTTCCTCGGTCCGATTTGACGAAAGTATATCGATCATCATCATCATTTTACGTCCACTTTTCCTGCTTGCAAGGGTGGGACGGGAACTGATTCTGGCTTGATTTCTACAGCTGGATGCCCTTCCTAACACCAACCTCATTTACAGTGAGTGCTGGGTGCTTTTTTGCCGTGGCACCTCCACGACCACTTTGCAGTGGAATGATAGGGACTGGGGTCCCTATCATCTCATTTCTACAGCTGAGTAAACTGGAGCAATGTGAAATAAAGTGTCTTGCTCAAGGAAACAACACATCACCCGGTCTGGGAATTGAACTCACAACCTTTCGATTGCAAGGCCAATGCTCTAACCACTAAGCCATATGGAATAACCAGTTCTATCCAGTGGTGAACCAACAAACCTAAATGTATATATATATATACATATATACACACATACATATATATGTATATATATATATACATATATACACACATACATATATAATGATCTAATTATTTTACATACACACTCATTCCTCATTCTAATATATACATCTACACACATATATATATATATATATATATATATATATATATATATACAGTATATAACGGCCTAATGATTGTACACAGAGAGAGAGAGAGACAGAGAGAAAGAGAGAGAGAGAGAGAGAGAGAGAGAGAGAGAGACGCTAACACTAACACCCCAACAGACAGCTAGGAATTCCATTATAAATGACATTATGATATAAGTTATTCATCTCCAGAGTGGATTACTCCAGTTTTTAGGGCCAAGCCTGTAACATAAGGACTGCCATATTGAATTATAACTGGCACTAGTGACTGTCATAAAATAAAGACTATATGATGCTTAAACCTGCTAGAAATAGCAGCCAAATATCCCACAAATCACACCATATTGTCAGGGGGCAAGGGGCCAGCGTAACTTACATATGTTAAACCTGCTAGAAATAGTAGCCAAATCTCCCTCAAATCACACCATATTGTCAGGGAGCAAGGGGCCAGACGTAGCTAGCATATGATAAACATGCTAGAAATAGCAGCCAAATCTGACACAAATCAAACCATATGTCAGTGTCTTGGTTTATTTACGTCAGTGTATATGCCACATAACTTAACTCTCCGACAAAACGAAATCGATAAAATGTGTACCAGACTCGGAAGAAAAATAATATGTACCGGAGTCAATATGATCGATCGACTAAACCTCCTTCAGACTGGAGCCCCTGCAAGAGCATAATCTAATGGCTGGAGCCAGTAAAATAGTACTGGGTTGATATGGTCAAGACAGTCTAATGAATAAAACCAGTAAAAAAAATTAAATATAAATACTTTTTTTTATTTTTCATCATATATATTCAATGATATTAAATAAATGGAAACTATATTTATAAAACCATATTTA
>OZ024759.1:13247667-13250167 GCA_964016885.1 Eledone cirrhosa | reverse complement strand
TGTCGACTGGTCCTTCACGCACACTCATACACCCACTAACATCAAAAAGTCCTGGCAGACATTTGTGGACACTGTTACAAACATATGTGCTAAACACACCCCATTAAGAACTATAAACAAATCTAAGAGCAGAATCCCTAGAAATAGAAAAACGCTCATCAGAAAAATTAAGAGAACGAACAAAAAAATTAACAATCTGAAATACTGTCAGCAGCAACACATCAACTTGACTGCCATTTCATCACTAGAGATTAAAAAACATAACCTCCAAAACAACATAATGTCCCTCATCAACAATCAGAGAAGAGCTGAAGAGGCCTGGGCCATTGAGAAGATCAAACTCAATCCCAAAGTGTTCTTTTCATTTGCAAAAAAACACAAAATCACTGGCTCTACTGTTGGCCCTCTAATTGATGAAAATGGCACTCTTCAAGACAATGCTAAAACCATGGGTGAGATACTGCAGAAACAATACTGCTCTGTTTTCAGCAATCCTGATATGGCCGATCTGGGCTGTATCGGCGATGTTACTCCCCATTACACCTTATCGGACATAACGTTTGGCGCCCCTGATGTCTTGGCGGCAATAAAGGAAATCAAGCATAATTCAGCAGTAGGTCCCGATAGGTTCCCTGCTTGTGTCTTGAAGGCGTGTCAACACCAACTTGCTTCTCCTCTTGCCAATCTGTGGCGGAACTCACTGGATGCTGGATATGTGCCAGAAAACCTTCTATCCCAGTCTGTTGTCCCAGTTTTCAAAAAGGGAAACAAATCCCTTGCCGTGAATTACCGTCCAATCTCACTCACCTCTCATATCATTAAGGTATTTGAGCGAGTGGTGAGATCGCGAATGACCCACTTCCTTGAGAGTAACAATATGCTGAACTCCAACCAGCATGGATTCCGTAATGGAAGGGATTGCCTGACGCAACTACTGCATCACTTTGATGACATTTTGAGAGCCTTGGGAGAGGGTTCCAACACTGATGTTATCTACCTTGATTTCAGCAAGGCCTTTGACAGGGTTGATCATAACATTCTACTGAGAAAGCTGTCCAATATTGGTGTCACTGGAAAGCTGCTGCAGTGGATCAAGAGCTTCCTGTCAAACAGAACCCAACATGTTGTAGTTGAGGGAGTCAAATCAAGCCCAGCCAAAGTCAGTAGTGGAGTCCCACAAGGCACTGTGTTGGGCCCACTTCTCTTCATCATCTATATTAATGACATCACTGACATCATCAAACACAGCAACATTAAAATTTTCGCTGATGATTCCAAGCTCCAAAAGGTCATCAATGGCGTGGATGACCGGATAAGCCTTCAGTCAGACCTACTGGCTGTTACCCAATGGGCAGAAAAGAACAACATGTTACTGAACGAAGACAAATTCGAACTGATCCACTTTGGAAAAGAGGATGCTCTGAAACTCCCGTACTCCCTTCCCTCCGGGGAAACTCTCGTGGCATCTAACAACATCAGAGACTTGGGAGTAACCGTGGACAGCAACATAAGCTGGACCACGCATATAAGCAGCAAAGTTGACATGGCCCGCAGAATGTGTTCCTGGATCCTCAGAACCTTCCAGTCGAGAGATTCCCGCACCATTATCCTTCTCTTCTCTACTTTCGCCCGACCACACCTTGAATACTGTTGTCCACTGTGGTCTCCCCACACGAAACAAAGTATCATGAAACTTGAAGCTCCTCAAAGGGCAATCACGAAAAAGATAGATGGCATGTCAGACCTTGACTACTGGGGTCGATTGGAAAACCTGAAACTTTACTCACTCCAACGTCGCCGTGAGCGTTATATTATCTGCATGATGTGGAAAATGTTCCATCATCACTGCCCAAATGATGTTGGCATCGCCTTCAAGATACACCCAAGGCTTGGGCCCCGTGCTATCCGTCCCATTCAAAAATCTAAATCGCAACTCATAACAACAATACGGCACAATTATTTCACCTCAATCGGCCCTGCTCTCTTCAACATCACACCAGGACACGTCAAAACAGAAACTGACCACACAAAATTCAAGAAGTCTTTGGACAAATTCCTCCAAGTAATCCCGGACAAACCACCCACACCCGGATATGTCTCCGCAAACAGTAATTCTCTTCTCGAATGGGCCATGGTGCCCAAATCCTGAATTGAAAGACTTCGCCAGGTGGTGCTATTAAGTTAGACATGGCCTGGGCCAATACTGGCCAAAACATTTCAAAGTTATTCAAAGTTATGTAATTAAATATATATATACATACATATATGATGACAGTATATATATATATATACATACATATATGATGACAGTATATATATACATACATATATCATCCAGTTCCATATACACATACATATATATATATACACATACATATATAATCCAGTTCCATACATACATATATATATATACACATACATATATAATCCAGTTCCATACATACATATATATATATACACATACATATATAATCCAGTTCCATACATACATATATATATA
>OZ024759.1:13227667-13235167 GCA_964016885.1 Eledone cirrhosa | reverse complement strand
CATACACATTTACACACACACATACATACACATTTACACACACACATACATACACATTTACACACACACATACATACACATTTACACACACACATACATACACATTTACACACACACATACATACACATTTACACACACATATACATACACATTTACACACACATACACATTTACACACACACATACATACACATTTACACACACACATACATACACATTTACACACACACATACATACACATATACACACACATATACACACACATTTACACACATATACAGACACACAGGTGACGGTGCGGTGGAGGAATGCTGGGTGGCATTACACAACACACATACACACATTTACGTACAGATACACACACACGGATGAGGGTACGGGTATAGAGTGGCATTGCACAATCCCTCCCCCACCTCCCTCCGTTTAATTCTTAATACAGTAACCACAGATTTAGAAAATAACGGTTTATAAATGATAAAAAATAAATAAATAAATAAATAAGACCTGCAATACGTCTCTTTCAAAAGTGTGACCCCATAAATATTATGTTCTGAAGTCCCACACCCAGTCTCACCCCTGGAAAACCATTGGCAGTATCTTTTATTGGAAATATACTAAAGAAAAGGTTAACCCTTTAGCATTTCAGCTGGCCGTAACCAGCAACTCATACTTATGTTAACCCTTTAGCATTTAAACAGGCCATATCCGGCCAGAATTCTCTCACCTCTTTCTGTTCAAACCAGTTGTAACCAACCACTCATACTGATGTTAAGGCATTGTTCTCCAAATAAATAATATCAAAATCTCATAGATTCGATATTACGTGAGATAAAGTCTTTACTGTGAAAATACAATAGTATATATAGAGTAATGTAGATATTATGTGAGATATTACGTGAGATAAAGTCTTTACTGTGAAAATACAATAGTATATATAGAGTAATGTAGATATTATGTGAGATATTACGTAAGATAAAGTCTTTACTGTGAAAATACAATAGTATATATAGAGTAATGTAGATATTATGTGAGATATTACGTGAGATAAAGTCTTTACTGCGAAAATACAATAGTATATATAGAGTAATGTAGATATTATGTGAGATATTATGTGAGGTAATGCCTCTACTGTGAAAATATAATAGTAAATATATGATGTAAATGATAAATAAAGGGGTAATGCGTTTATATTTATCTAAAAAAATGTCCATCATAATATTATATAACAACCCTTGTTAAGTTATGTTCCAAACACCAACTTAATAATTAGAAAGTTAGTTATATAAGTAAATCACTCCGAAATTCTTGATTATTTTCAAAATTATTTGACATTATTATACATTTATTTGTTACTTTATCCACTTATTTCCACTTCTGATATATTTTGGGAAAAGACGAACATTATAACATATGTTACTTACTTGTACAATATGGAGAGGGAGATGGTTATGGTGGTCCAAGGGAGATAATCACTGTATTTTCCTGTGGTTTTTTCACAGTCTTCAGTTTTGCAGTGCTCCCACCGATTACACTTTCAATAGCCAACCAGAGCTAAAGGTATTTAATTACTACAGCTGAGGTCAAATCCAGAGGAGGTGACCTTTGCCTTTCATATATCTGGGCTTGATAAAATAAAGTAACAGTAAAGTACTGGGTCAATACAATCGACTTTCCAGTCGTGACCATCTTATCATTTTGTATATTGGTCTGTGTTTGAGAGAGAGGGGGTGAGAGAGAGAGAGGGTGGTGAGAGAGAGAGGGGGTGAGAGAGAGGGGTGAGAGAGAGGGGGTGAGAGAGAGAGGGGGTGGTGAGAGAGAGAGAGGGGTGAGAGAGAGAGAGGGGGTGAGAGACAGGGGGGTGAGAGAGAGGGGCGTGAGAGATAGAGAGTGGTGTGTGTGTGAGAGAGAGAGTGGGAGAGGGGGGGGGGGCTAAGTGAGAGAGAGAGAGTGGTTTGTGAGAGAGGGGGGAGTGAGAGATAGAGAGGGGTGTGTGTGAGAGAGAGTGGGAGAGGGGGGTGCTAAGTGAGAGAGAGAGAGTGGTGTGTGTGAGAGAGGGGGGAGTGTGAGATAGAGAGTGGCGTGTGTGTGTGAGAGAGAGAGAGTGGTGTGTGTGAGAGAGGGGGAGTGAGAGATAGAGTGGAAGAGGGGGCTAAGTGAGTGAGAGAGAGTGGTGTGTGTGAAAGAGGGGGGAGTGAGAGATAGAGAGTGGTGTGTGTGTGTGAGAGAGAGTGGGAGAGGGGGGGATAAGTGAGAGAGAGAGAGTGGTGTGTGTGAGAGAGGGGGGGGGGGGGGGGGTGAGATAGAGAGTGGCATGTGTGTGAGAGAGAGTGGAAGAGGGGGGCTAAGTGAGAGAGAGAGAGAGTGGTGTGTGTGAGAGAGGGGGGAGTGAGAGATAAAGAGTGGTGTGTGTGAGAGAGAGAGAGTGGTGTGTGTGAGAGAGAGAGAGTGGTGTATGTGAGAGAGGGGGGAGTGAGAGATAAAGAGTGGTGTGTGTGAGAGAGAGAGAGTGGTGTGTGTGAGAGAGAGAGAGTGGTGTGTGTGAGAGAGAGAGAGTGGTGTGTGTGAGAGAGAGTGGGAGAGGGGGGTGCTAAGTGAGAGAGAGAGAGAGTGGTGTGTGTGAGAGAGGGGGGAGTGAGAGATAGAGAGTGGCATGTGTGTGAGAGAGAGTGGGAGAGGGAGGGCTAAGTGAGAGAGAGAGAGTGGTGTGTGTAAGAGAGGGGGGAGTGAGAGATAGAGAGTGGTGTGTGTGTGAGAGAGAGACTGGAGTGAGTGAGAGAGAGTGAGTGGTGTGTGTGAGAGAGGGGGAGTGAAAGATAGAGAGTGGCGTGTGTGAGAGAGAGAGACTGGAGTGAGTGAGAGAGAGAGAGTGGTGTGTGTGTGTATAAGAAAGTGGACGTGAGTGAGAAAGAGATATTGAGGAAGAATCGACCCAAGTATTTAACTGGTACTTTTTATATCGACCTCGAAAGGATGAAGGGCAAAGCTGTACTCGGCAGGATTTGAACTCAGAAAGTAAAGAGCTGGAAGTGATACTGTAAAGTATTCTAATGACATTCTAATGGCTGCCACTTCGTCACCAAAAAGACATTTAAATTGATTAAATAAATCAATAGATGAATAAACTTATATTAAAATAGTCCAGCAAGGAGACCCAATCCACCTGCTCCACTTTGCACTGGTCAACGATGATGTTACCCACTCTGCCTGGTTGCCCTTTAATGCCTGGTACCTGGTCAACACGACCCTCAGACTTCCAATGATAAACGTAAGCTACAGTGAGACTGAATTCTACAGCACCATACTTAGTATCCATCCCATCTTGCCCAGGGCTCGGCTAACACAAAAAGACACCGTTTGCATTATCAGCTGACCAATTCTCTCAAAAGCTATATGAGAGTGCCAGGGGACCAAGTATGCAGATCTGTCAAGCATGACAGAGAGGTTGTGCCTCATTGACGTGCATCCAGCGCTCTTCCATTTGAAGGGTGTTGGCAGCAGATGGATCTTCTCACAAAAGGAGCCCGCTTCTTCGAAAGGAATTGGAAGATAGATATACAGCTAGATAGGTAGACTGGATGAATGGAGAGATGGAGAGACAGATGTTGATTCTACAGCACCATACTTAGTATCCATCCCATCTTGCCCGGGGCTCGGCTAACACAAAAAGACACCGTTTGCATTATCAGCTGACCAATTCTCTCAAAAGCTATATGAGAGTGCCAGGGGACCAAGTATGCAGATCTGTCAAGCATGACAGAGAGGTTGTGCCTCATTGACGTGCATCCAGCGCTCTTCCTCCAGAGAAACTGCTTCACCTTTCCTAAATTCTTGTTCACCCTGCATGGTGCGCATTGTCATCTTCTCACAGTTCGCCTCGGTGAACTTGGTGCTACCATCCAATGCTGTGTGGAACTCATCTGCAATGATAGTTTTGACAGGGCTAGCTGGAAACAGGCAAACCTCCTCGTTAGGTACAGTGGCCTTGGCCTCTGATCTGCATCAGATCTGGCACTGCTGGTCTTCCCCTCCTTAATCTCCTCCAGTCACACATCAACGAGGTCCTCAGCAAGATGACAGAACCTGACATGACTCAAGAATTACAGCTAGCTCAGGCCAACTGGACTGGTGAAGGCCTCTCCGACCCCCAGTATACAAATGTCAAACATAACTGAGATGACATCAAGTGTAGGGCTTCCTTTAGGAGGATCGAGTCCTGCTTGAACCAACACTGCCTTGTTTGCATTCGTTCCACTTCACAGCCAAGCAGCAGTGCATGGTGCCCTCCTCATCAACCAGTATCCTTCTTGATGATGAGTACACTCTCATCAAAGTGGCTCAACGCCTTTGCTTCCATGTGTCTGAACCACACAAATGTCATTTTGCTTATGTCGCCATCGAGTTTGGCTTGCAGCCACTGTCATGCTGCCTTGGTACAGGCCATTTCCCCTGACATGCCACTCTGAACAACATAATGAGAAGGAGCCTAGACACAGCTGGCTTCTTGTCACAACTTGAGCCAGCAGGCCTTGACTGTGGAGACAGCGAGATGAATCACTTATCTAGGATGTGACATGCTGCGACATGTTCTTCGCCTCCAACCCAATCACTTTGGTCACAAACCTCGATATTATGGCCTGCAATGCATAGGACAGGAAGATAAGCAAATATCAGGACTTGTCCAGCCCCTTCCTCTTTGCACCAATCGACATTGAGACCTCAGGTGTCCTCGGAGCCCTAACAGCTGACCTCATCCATAAAATAGGAATGACAGCAGCCTGTCAGAATGAGGAGTCCCATGAGGTGGGGTGACTGATGCAGCAGGTCTTGCTGGCCATTGTCCACTGCAAAGCCGTTGCCATTTTGTCCACAGGGCATAGCTGAAACACCACCCTGACTTAGGTGCACAGCCTGTCAACCTCTCCCCTTTTCTTTCTTTTGTTCCTTAACAATCCTAATCCTTTCCTTCTGTTTATGAATGTGATTCTATTTTAAATGACAGTTACATATATTTTTAACTTTTAAATAAATTCCCGAGATATTATATCCTGCCGAGGTTAACTTTGCCTTTCATCCTTACGGGGTCGATAAAATAAAGTACCAGTGATGCACTGGGGTAATTGCTGGCCTTGTGCCAATAGTAGAAACAATTATATATCTCATATCACCCCCACCCCTCTTTTACTTTCCTTACTTTTTCTGTTGTTGTTCCCCAAACTCTATATTTGACTACACAAGCAATATTGTAGTAATTTCCCAATGCTAATTTTGAATAAATAAACTGATTTAAAAATAATAAAATAATTGTCTTTACTTTAGGCACAAGGCCAGCAATTACCCAGTGCATTACTGGTACTTTATTTTATCGACCCCGTAAGGATGAAAGGCAAAGTCAACCTCGGCGGGATTTGAACTCAGATCGTAAAGGGACGTAACTATGCTGGAAAGCATGGCGTCCGACCCTCTACTGATACTGCCAATCCACCGCCCTTAAAATAATAAAATAATTGTTTCTACTTTTGGCACAAGGCCAGCAAATACCCAGTACATTACTGGTACTTTATTTTATCGACCCCGTAAGGATGAAAGGCAAAGTTAACCTCGGCGGGATTTGAACTCAGATCATAAAGGGACATAACTATACTTAAAATAATAAAATAATAAATAGATATTTGTTTTGCAGAGTTGCTTCCCTTGGTCCAGGGTCGCTAGATTTCTATTCCAAAGTTGGTCAAATATTTTGAAATATTTACAGCTTAAAATATATAAATTCAAAGGACAAAGCCAATGAAAAAAAAACTCAAAGACAGACAGTCCGATCTCCTCAGTCAATCCCTGGAAATCACTATGGTTTCGGTGAATTATGGTTGATACCTTTCATTCTAGTGCACATTGGGACACAACAAAACAGGAAGAGACAATTTATACCTTTAGGTAAATCACACAAATATAGTGTGCAATGGCTTAGCCAATTGAGAAATTTGTGTTTATATTTTCATTCTGAGAAAGTTGTGAACAATTTGTAATGTCATATATATATGTGTGTGTGTGTGTATGTATGTGTGTGCGTGTGTCTGTGTCTGTGTTTTAAATTAAAAGTTGTTAAGACAGGGTTACTTCACCATAATTGTTTTATTGCATGATATATATTTCTATAACATGGTTATACATTACATGTGACTTCATCAGATGCTTATACAATCATCAGGAAACTATGTCTCATCATCATCATCATCATCATCATCACTGTCTAATGCCCATTCTTCCCCGCTAGCATGAGTTAGACGGGTTGTCCTGTTGTGGGCAATGCCAAGTCGGGTGACCTTGTCTTCCTCATACGGGAACTGATTTTGGCTTGATTTCTACAGCTGGATGTCCTTCCTAACACCAACCTCATTTACAGTGACTGCTGGGTGCTTTTTTTTTCCATGGCACCTACACGGCCATGTTAGCCACTCTCCAGCTATCTATTTAAAGCTGTATACAGCTATGGTACGACCACACTTGGAATTCGCATCACCAGTCTGGAACCACTATCTTGCTCAGAACATTGACCTCCTGGAAACTGTTCAGAGACGTGCAACCAAGCGCATACCCTCCATCAGACACCTACCATACTCTGAACGCCTTGCTTCCCTGGGCATGGATTCATTAAAGCTCCGACGTCTGGCAATGGACTTAGTAAACACTCACAAAGTTATTAACCATCTCGCCAACAACAACCCTGAGCCCCTTTTTGTTCTCCATGTGTCTAACACACGTGGACATGCCGACAAAATGAGAAAACAGCACAGTTCCCATGACTTTCGGAAACATTTTTTCACGCTCAGAGTTGCTGAAGCATGAAACAAACTGCCTGCATCAGTTGTTAGCTGTAGAGACACTGCATCCTTTAAAACCTCCATGGAACAAACTACCTGCATCAGTTGTTAGCTGTCGAGACACTGCATCCTTTAAAACCTCCGTGGAACAAACTACCTGCATCAGTTGTTAGCTGTCGAGACACTGCATCCTTTAAAACCTCCGTGGAACAAATTACCTGCATCAGTTGTTAGCTGTCGAGACACTGCATCCTTTAAAACCTCCGTGGAACAAACTACCTGCATCAGTTGTTAGCTGTCGAGACACTGCATCCTTTAAAACCTCCGTGGAACAAACTGCCTGCATCAGTTGTTAGCTGTCGAGACACTGCATCCTTTAAAACCTCCGTGAAACAAACTGCCTGCATCAGTTGTTAGCTGTCGAGACACTGAATCCTTTAAAACCTCCGTGGAACAAACTGCCTGCATCAGTTGTTAGCTGTCGAGACACTGCATCCTTTAAAACCTCCATGGAACAAACTGCCTGCATCAATTGTTAGCTGTCGAGACACTGCATCCTTTGAAACCTCCATGGAACAAACTGCCTGCATCAGTTGTTAGCTGTCGAGACACTGCATCCTTTAAAACCTCCATGGAACAAACTGCCTGCATCAGTTGTTAGCTGTCGAGACACTGCATCC
>OZ024759.1:13220167-13222667 GCA_964016885.1 Eledone cirrhosa | reverse complement strand
AGTGTAGAAGAATGGACGTTAAACAGTGTGATGATGATAATGAGACACAGTTTCACACACACACATACACAGCCTCGTCAGGAACAGGGTCACACTGAAACTAATTTAGGCAGAAGACCATAAATTTAGGTGATGATTATATAACTATGTATAACTACATTTTACTATCTTCACAACATTCCACAGACAAGTGTACCTGTGACGTAATTCCCAGGTATTTCAGGTATCAGAAAGACCTTATCAAAAATTTAGAAAAAAGAAATAAAAATTGACCCCAAGTATCGAGTACTCTAGTCTGTTATGGTCCACCTAGTTCCTTACCACACTGCCTTCGTTTATATATATATATATATATATATATATATATTTATATATACTAGCCGAATTACCCGCACCTTGCTGCATTTCACACATTTTTTTTTTTTTTGTAAGAAAATGATGATTGATTTTAAATCAGTGATATACTTTATGGAGAAAAACTCTGCATTTCAATATTACTCAATGTAAAATGTAATGCGTGAAAAATTGGAAAACATATTTGTTTGTAATTTATCAAATCAAAATTACATTATTAAATCTTATTCTTATTTTGTTTCTTGTAATTAATTTTTTTCAAAATATCAATTGAAATGGACTTGGTAAACACCCACAAAGTTATTAACCATCTCGCCAACAACAACCCTGAGCACCTTTTTGATCTCCATGTGTCTAACACACGTGGACATGCCTACAAAATCAGAAAACAGCACAGCTCCCATGACTTTCGGAAACATCTTTTTCACGCTCAGAGTTGCTGAAGCATGGAACAAACTGCCTGCGTCAGTTGTTAGCTGTCGAGACACTGCATCCTTTAAAACCTCCATGGAACAAACTGCCTGCGTCAGTTGTTAGCTGTCGAGACACTGCATCCTTTAAAACCTCCATGGAACAAACTGCCTGCGTCAGTTGTTAGCTGTCGAGACACTGCATCCTTTAAAACCTCCATGGAACAAACTGCCTGCGTCAGTTGTTAGCTGTCGAGACACTGCATCCTTTAAAACCTCCATGGAACAAACTGCCTGCGTCAGTTGTTAGCTGCCGAGACACTGCATCCTTTAAGACACTCATGCTTCCCGAAATTCGCCAAAACTACACCTCATGTCCCCCTTCCATACACATGCACACATGTGTATATCATGACTCATGCACTGTTCATTTTCCTGACGTTTGTATATTACCCTATGTACTATACATACACTTTTTTATGAGTTGTAGTGCACCTGAGCACTGTACACAATATTTCATTATTATTATTATTAAAACTTTTAGAGCGGTGGATTAGCAGTATCGGTAGAGGGTCGGACGCCATGCTTTCCAGCATAGTTACGTCCCTTTACGATCTGAGTTCAAATCCCGCCGAGGTTAACTTTGCCTTTCATCCTTACGGGGTCGATAAAATAAAGTACCAGTAATGAACTGGGTAATTGCTGGCCTTGTGCCTAAAGTAGAAACAATTATTATTAAAACTTTTTGTGAATAGGCATCATATCTTGTCATTTACCTATGGTTTAAATTTCATATAAATCGAAGCGAAAACATTTTCAGCGGGGGTTTGTGCCCCCGGGGAACCCTTTGATTAAAATGAAATACACCTATCCAAGTACCCTGGGCAATGTAGTTTCAGAATATATATGGTTATGGGGGTCTATCTCCAAATATATATTTATATATATATATATATATATTCGATATGTGATTTTTTGTATTCTTACAAAATTTAGACTTACTGAATTCTTTCGCCAAATATAGGAGTTCCCTCCCTTGCTGGACTACACGTGCGTTCAGTAACGGGTCCCCCTGTATTTTTGAACGAAACATCCGCTGACAAAGCAGTTTCCACGTTCATCTCTTTACTAGAAGTCAGATATATTTTTTTATGTGGGCTGACAGTAATTGATTAAGGAACTGCAGAAACCCAAAAAGCTAGAATTTAACATCCTTCTAGCGGGTCCGGGTGAGTTTTTACATTCATTTAATTTATTAATTTATTAATTTATTATTTGAGTGAGTGACCCGAATTTTCCTGGTCATTTTTTTCGGCTGTGCAAATGATTCTAGGCATCGTCTCTATGTGTTGGTATTTTAACGATAGTTATAGCTCTGGTTCATCCAAACTATTGAGCCCTCTGCCACACATGTCGAAGATTGTTTAAGCGTTATTTCGTGGGCCGAGATTCTGATTCTCGATTATTTACTTGTATATATATATATATATATATATAAATGAGTCCAGAATTAGCCGTCGAAACGGCTTGAGCTCAGCCGTCGGGGACCTACTCATTCCTATATATATATATATATATATATATACACACACACATTATAAAACTCTTTTTTTAAAGAATTGTCCCTCTCATTTTTTCAATAATGTCACTTTGATGAATCAAAGACAGGAAAAAAAAGAAAAACAAACCCTAGAATATATTTTCCGTGCTATTTCCTATTTCACCTTCTCTCTCTC
>OZ024759.1:13195167-13215167 GCA_964016885.1 Eledone cirrhosa | reverse complement strand
TATATATATATATATATATACACATATATATTACATAAGACATTCAAAATGTAGTTGTCCCCACACATGTGACTACAACAATAGTCCATCACTATAAATAATAAAACAAAAGCGGTTTTCCGTCTCCGACTATATTTTACCTGATTTTCTCCAATGTTATCTTTAGCGATTCCCTATTTTTATAGTCATTTGCTTTGGGACACTCACACATCTTATGTATGTATGTATGGATGTATGTGTGTGTGTGTCTGTGTGTGATATTTTTAAAACTTTAAACACCCTATGATTATTCAACAGAAAATATTTTAAAAAAAACTGGTTTATTGTTGCTTCAAATGTTTATAGTATCTTTACTAGTGGACAGATTGATGTGAAAATTTACAGTATTATAGTAAAGACTTTAACATTTAATGGGTTCTGATTTAGGCACAAGGCCAGCAATTTTGGGGTAGGGGAAAAGTCGATTAGATCAACCTCAGTGCATGACTGGTACTTTATTTTATCGACCCCCGTAAGGATGAAAGGTTAATAATTATTTAATGTGATGTAGTTATAATGTTGTTTTGTACTAAATGTTTATAGTATCTTTACTAGTAGACAGAGAGACTAGTATTTGTAATGTGATGTAGTCATAGTGTTGTTTTGTACTAAATGTTTATAGTATCTTTACTAGTAGACAGAGAGACTAGTATTTGTAATGTGATGTAGTCATAGTGTTGTTTTGTACTAAATGTTTATAGTATCTTTACTAGTAGACAGAGAGACTAGTATTTGTAATGTGATGTAGTCATAGTGTTGTTTTGTACTAAATGTTTATAGTATCTTTACTAGTAGACAGAGAGACTAGTATTTGTAATGTGATGTAGTCATAGTGTTGTTTTGTACTAAATGTTTATAGTATCTTTACTAGTAGACAGAGAGACTAGTATTTGTAATGTGATGTAGTCATAGTGTTCTTTTGTACTTTTCTAGAATGTTTTGCTAATGTGGTTTCATGTGGTACAGGACTTAAAGAGCTGAAAATATCATTTTTTTGTCGATTTTAAATATTTAAAACTCAGTATTAGGCTTTGGTCGAACAGACCTATTATTATCAAATGTGTTCCAGTCGTGGCCATCCTGTCGTTTCAAGGGGATGAGGAGTGGGGATTGTCATCTGGGATGATAACAGTATTTAATATCTTCCCGTTTTAAAACAGTCGGGTGCGTGTATGTGATTTCAGGTGGTGGGGTTACTGTTGTTTCTAGCAGATCGAGTGATCATATGGAAGCACTTTTTGTTTTCCTAAACACATGTGCATACACACGTGTGTATATGTACATACACATGTAAATATGTGTGTATATATGTGTATAGAATAGCAAATGGAGCATCTATGTGTTCACTCGATCTGCTAGAAACAAGTAAAATCGCCACACGTACACACAAACATGTATACATACACACACGTGTATATACAGACGGGTGTAGATGTATACAAACACACATGGACAAACACGCATGTACACACACACATGTATACACACGTGTTTAATAGAAAAAGTATATATCATATATATCTATATCTATCTATCTGTATATCTATCTATATAGAAGAAAGTATGACCCCGACGGCAGAGCTCAAGCCGTTTCGACGGCTATTTCTGGACCGTCGAAACGGCTTGAGCTCTGCCGTCGAGGTCATACTTTCTCCTATTACCCACTCTACTACCCTAAGTATTGAGTACTCTGGTGCGTTATGGTCCATCTGGTTCCTTACCACAACTCCTCCGTTATCTCTCTCTCTCTCTCTATATATATATATATATATATATATATATATATATATATATATATATATATATATATATATATATATATATATATATAAATGAAAGGTATAGAAAGTATTGTAGCAAGAAGCCAACAGTATTCCATAATATATAATGTATATATATATAAGCCAACAGTATTCCATATATATATATAAACGTTTGTATTTGTAAAACCAAAACAATAAAGGTATGATAATTAGTCTTTTACCTTAAATTTATTTAAATGTCCTTAATTTTCGAGATAATATCTCTTCTTCGGAGGGAAGTAAAGCCGTTAAACTATATATATATATATATATATATATATATACACACTTCCTTCGTTATATATATATAACGAAGGAAGTGTGGTAATGAACCAGATGGACCATAACGTACCAGAGTATTCAATACTTAGGGTAGTAGAGTGGTAATAGGAAAATGTATGACGCCGACAGAAATAGCCGTCGAAACGGCTTGAGCTCTGCCGTCTGGGTCATACATTTTCATATATATATATATATATATACATATTAAATATTAATTCAAAATATTAACAAAATAGATATTCTTGTGATCAAGTATATTTTATTATACATATTTCAGAGGTACTGAGTTAACTTCAACAGTACGTCCTCACCAGATAAAATAAGATGATGCATGACATACCCTGACATAGTAGATGGTTAAGATTCGGTCATGGTTATTTTGTTAATATTTTGAATTAATATTTAATATTAATAACTCTGGAAAACCAAAGCTGTTGAGTGCTTCCAATCTATTGTAAAACTAATTCTTTGATTTATTCATTGAACCTTGTTTAACTTTTAAATATATATATATATATATATCTGTGTGGTGTAATCTTAGTTCGTATAATGAAGACATTTATTCATTGAGAGATCTGTACAAAGTAATTATCATAATTACGAGTTAGCTGGAACTGTAGACTGTGTCTGTTGAAAGAAACAGAGAATAGCCAAAACACACACACACACACACACACACACCTATATATATATATATGTGTGTGTATAAATTAAAATGTGTGTGTATTGTTTATCTTGCGAAACACCGATCCACAACGTGTTGTAAATAAATAGTTACATACCATACACACACACACAGACATGCATACATACACTCACACACACACACAGATATATATGTTTATATACACACACATGTATATACATTCACACACACACACACAGATATATATATATAGCATAAGAAAATGCGAAGTAGTTTCAGATGTTAATGTTCTTTATTGATAAGGCTGTGATACATATTTCGACATGTGACGACGGTGACCACACGATTCAGTGTCATGGTCTCATCAGACAGCTTCTTACAGTATAAGGTTGTTCTTGAGGTAATCCTATATATATATATATATATATAACGCAAGAAATGTGGTAAGGAACCAGGTGGACCATAACGCACCAAAGTACTCAATACTTAGGGTAGTAGAGTGGGTAATAGGAACGAGTAGGGGTCCTACTCGTTTCTATATATATATATATATATATATATATATATATATATATATATTGAATCAGAAATTAGATAGATATCAAGCGTTAACCTAATATATTCCTTCTATATACTGTGCCGATTGTGCTGTGATTTTTGTTTACCTTTTAAATACATACATATATATATATATATATATATATATATATATATTAAAATAACAGATTAAAGTTTAAGCAAAGAATCGCTGCTTTCACCCTTAACGGGATCTTCTGAAGATCCCGTTAAGGGTGAAAGCAGCGATTCTTTGCTTACACTTTAATCTGTTATTTTAATAAACATTTGCTCTATGGTTCTTATATATTTGATATATATTTATCCTTATCGAGCCCTCTTTGGATTTTAGTCTTCAAATTTATTATTATTACTATATATATATATATATATATATATATAAGGATGGATTCAGTTTGAAACTGGTTAGACCATTACTCAACAGAGTACTCAATACTTGGGGTAGTAGAGTATGGTTATATTATAAAGAGTCGGGACCGGATGGCTGGGCTCTTGTCGTTTTAACAGCATATATTTATACATATATATAAATTTAAAATGATTTTAAAACTAATTTTTCCATCTATATATAAAAATATTTCCTTTTTCTTCAGACTAATTTATAAACATGTTGAGCTATTTCCAAAGTGTTTGGCAGTTACATACTATCATATATATTTCTACACATACATTCAAGTTATATATCATCATCATCGTTGATTAACGTCTATCTTCCACACTAGCATGGTTTAGACGGGTTTGTCCTAATAATTAGAGGCAAGTTGGGTCGGGTGATTGTGTCTCACTCATGAGTTTCTGGCTGGTTTTCTACGGCTGGATGCCCTTTATAACGCCAACCACATTGACAGTGTGTGCTGGATGCTTTTTGGTGTGTTTTTTACATGTTCACTTTACAGTGTGGGCTGGGTATTTTGGGGCTGGTTTTCTACGGCTGGATGCCCTTTATAACGCCAACCACATTGACAGTGTGTGCTGGATGCTTTTTGGTGTGTTTTTTACATGTTCACTTTACAGTGTGGGCTGGGTATTTTGGGGCTGGTTTTCTACGGCTGGATGCCCTTTCTAACGCCAACCACATTGACAGTGTGTGCTGGGTGCTTTTTGTCGTGTCTTTTACACGTCCACTTTCCAGTGTGTGCTGAGTACTTTTTGTCATGACACCTACACAATTAATATATATCATCATCTATATATATATATTAATATATATCATTATCTATATATATATATATATATATCGAGCACTCATATTGGTGCCACTTCTACTTATATATATATATATATATATTTAGGTTTGTTGGTTCACCACTGGATAGAACTGGTCATTCCGTATGGTCAACCTCGATGTAATATTATGGAGAGCACTCAACGTAATGCAACTCACCCGTCTTCGTTTGTGTAGTTGGTGGTGCGAATACGGAGTTAATTGTTATAAAATAACAGGAGGCTGGACTGGTGTAAATCCTTGAAAGGTTTATTATACTATGATCATTTCAATGACCAGGTTCAGTATGAATCCGGTGATATCATCAGGTATTCAAAATATAACAAAGGAATATAACAGATAAAATCCATGGGGCTGAAAATCAGAGACAAGAGGGCGACCGCCCTCAAGTCGACCGAGGTAGAAGCTGCTAAATAGTCAGTCATCCTCTTGTCTCTGATTTTCAGCCCCATGGATTTTATGTTATATTCCTTTGTTATATTTTGAATACCTGATGATGTCACCGGATTCATACGGAACCCGGTCATTGAAATGATCATAGTATAATAAACCTTTCAAGGATTTACACCAGTCCAGCCTCCTGTTATTTTATAATATATATATATATGAATTGAAAGGGACAAGGTGTTGTGTGGTTACTAATAACGAGTGTTTAGAAATACATGTATTTCTGTTGGTCAATCAATGCTTAACATTGATTACCAGCTAAATTATTTATAAAAGTATAAAGATATACTGAACAACACACAACCCTGTTCAGAAATCGAACCCATAACATTGTGATTATAAGTCCAACACCTTTACCTCTAGAACCCTACCCCAAACCAACTCTGGTATCTGAAGCTTTTTTAAAAGGTTCCTCTTTAATATTTAATTTAAAATCATCCAGCATAATATTATACCAGAACCTTGAGTTATGATCTACTCTAAATACCAACATAACAATGAAATAATTAATAATTTAGTAAATCTTTCCAACTTCTTCATTAATTAGTACAAATTTGGCATATTTCAGTATATAAATATGGTAACAAGAGGGTTAATTATAGAAAAGCTGTTTATCTGGTTAATCAAACAATTAGAGCAGCCATTGTTAGAACTTATGTAACCTCCTAGCTTTTTAAAGATACATTTTGTAAGTCACATTTAGTCCTGAAAAGGTTCTCCCCCTCGCATTTAAGGGTCACTTGTTCAGGTAGGATATAAGTTAAAGCAGGAAAAATTGTGAGGTAAGAGGAGAAATGAGTCAGCAAAAAATGTTTCACTGTCTATTCAGTGTGTATATATATATATATATATATATATTATATTAATTAATTGAAGGTATATACATACATTTATACACTATATCTATCTATCAAGTGGAGAGATGCTGTCTGTCTGCTTTTCCCTTGCAAGCAGGGAAAAGCAGACAGACAGACAATGATGATGATGATGAATATATATATATATATATAAACAAATGGTTTATCGCTCGACATGGCTGAATACAATAAATGTAATCTAGTTTTTCAAATATTAATAATAATATTCGATTCGTTTGCAATTATGCAAACAGCCTCTTTAAAGCCAATATACATGAAACTGACTGGCCTATCTCTTGTGACGCTAAACTCCGTCAGTTGCAGACTGCGCATAAACATGATATATCTCTCCTCAAAGTTTGATCACCAGCAGCAGAGTTCAAAGAGTCCAGTCCATAGGTTGACATTGTCAAGCCATCATTTTGGCTGCTGGCCTCTGCTTCTCTTACCAGCCAACCGTCCTTCCAGACATAACCTACTCACACCATGAGTTGATCTTTTTATATGACCGTATAGTTTGAGTCCAGCTAACCTCAGTCTCTCTGTGTCACTTTTGAGCTGACTTTTGGGATGCTCCCATACAGCTCTGAGTTTTTCATCCTCAGTGTATACTGATTAATGTTCAGAGCCATCCTCAGCATTCTCGTGTAGCACCCATCCACCATCTGAGTGAGTTTCTTGGTCAGTGTCCAAGTCTCAGACCCATACAGCAGCACAGACTCCACTACAGCAATGAAGAGGGGGATTTTCAGGTCTCTCCGAAGGTCCGACTTCCACACCGATCTCATGCTCACCGACATCCAGAGTTGACATTGCACTCAGTGCTCCTTTGGGAGCCCCTACATGGACACACTGGAAGAGGAAGACCAAGGTTTAACGTATGTTGATGCCCTAAGGACAGACACTGGTCTATTGGAGACGCAGGACATGGCAGCGATAATGAGGGACAGAGACCGCTGGAGAGAACTCGTCCATGGATCTCGGGAATTTTACCCGCCTTAGAATCATCATCATCATCATCACCGTTTTACGTCCGTTCTTCCACGCTAGCATGGGTTAGACGGGTTGTCCTGTTGTGGGCAGTGTCTGGTCGGCTGACCATGCCTTGCTCATACAGGAACTGATCTGGCTTGATTTCTACAGCTGGATGCCCTTCCTAACACCAACCTCATTTACAGTGAGTGCTGGGTGCTTTTTCGTGGCGCCTACACGTCCACTTTACAGTGTGGGCTGGGTGCTTTTTTGCCGTGGCACCTCCACGACCACCTTGCGGTGGGGGGGGGGGCATATTGTTTATATGCTTCAGCATGTACCCATGGGAGGTCGGGTACCCTGTATTACTGCGTGACGCCAGAAGTCACGGTCGTGTGTCATTGACTTTGAGAGGTGTAGTTGGGTAAGGTCGGCTTTTATCACCTCATCCCAAGTCATCTTGGGTCTCCCCACTCCGCGGTTTCCATCAACTTCTAGTGCTCTGCACCTTTTTATGCAGCTGTCATCCTTCATACGCATCACATGTCCATACCAGCGTATGAATAGAAAATAGAATAGAAAATAGAATAGTTTGAGTACTCTTGACTTGACAATTGATATAATTGGTCTCAGTCTGGTAATGTTGAGCAGCTCACTAATACAGACAAGGTCACTGAGCCACTTGCCAGTCATAAGTCTCATGATGTGGTTCTGGAATGTAGAGAGCTTCTGAAATGACCTTGTCATCCAATTAACACAGGGGAGACCATGAAACACAACTGGTGGGATGTAAGTATTAAAGATAGGAAAGTCATTTTGATGTTAGTACTTCCTTGTTCTTGTTGAAAGATGCCGAATGTAGAGCAATGCGATACTACGCAGCATCCATTCCATTCCATGATAAAATAATAATTGTTTCTACTTTTGGCACAAGGCCAGCAATTATCTCAGTGTATTACTGGTACTTTATTTTATCGACCCCGTAAGGGTGAAAGGCAAAGTTAACCTCGGCGGGATTTGAACTCAGATTATAAAGGACCGTGGAATCAGATTTAGGCACAAGGCCATCAATTTTAGGGGAGCGGAAGCCGATTAAAATGACCCCAGTGCATTACTGGTACTTTATTTATCCTTGACAGGATTTAAATGCCACAAAGCATGGTGTCCGATGCTCCAGTGATACTGTCAATCCAGGCACAAAGCCAGGGAGTTGGGAAAGGGAAAACTGATTACATTGACCTCTGTGTATTACTGGTACTATATTATATCGACATTTCAAAACAAGTCAAGTCAATACTTAGAGTATATTGACCTCTCAGATGGGGGAGTGGAGTCTCTATATCACTGACATATATATAGAGATAAGATAACATCTCATAACTCCATGTGGAGTTGTAGAAGCATCAACATATCATGTGTTTAGGACAGTTTTAAACCTGGTGGAGCCCAACCTTCTTCAGGTCTGAACACAGCTGATTTTTTTCTATAGAGGAAGAATCAACCCCAGTACAAAACTGGTACTTTATTTAGCGACCTCGAAAAGATGAAAGGTAAAGTTGACCACGGCGGGATTTGAACTCGGAGTGCTCATGACAAAGCAGGCATGACAAACTGAAGGTACCCCGAGGGTCACATGGGTGACATATGTGTTGTCTGAGGGCCACATGGGTCACACATGTGTTTTCTGAGGGCCACGCATGACAACTAATTGCGCACATTACAACTAATATTTTTTTATTTTATATTACACTCTCGCTGTAAAAACCTTTGCGCAGACCGCAGGTGTGCTTGTAAAGGGCTGCTGGTGTGCTTGTAAAGGGCCGCAGGTGTCCTTGTAAAGGGCTGCATGTTTGACATGCCTGCCGTAAAGTATTCTATCCAACATCTTAACAACTCTACCAATTTGACACCTATATATATACATATATATAGGTGCCAAATTGATTATTCGTCGCAACACTGATTCTACGTTTCTTATGTGATATATCATCATCATCATCATCATTGTTTAACGTCCATCTTCCACGCTTGCATGGGTTTGGACGGGGGTTTTCCCACTTGAGGCAAGAGTGGTTGTCTTGCTCGCATAAGACTGTCTGGCGGGTTTTCTACAGCTGGATGCCCTTCCTAACAGCAACCACATTTACAGTGTGGGACTGGGAGGTTTTTACCGTGTTGCCTACACGACCACATTACAGCGTGGACTGTCTGGCGGGTTTTCTACAGCTGGATGCCCTTCCTAACACCAACCACATTTACAGTGTGGGGCTGGGAAGTTTTTACGGTGTTACCTACACGGCCACATTAACTGTCTGGCGGGTTTTCTACAGCTGGATGCCCTTCCTAACACCAACCACATTTACAGTGTGGGTCTGGGAGGTTTTTACCGTGTTGCCTACACGGCCACATTACAGCGTGGACTGTATGTTTTTTTTGTCGTGACACCTACACGATCTCATTTGTTTCGGCCTGGATGTTGTGGCACCAACATAACTTTACATTGAAAGGGGCGGTGTGGATGGGTGGGGGGTGGGGGGTATTCTGTTAGAGATGCCTACTGACTGTAGTAGGTTTTACTTTGATATATATATATATATATAATGAAGGAAATGTGGTAAGGAACCAGGTGGACCATAACGCACCAAAGTACTCAATACTTAGGGTAGTAGAGTGGGTAATAGGAACGAGTAGGACCCCGACGGCTGAGCTCAAGCCGTTTCGACGGCTAATTCTGGACTAAATTTAGTCGGGGTCCTACTCGTTCCTATATATATATATATATATATATATATATATATATATATATATTTAAAAGTTAAACAAGTTTCAATGAATACATCAAAGAATGAGTTTTACAATAGATTGGAAGCACTCAATAGAAAAAGGTTTTCCAGAGTTATTAATATTAATTCAAAATATTAACAAAATAGATATTCTTGTGATCAATTATATTTTATTATACATAATATTTCAGAGGTACTGAGTTAAGTTTAACAGTATGTCCTCATCAGATAAAATAGGATGATACATGACATACCCTGACATAGTAGATGGTTAAGATTCAGTCATGGTATATATATATATACTACCATGACTGAATCTTAACCATCTACTATGTCAGGGTATGTCATTCATCATCCTATTTTATCTGATGAGGACGTACAGTTAAACTTAACTCAGTACCTCTGAAATATGTATAATAAAATATAATTGATCACAAGAATATCTATTTTGTTAATATTTTGAATTAATATATATATATATATATATATATATATCTCATCATCATCATCATCGTTTAACGTCTATCTTCCATGCTAGCATGGGTTTAGACGGGAATTATCCCACTTGAGGCAAGATTGGTCGTCTCGCTCGTATAGGACTGTCTGGCAGGTTTTCTACGGCTGGATGCCCTTCCTAACACCAACCACATTGACAGTGTGAGGTGGGTGCTTTTTGTCGTGTCTTTTACATGTTCATTTTACACTGTGGGCAGGGCACATTGTACATATACTTCAGCTTGTGCTCGTGGGAAGTCGAGTCTTCTGTATTATTGTTTTCATTTCTTTTGCTTGATGTGAGTTAATGTTTCTGTCAAAGGTGTCTTGTGTAGGAATCTGCTCAAAGTCCGTTCATTAACAAAAACAAGTTGATCGTTTGCGACAATTAGACAAATTCATTTCACGAAATAGAAACAAATGTAAGTGATTAACCCTTTAGTATTTAAACAGACCATATCCGACCAGAATTCTCTCACCTCTTTCTGTTCAAACCAGCTGTAATCAGCCACTCATACTGATGTTAAGGTATTGTTCTCAAAAGAAATAATATCAAAATCTCATAGATTCGATATTATGTAAGGTAAAGCCTTTACTGTGACAATATAATAGTATATATAGAGTAATGTAAATGTTATGTGAGATATTATGTGATATTACCATGAAAATATAATAGTATATATAGAGTAATGTAAATGTTATGTGAGATATTATGTGAGGTAAAGCCTTTACCATGAAAATATAATAGTATATATAGAGTAATGTAGATATTATGTGAGGTAAAGCCTTTACCATGAAAATATAATAGTATATATAGAGTAATGTAGATATTATGTGAGGTAAAGCCTTTACCATGAAAATATAATAGTATATATAGAGTAATGTAGATATTATGTGAGGTAAAGCCTTTACCATGAAAATATAATAGTATATATAGAGTAATGTAGATATTATGTGAGGTAAAGCCTTTACCATGAAAATATAATAGTATATATAGAGTAATGTAAATGTTATGTGAGATATTATGTGAGGTAAAGCCTTTACCATGAAAATATAATAGTATATATAGAGTAATGTAAATGTTATGTGAGATATTATGTGAGGTAAAGCCTTTACCATGAAAATATAATAGTATATATAAAGTAATGTAAATGTTATGTGAGGTAAAGCCTTTACCATGAAAATATAATAGTATATATAGAGTCATGTAAATGTTATGTGAGATATTATGTGAGGTAAAGCCTTTACCATGAAAATATAATAGTATATATAGAGTAATGTAAATGTTATGTGAGATATTATGTGAGGTAAAGCCTTTACCATGAAAATATAATAGTATATATAGAGTAATGTAAATGTTATGTGAGATATTATGTGAGGTAAAGCCTTTACCATGAAAATATAATAGTATATATAGAGTAATGTAAATGTTATGTGAGATATTATGTGAGGTAAAGCCTTTACCATGAAAATATAATAGTATATATAGAGTAATGTAAATGTTATGTGAGATATTATGTGAGGTAAAGCCTTTACCATGAAAATATAATAGTATATATAGAGTAATGTATATAGTAACTGGTTAAACAGGTTGAAGATGCACTTTCCTCTTTGGATTTCTGATTAACTTAAATGTTACCGTGAACATACAATAGTAAATATAGAGTAATATAAATGCTAAAGGATTAAAACTGTTTTTAATGAAAGTAGGTTGGCTTTCTTCAAATACTTTTGAATATATATATATATATATATATATCAGAATAGATGCAGTAAAACCAGTTAGACCATTACTCACCAGAGTACTCAATACTTGTGGTAGTAGAGTAGTGGGTAATATGAAAAATTCAGGACACCGACAGCTGAGCTCCTGCCATTTCAACAGCTAGATTGGAACTAGCTGTTGAAACAGCAGGAGCTCAGCTGTCAGGGTCCCAAATTTTTCATATATATATCATCATCATCATCGTTTAACATCTATCTTCCACGCTAGCATGGGTTAGACGGGAGTTGTCCCACTTGAGGTAAAATGGCTTCTACAAGACTAGAACTGTTTCATTCGAAGGAAATCATCAGGAAAGCCAACTGTCATTGGGGTATTTGTATGTTTTCTGATGGTTGGGGAAGGTTGGCTTTCCAGATGATTTCCTTCTAATGAAACAGCTCTAGTCCTGTTGAAGCCATTTGTTTATTAAATTTTGTATATACTCTAATGTATTGAGACCCTTCCTTGCTGTGGTTACCCCCCGATTGAACCCAGGACACACACACACACACACACATATATGATCGCTGTGTGAAGAAGTGGCAGGAAATCCCAGTAGAGGTAGACCAAGGAAAACCTGAGCAGAGGTGGTGAGAACTGATCTCAAATCGTTGAGACTTAGAGGATATTACAAAGGAACGTGATGGGTGGAGAGATGCTGTGCTGAAAAGGACCCATCCAACCCTTGGAAGCATGGAAAGACGAATGTAAAAATGAAGATGATGAAAATAATTTACTAATATGATAGTGTTGTGTATTTGTCCGTCACACACTAGAGATGACTGAGGAAGGAAGGGGTGATTATGTTGACTGAGGAAGGAAGGGGTGGTTATGTCGACTGAGGAAGGAAGGGGTGATTATGTCGACTGAGGAAGGAAGGGGTGATTACGTTGACTGAGGAAGGAAGGGGTGATTATGTCGACTGAGGAAAGAAGGGGTGATTATGTCGACTGAGGAAGGAAGGGGTGATTACGTCGACTGAGGAAGGAAGGGGTGATAACGTCGACTGAGGAAGGAAGGGGTGATTATGTAGACTGAGGAAAGAAGGGGTGATTATGTCGACTGAGGAAGGAAGGGGTGATTATGTCGACTGAGGAAGGAAGGGGTGATTATGTCGACTGAGGAAAGAAGGGGTGATTATGTCGACTGAGGAAGGAAGGGGTGATTACGTCGACTGAGGAAGGAAGGGGTGATTACGTCGACTGAGGAAAGAAGGGGTGATTATGTCGACTGAGGAAGGAAGGGGTGATTACGTCGACTGAGGAAGGAAGGGGTGGTTATGTCGACTGAGGAAGGAAGGGGTGATTACGTCGACTGAGGAAGGAAGGGGTGATTACGTCGACTGAGGAAGGAAGGGGTGATTATGTCGACTGAGGAAGGAAGGGGTGATTATGTCGACTGAGGAAGGAAGGGGTGATTATGTCGACTGAGGAACGAAGGGGGGTCTAATACACACACATCTATGTGATGACTGAGGAAGGAGGGTGGTGAGAAACTATGAAGTCCAGTGTTCTAAGATTCGTCACAGCTGTATGTTTATATCACTTGTGTGCGTGAGCAAGAAGGAACCAACCAACCAACAAACATATATTATGTATAGATATTACAATTAGCCGTCATTTTTTATGGTACTGAGCCAGCTAGTATATATATATATATATATATATGTGTGTGTGTGTGTGTGTGTAAATTCCCACAAAGCCGTGCCCCAGCATGACCACAGTCTAATGACTAAAGTCAGTATAAAATAAACATGGATTGTGCAACCTCACTGTCCTATTTTCATGTTTCAAGTTGACATTTTTGAACGTGTCAACTGACATGACAAAGCAGTTTATATACTTACACTATATGTGTGTATATATATATATATATATACATATATATATATATATGTATATATATATATATATAGTGTGTGTGTGTGTATGTACATAATTTTGAATATTACATTATATATATACATACACACTATATATATATCATCATCACCGTTTTACGTCCGTTCTTCCACGCTAGCATGGGTTAGACGGGTTGTCCTGTTGTGGGCAGTGTCTGGTCGGCTGACCATGCCTTGCTCATACAGGAACTGATCTGGCTTGATTTCTACAGCTGGATGCCCTTCCTAACACCAACCTCATTTACAGTGAGTGTATATTGTTTATATGCTTCAGCATGTACCCATGGGAGGTCGGGTACCCTGTATTACTGCGTGACGCCAGAAGTCACGGTCGTGTGTCATTGATATATATATATATAGTGTGTGTATGTACATAATTTTGAATATTACATTATATATATATATATAGTGTGTGTATGTACATAATTTTGAATATTACATTATATATATACATACACACTATATATATATAGTGTGTGTGTATGTATATAGTGTAATATTCAAAACTGCTTATCTCACAGTCATTGTTATATAATTTACAACCCAATTTGTTTGGGCTTAATTCATTCATATTTGCTAAGAAACAGCAACAAAATTGTGTTTTTTTTAAATTCATGTGTATTACCAACTTTCTCTAACTTAACCCTTTTAGTATTTACATTACTCTATATATACTATTGTATTTTTGTGGTAAAGGCTTTATCTCACATAATATCGAATCTATGAGATTTTGATATTTATTTTGAGAGCAATACCTTAACATCAGTATGGGGGACTGGTTACAGCTGGTTTGAACAGAAAGAGGTGAGAGAATTCTGGCCGAATATGGCTGGTTTAAATGCTTAAGGGTTTAAATGCAAAGGTTCTTTCATAAAATTATGATAGAAAGTTTTTAGATAATATAAACACTTTAACCTTTTTGTTACCAAATTTCTAATGAAAGACACTGTTGGTGTTTGGAACATAACTTAATAAAGGTTCTTATTTAAATCATGATGGAAGGTTCTTTAGATAAATATAAACACTTTAACCCTTTCATTACCATATTTCTAATGAAAGACACTGTTGGTGTTTGGAACATAACTTAATAAAGGTTCTTATTTAAATCATGATGGAAGGTTTTTAGATAATATAAACACTAACCCTTTTGTTACCATATTTCTGATGAAAGACACTGTTGGTGTTTGGAACATAACTTAATAAAGGTTCTTATTTAAATCATGATGGAAGGTTCTTTAGATAAATATAAACACTTTAACCCTTTCATTACCATATTTCTAATGAAAGACACTGTTGGTGTTTGGAACATAACTTAATAAAGGTTCTTATTTAAATCATGATGGAAGGTTCTTTAGATAAATATAAACACTTTAACCCTTTCATTACCATATTTCTAATGAAAGACACTGTTGGTGTTTGGAACATAACTTAATAAAGGTTCTTATTTAAATCATGATGGAAGGTTTTTAGATAATATAAACACTTTAACCCTTTTGTTACCATATTTCTGATGAAAGACCCTGTTGGTGTTTGGAACATAACTTAATAAAGGTTCTTATTTAAATCATGATGGAAGGTTTTTAGATAATATAAACACTTTAACCCTTTTGTTGTGGTTGGCATTAGGAAGGGTATCCAGCCAGAGAAATCGTGCCAGAAATGGATCGAGATGACTCTTTAGTCACATCAATAATATGACAACTGCCCTAGTATGTTAGTGTCATGATAAAATGCACCCAGTACACTCTGTAAAGTGGTTGGCATTAAGAAGGGCATCTTGCTGTAGAAACCATGACACAAATGAAATGTATCTGAATGAGACACAGTCCAATAAACAGCCCTGGGTGTCACTTTTGGGTCTAGGAGGGCCTGTGGCTCCGATTATCTACTGGTTTTATCTGTGATAATCCACCCAACCCATGCTGGCTTGGTTAAGCTGGTGTTGCTGATGGTGATGGTGATGATCATGGTGGTAATGGTGTTGATAGTGATGGTGTTGATGATTATGATGATGGCGGTGGTGATATTGATGGTAGTGATGATGGTGACAATCCATGAAACCCATGCTGGCACGATGATGATGATGGTGGTGGTGATGATAATGATTATGTTGATAATGGTTATTATGATGATGATAATGATTATGTTGATAATGGTTATTATGATGATGATGATCGTGGTGGTGATGATAATGATTATGTTGATAATGGTTATTATGATGATGACGGTGATGGTGATTATTATGTAAACTCCATTTAGAGTAGACCTCTCATGTCACATTACCCCAACTCATGTACCTGTGATGCTAATCTTGGCCGAGAGGACAATGGAGTTTATGCCGAGTCATTGGAGACTGTCAACTGCTGTCAAGGGTGGGACCGATCCGGTTGACCACCGAGTCTATTGTAATGATCAAGCCGCCTCCCCTCTTCAAAAACGAAGGAGAGGCGGTGTTTCTGTGCGTAATAGCCATGGTGAAAGAAGTTGTATGGTGGACGCGTCTGAAAGGACTGAGGTCAGACACCTTTCTCTCTGGCCAACAACTGGTCCGTTTCTTCCGATATCATTTCGGAAGAAGGATCAGGATGGAGAGAGAGGTGCTGCACCCCAGCCGTTTCTATGGAAGATGGGTGAAAGTGGCGAGAATGGCCCGTGTGAATGGGCCTTCACTCTACATCAGACTATAGGTGAGGAAGATGAAAGACCAAGGGAGCACCCCTTCTCTGTGCTCCTGAGGAGAAGGGTTGCACACTTTTTTTCGGGGGGGGGGTGCGACCCCCCTCCTCTCTATTGAGGACTTTGTTATAAATTTTATTTTTTGTTATATTTTATTTTATTTTTATATATTGTTATTGCCTCCTCCTTATTGAGGACGCCTTGTTTTGTAAACTCCCCCCATTGTACTTGTCCCACTTTTGATGCCCTGGTGGCAAATAAAAGAAACATATCTATCACTCAGCCTGTCTGTCAGTCAGTCTGTCTGTCTGTCAGTCACTCTGTCTGTCAGTCAGTCACTCTGTCTGTCAGTCAGTCACTCTGTTTGTCTGTCAGTCAGTCACTCTGTCTGTCTGTCAGTCAGTCACTCTGTTTGTCTGTCAGTCAATCACTCTGTCTGTCTGTCAGTCAGTCACTCTGTTTGTCTGTCAGTCAGTCACTCTGTTTGTCTGTCAGTCAATCACTCTGTTTGTCTGTCAGTCAGTCACTCTGTCTGTCTGTCAGTCAGTCACTCTGTCTGTCTGTCAGTCAGTCACTCTGTTTGTCTGTCAGTCAATCACTCTGTCTGTCTGTCAGTCAGTCACTCTGTTTGTCTGTCAGTCAGTCACTCTGTCTGTCTGTCAGTCAGTCACTCTGTTTGTCTGTCAGTCAGTCACTCTGTCTGTCTGTCAGTCAGTCACTCTGTTTGTCTGTCAGTCAATCACTCTGTCTGTCTGTCAGTCAATCACTCTGTTTGTCTGTCAGTCAGTCACTCTGTCTGTCTGTCAGTCAGTCACTCTGTTTGTCTGTCAGTCAGTCACTCTGTCTGTCTGTCAGTCAGTCACTCTGTTTGTCAGTCAGTCACTCTGTTTGTCTGTCAGTCAGTCACTCTGTCTGTCTGTCAGTCAGTCACTCTGTTTGTCTGTCAGTCAATCACTCTGTCTGTCAGTCAGTCACTCTGTTTGTCTGTCAGTCACTCTGTTTGTCTGTCAGTCAGTCACTCTGTTTGTCTGTCAGTCAATCACTCTGTTTGTCTGTCAGTCAGTCACTCTGTTTGCCTGTCAGTCAATCACTCTGTCTGTCTGTCAGTCAGTCACTCTGTTTGTCTGTCAGTCAGTCACTCTGTCTGTCTGTCAGTCAGTCACTCTGTTTGTCTGTCAGTCAGTCACTCTGTTTGTCTGTCAGTCAGTCACTCTGTCTGTCTGTCAGTCAGTCACTGTTTGTCTGTCAGTCAATCACTCTGTCTGTCTGTCAGTCAGTCACTCTGTTTGTCTGTCAGTCAGTCACTCTGTTTGTCTGTCAGTCAGTCACTCTGTTTGTCTGTCAGTCAGTCACTCTGTCTGTCTGTCAGTCAGTCACTCTGTCTGTCTGTCAGTCAGTCACTCTGTCTGTCTGTCAGTCAATCACTCTGTCTGTCTGTCAGTCAGTCACTCTGTTTGTCTGTCAGTCAGTCACTCTGTTTGTCTGTCAGTCAGTCACTCTGTTTGTCTGTCAGTCAGTCACTCTGTTTGACTGTCAGTCAGTCACTCTGTCTGTCTGTCAGTCAATCACTCTGTCTGTCTGTCAGTCAATCACTCTGTTTGTCTGTCAGTCAGTCACTCTGTTTGTCTGTCAGTCAGTCACTCTGTCTGTCTGTCAGTCAATCACTCTGTCTGTCTGTCAGTCAATCACACTGTTTGTCTGTCAGTCAATCACTCTGTTTGTCTGTCAGTCAGTCACTCTGTTTGTCTGTCAGTCAGTCACTCTGTCTGTCTGTCAGTCAATCACTCTGTCTGTCTGTCAGTCAATCACTCTGTTTGTCTGTCAGTCAATCACTCTGTTTGTCTGTCAGTCAATCACTCTGTTTGTCTGTCAGTCAGTCACTCTGTCTGTCTGTCAGTCAATCACTCTGTTTGTCTGTCAGTCAATCACTCTGTTTGTCTGTCAGTCAGTCACTCTGTCTGTCTGTCAGTCAGTCACTCTGTCTGTCTGTCAGTCAGTCACTCTGTTTGTCTGTCAGTCAGTCACTCTGTTTGTCTGTCAGTCAATCACTCTGTCTGTCTGTCAGTCAGTCTGTCTGTCAGTCAGTCACTCTGTCTGTCTGTCAGTCAGTCACTCTGTTTGTCTGTCAGTCAGTCACTCTGTTTGTCTGTCAGTCAATCACTCTGTTTGTCTGTCAGTCAATCACTCTGTTTGTCTGTCAGTCAGTCACTCTGTTTGTCTGTCAGTCAGTCACTCTGTCTGTCTGTCAGTCAATCACTCTGTTTGTCTGTCAGTCAATCACTCTGTTTGTCTGTCAGTCAGTCACTCTGTCTGTCTGTCAGTCAGTCACTCTGTCTGTCTGTCAGTCAGTCACTCTGTTTGTCTGTCAGTCAGTCACTCTGTTTGTCTGTCAGTCAATCACTCTGTCTGTCTGTCAGTCAGTCTGTCTGTCAGTCAGTCACTCTGTCTGTCTGTCAGTCAGTCACTCTGTCTGTCTGTCAGTCAGTCACTCTGTTTGTCTGTCAGTCAGTCACTCTGTCTGTCTGTCAGTCAGTCACTCTGTCTGTCAGTCAGTCACTCTGTTTGTCTGTCAGTCACTCTGTCTGTCTGTCAGTCAGTCACTCTGTCTGTCACTCTGTCTGTCAGTCAGTCACTCTGTCTGTCAGTCAGTCAGTCAGTCAGTCTGGCTGTCACTCTGTCTGTCAGTCAGTCACTCTGTCTGTCAGTCAGTCTGTCTGTCTGTCAGTCAGTCACTCTGTTTGTCTGTCAGTCAGTCACTCTGTCTGTCAGTCAGTCAGTCACTCTGTCTGGCTGTCACTCTGTCTGTCAGACAGAGTGACGGACAGACAAACAGACAGGGACTGACAGACAGAGTGTCGGTCCGCCCGTCCATTATATGTATTTGATTACATAAACCACATCTGTTTCACCAATCCTCAATGTTTTGTATGAATATTTATTGAAGAACGTGTGCAAAAATGGTGTCATTGTATATATTACATATACATACTCACATATATACGTGTGTGTGTATATATATATATATATTTATATATATTTATTTATATATATATATTTGTTTTTCCTCCCTTTTCTCTACCCCCCCCCCCCCCCTTTTTTTTTAATGACTTGACTTTCCACCACTCCCCCTCGGAACTCTCTTCCTACCCACTGTTCTCCTGATGAAGGGCTTATGCCTGTAACGTCCCCCCCCCCCCACACTCTCAAGCATGAAACTAAAATCAATAGCATTTGTACTGCCTCTCTGTTTTTTGTTCTCTGTGCATTTATTAAACTATATATTTCATTTTCATTTCATTTCATTTTACGTCCGCTTTTCCCTGCTTGCAAGGGTGGGACGGGAACTGATTCTGGCTTGATTTCTACAGCTGGATGCCCTTCCTAACACCAACCTCATTTACAGTGAGTGCTGGGTGCTTTTTTGCCGTGGCACCTCCACGACCACTTTGCAGTGGAATGATATGGATCTCAGTCCCTATCATCTCATTTCTACAGCTGAGTAAACTGGAGCAATGTGAAATAAAGTGTCTTGCTC
>OZ024759.1:13122667-13187667 GCA_964016885.1 Eledone cirrhosa | reverse complement strand
ACAATAACTTTTAATGATATAATAAAAGGAGCAGAAAATGAAACTAAATAAATTAGATAATTAATAATTAAATGAAGAGAAAATGGAGGTAAAATGTTGACCTGGTTATTTTCAACATTAACTGATATTGTTGCCAAAAATAATGAAGTCAACTTTTGAATTAATATAATTTGTGATAAAGACTGGCATACTAAATATATAGAGGCACACACATATATACATACATACACACACATATTTATGTACACACACACATATATGTATATATATACATAAATACATATATTTATGTGTACATACACATATATATATATCATCATCATCATCATCTTACGTCCGCTTTTCCCTGCTTGCAAGGGTGGGACGGGAACTGATTCTGGCTTGATTTCTACAGCTGGATGCCCTTCCTAATACCAACCTCATTTACAGTGAGTGCTGGGTGCTTTTTTGCCATGGCATCTACACGTCCACTTTACAATGTGGGCTGGGTGCACCTCTACGACCACTTTGCAGTGGAATGATAGGGACCCCGGTCCCTATCATCTCATTTCTACAGCTGAGTAAACTGGAGCAATGTGAAATAAAGTGTCTTGCTCAAGGAAACAACACATCACCCAGTCTGAGAATTGAACTCACAACCTTTCGATTGCAAGGCTAATGCTCTAACCACCAAGCCATGTGCCTCCATATATATATATGTGTGTGTGTGTGTGTGTGTGTGTGTGTGTATGTATTAGGTATTAGGTATTAAATTAACAATTAAAATAAAAACAACAAAGTCAAGTTACACTAAAAAAAAAAATATGTATATATATATAATTATATGTAATGCAATTCTCGCTGAATTTATATTTATAATTATATGTGTATATATTTATATAAATAAATATTTATATATATATATATATATAAATAAATATTTATATATATATGTATATGTATATATATATTTATATGTATATGTATCATCATCATCATCCTTTTACGTCCGCTTTTCCCTGCTTGCAAGGGTGGGACGGGAACTGATTTTTTTAAAGATTGTCAACATAGTTGTAGTTTAATGTAAGGAATGTAAAGAATAATAATAATACATATATATATATATATATATATAGATATAACGAAGGAAATGTGGTAAGGAACCAGGTGGACCATAACGCACCAAAGTACTCAATATTTAGGGTAGTAGAGTGGGTAATAGGAACCAGTAAGACCCCGACGGCTGAGCTCAAGCCGTTTCGACGGTTAATTCTGGACTCGTCCAGAATTAGCCGTCGAAACGGCTTGAGTTCAGCCGTCGGGGTCTTACTGGTTCCTATATATATATATATATATATACACATACATACACACACACACACACACGTATATATATATATATTTATATATATATATATACATACATACACACACACACGTATATATATATGTATATATATATATATGTATGTATGTATATATATATATGTAGAGAGAGAGAGAGTCTGTGGTGGTGAAACCGGGGAGACTAGTAATCATGGGAGTACTCAATGCATGGCGATATGCAGAGTGAGTATAGAGATATGTAAACTCCCAACTGTGGCGCCAGCTGGCTTGGTCGGATTTTAAATCTCTCTCTCCGTCTTTCTCTCTCTCTCTGTCTTTCTTTCTCTCTCTCTCTCTATATATATATATATGATGGCTGCCCCCTCGTTATCTAGTATGGCCATTGCACGACATACCATTATTAATAATTACCAATTAATTCTATTGTGCAATAACTGTGCGTGAAGATATTTTTTAAAGTGAGGAAAGACTGTGCACTGAGCCAATCCCACTCTCTGAGAGACAGTAGCTATAACCCGAAAAGAAGAAAAGATCAACATCATCGGTAACTACTGAGCCACAAGTTTTATATCGGAGTCATCCCAGTTTCCTGAGTTGCCTTCTCCTAGAAGAATGCCCTGACAAAGGCTAGGGGTCTTTCACTCCCAGTGGTTTAACCACGTGGTACATGTGTATATACATATTTACACACTTTCAGATGGCCGTTGACTCTTACGAGTTCTTCCGCCCTTTGTCAGGTTTTGTTTTTTGTCCTGCAGGGTGTCCAAAATCACCCTCCTCACCAAATAAACTTGGTGGGGTTGCTGGTTTAGTCGCCGACGACCTGACTATGTGACAGGTTGTACTGGGTTACATGTTACCAGTATCACTCAAGAGTGACCCGACATATGTGTGTGTATATATATATATACACACATACATACATACAACTCCATCTGTTTAGATGTACACATATATACACATACATACATACATGGTGGCTGCCAACTCGTTTCAAGTACGGCCACTACTTTATATCCAAGTAGGAGAACCCCTACCGATGCGCTGAACGAGTGTGACTTTTTAGTTCAGCCAGCAACTTGAAAGCTCTGGTACAAACACTACACTTGTGACAATTATTGACACATAGTGCTGGGCCCATGGTACCATGTGACAACAAGTGCAGAGAGATCTCCATATATAAAGCAATGCCTGTGCCGTGAAGCTTTTATAGTGAGCAAAGGCACTGCACAAAGCCAGTCCCACTCTCTTAACCAAGATGATATTTACCAAAAAGAAGAACAAGTCAACATCATTGGATACCATCAGGGTTGCAGGTGTTATATCAGAGTTTTCCTTCTCCTAGAATTCTGCCTTGACAAAGGCTAAGGGGTCATCTATCCCGGTGAATTTGGATGGCCATTGACTCTTAAGAGCTCCTTTGCCCTTTGACAGGTTTTGTTTTTAGTCCTGCAGGATGTCCAAAGTCACCCTCCTCACCAAGAAACCTTGGTGGGGTTGCCAGTTTAGTCGCCAACGACCCGACCATGGGACAGGTTGTACTGGGATACATGTTACCAGTAGCACCAACTGGTGGCCTGTCATATATATATACACATATACATACATACAACTCCATCTGTCTAGATGTACACATATACACACATACATATATACATACCCTCATATATAAACACACACCACTTACAGTCAACATAGTCCATTTCTCTTCTGTCAACTTTTCAACAAAGTGTTCTAATCAAGTTGTAGTTGTTGTTGTTGTTGTTCCCCCTCCCCACACCCTAATTAAACTCCTTAAGTGCCCCCCCCTCGCCCACCTCTCTTTCTCAAGTGCTGTTCCCCTTCTCTCCTGTAATCAAACTCCCTATTTCCCCCTTTTCTTTATCACATGCTATTGTCCAGCTATAATTAGGGTCTCCCCCTCCTCTCACATGCTATTGTCCAGCCATAATTAGAGTCTCCCCCCTCCTCTCACATGCTATTGTCCAGCCATAATTAGGGTCTCCCCCCTCCTCTCACATGCTATTGTCCCGTTGGCAGTATCAGTAGAGGGTCAGACGCCATGCTTTGCAGCATAGAGTTACGGCCCTTTGCGTTTTGAGTTCAAATCCCATCTAGGTTAAATTTGCCTTTCATCCTTATGGGGTCGATAAAATATAGTACCAGTAATACACTGGGGTAATTGCTGACCTTGTGCCAAAAGTAGAAACAATTATTAATAATTGTTTCTATTTTAGGCACAAGGCCAGCAATTACCCCAGTGCATTACTGGTACTTTATTTTATCGACCCCGTAAGGATGAAAGGCAAAGTTAACCTCGGCGGGATTTGAACTCAGATCATAAAGGGACGCCCAGTCAATATTAGAGTCTCTGTTACCCCCCACTTCTCATATTAGGGTCTGTTACCCCCACCTCTTATATTAGGACCTGTTACCCCCCACCTCTCATATTAGGGTCTGTTACCCCCCCCTCTTATATTAGGGTCTGTTACCCCCCACCTCTTATATTAGGATCTGTTACTCCCCACCTCTCATATTAGGGTCTGTTACCTCCCATCCTCAAATGCTATTACACCCACCCCCACATGCTGTTATCCAGCCCTACTAGGGTCTCCCCCCCGCACCAATACCCCATGCCCCCCCCACTCCAATCTTATTGTTCTAATATTTTAATCTTGTTAGTTTTTATCTTTAAAAAATTATATTTGTGTGTGTGTATGTGTGTGTGAGAGAGTGTGTGTGCGTGTTTGTGTGTGTGAGAGAGTGAGTGCATGTGTGTATGTATGTGGCTGTGTGTATATGTGAGTATGTATGCGTATATATGTGAGTGTGTGTATGTGAGTGTGTATGTATGTATATGTGTGTGTATGTATCCGTGTATATGTGAGTGTATGTATGTGTTTATATGCGGGTGTGTATGTGTGTGTGTGTATGTATGTGTGTATATGTGAGTGTGTATGTGTCTATATGTGAGGGTGTATATATGTGTGAGTATGTATGTGTGTATGTGTATATGTGTGTATGTATGTGTGTATGTGTGTATGTGTGTACATCTCTTAATTTCGAGTATATTTTTTTGACCAGCCACCTTCCTGGTGGCAAGGTTGTAAAAGAAAAGAAATTGTCATCCCTTGAATCGCAAGAATGTTTTGCAAATTTTGAAGGTGCCAGCTATCGCAGCCATATGTATGTATGTATGTATGTATGTGTGTATATGTGAGTGTTATGTCAGGTCACCAGTTGGTGGTACTGGTAACATGTATTCCAGTACAACCTGTCTCATGGTCGGGTCGTTGGCGACTAAACTGGCAACCCCACCAAGGTTTCTTGGTGAGGAGGGTGACTTTGGACATCCTGCAGGACTAAAAACAAAACCTGTCAAAGGGCAAAGGAGCTTTTAAGAGTCAATGGCCATCCAAAATCACCGGGAGAGATGACCCCTTAGCCTTTGTCAAGGCAGAATTCTAGGAGAAGGAAAACTCTGATATAACACCTGCAACCCTGATGGTATCCAATGATGTTGACTTGTTCTTCTTCTTGGTAAATATCATCTTGGTTAAGAGAGTGGGACTGGCTTTGTGCTGTGCCTTTGCTCACTATAAAAGCTTCACGGCACAGGCATTGCTTTATATCTGGAGATCTCTCTGCATTTGTCATCACATGGTACCATGGGCCCAGCACTATGTGTCAATAATTGTCACAAGTGTAGTGTTTGTACCAAAGTTTTTAAGTCTCTGGCTGGACTAAAAAGTCACACTCGTTCAGCGCATCGGTAGGGGTTCTCCTACATGGATATAAAGTAGTGGCCGTACTCGAAAACGAGTTGGCAGCCACCATATGTGAGTGTATGTATGTATGTGAGTGTGTATGTATGTGTCTATATGCGAGGGTGTATGTATGTATATGTGTGTGTATGTATGTGTGTATATGTATGTGTGTATATGTGTGTATGTATGTATGTGTGTGTGTATATGTGTGTATGTATGTATGCATGTATGTATGTATGTATGTATGTGTGTATTAAGTACATTTCACAATTATAATCACAAACCAACTAAACTAAAGTGTGTGAGAGAAAGATTGTGATGTTAACAATAGTTGCAAGGTGACATTAACAATAACATCAACAACATCGGGGGGGTTGGGGACCTTGACCTGACAGGGACGGTGGAGGGGAGATGTTAATAACAAAGGCCAATGTTGGATATAAGGACCTTGCTACTTTATTCAGGGACGACATCATTGAGACAGCAATGTTGGATGTAACAGTGTTTGCTACTTTACTCAGGGACGACATCATTGAGACAACAGGACCTTGCTACTTTACTCAGGGACGGCAACATTGAGACAGCAGGAAGTTGCTACTTTACTCAGGGACGACATCATTGAGACAACAGGACCTTCCTACTTTACTCAGGGTCGACATCATTGAAACAGCAATGTTGGTTGTAAGGGACCTTGCTACTTTACTCAGGGACGACATCATTGAGACAGCAGGACGTTGCTTCTTTACTCAGGGACGACATCATTGAGAGAACAGGACGTTGCTTCTTTACTCAGGGACGACATCATTGAGAGAACAGGACCTTCCTACTTTACTCAGGGTCGACATCATTGAAACAGCAATGTTGGTTGTAAGGGACCTTGCTACTTTACTCAGGGACGACATCATTGAGACAGCAGGACGTTGCTACTTTACTCAGGGACGACATCATTGAGACAACAGGACCTTCCTACTTTACTCAGGGTCGACATCATTGAAACAGCAATGTTGGTTGTAAGGGACCTTGCTACTTTACTCAGGGACGACATCATTGAGACAGCAGGACGTTGCTTCTTTACTCAGGGACGACATCATTGAGAGAACAGGACCTTCCTACTTTACTCAGGGTCGACATCATTGAGACAGCAATGTTGGTTGAAAGACCTTGCTACTTTACTCAGGGACGACATCATTGAGACAACAGGACCTTCCTACTTTACTCAGGGTCAACATCATTGAGACAGCAATGTTGGTTGAAAGACCTTGCTACTTTACTCAGGGACGACATCATTGAGACAGCAGGACGTTGCTACTTTACTCAGGGACGACATCATTGAGACAGCAGGACGTTGCTTCTTTACTCAGGGACGACATCATTGAGAGAACAGGACCTTCCTACTTTACTCAGGGTCGACATCATTGAGACAGCAATGTTGGTTGAAAGGGACCTTGCTACTTTACTCAGGGACGACATCATTGAGAGAACAGGACCTTCCTACTTTACTCAGGGTCGACATCATTGAGACAGCAATGTTGGTTGTAAGGGACCTTGCTACTTTACTCAGGGACGACATCATTGAGACAACAGGACCTTCCTACTTTACTCAGGGTCGACATCATTGAGACAGCAATGTTGGTTGAAAGGGACCTTGCTACTTTACTCAGGGACGACATCATTGAGAGAACAGGACCTTCCTACTTTACTCAGGGTCGACATCATTGAGACAGCAATGTTGGTTGAAAGGGACCTTGCTACTTTACTCAGGGACGACATCATTGAGAGAACAGGACCTTCCTACTTTACTCAGGGTCGACATCATTGAGACAGCAATGTTGGTTGAAAGGGACCTTGCTACTTTACTCAGGGACGACATCATTGAGAGAACAGGACGTTGCTACTTTACTCAGAGTCGACATCATTGAGACAGCAATGTTGGTTGTAAGGGACCTTGCTACTTTACTCAGGGTCGACATCATTGAGACAGCAATGTTGGTTGTAAGGGACCTTCCTACTTTACTCAGGGTCGACATCATTGAGACAGCAATGTTGGTTGTAAGGGACCTTGCTACTTTACTCAGGGACGACATCATTGAGAGAACAGGACGTTGCTACTTTACTCAGAGTCGACATCATTGAGACAGCAATGTTGGTTGTAAGGGACCTTGCTACTTTACTCAGGGTCGACATCATTGAGACAGCAATGTTGGTTGTAAGGGACCTTCCTACTTTACTCAGGGTCGACATCATTGAGACAGCAATGTTGGTTGTAAGGGACCTTGCTACTTTACTCAGGGACGACATCATTGAGACAGCAGGAAGTTGCTACTTTACTCAGGGACGACATCATTGAGACAGCAAGGTTTATTATAAAAGACCCTGCTTTCTTGCTCATGGAGGACTCAGTGAGAGAGCAAGGTTGCATGTTTTGCCATGATTTCTATGGCCCTGATCATTTTCCAGAGTGTACTGGGTGTATCCAGTCTACTCCTGACATTCACAATCCCAGTTAGTCGCGGAATTTTCCTTAGAACCTAATAATTGTACGCGGAAACCAACGCATATTTGCAGAATCATTTTTTTAATGCTAAATTATTAAAACAACTAGCAGAAAAACCACCCTTCCGATGGTTTCCTGCTAGCATGTGTAGTGTGTATATTGTTATTATAAACAAATATATATACATGTAGATATGATATACATCAAATAACATCGTAATTGACAATATACACAGAAATTGAACGAAGACTGTGTTACACTGTCTTATGTAATCAGTAACGTAATCCATGATACATTAAAAAAAGACGATATTATATATAAACTGCATTAGGGGAAAATTAGTGACAGAAATATAGGAATGTTTATTTAAGCGATCACTAACCGGAAGTTGACATTTGAAAATTTTAAAGAAGTGAATCTTTAAATAAACAATAAAATATATTTAATCAACAGCCACGAAATTTAGTAGATAAATTATGTAATATTCATTCATTATTTATTCAAAGTAATCCAACTTATTTTACTAAAATTATAAACCGTATGCAGCCCCATACTTTATTATAGTTTAGATATACTTGTACCCACGGGTACAAGCCAAAGCTGAACCATATAGACAATATGCCTCCATCTCCTCCCACTGCAAAGTGGTCGTGGAGGTGTCACAACAAAAAGCACCCAGTCCACACTGTAAAGTGGTTGTGTAGGAGCCATGGTAAAAAAAAAAAACACCACCCAGCTGTAGAAATCAAGCCAAAATCAGCTCCCGTATGAGCAAGACATGGTCACCCAACCTGGCACTGCCCACAACAGAACAACCTGTCTAACCCATGCTAGTGTGGAAGAATGGACGAAAAATGATGATGATGGTGATGATGATGATGTAATTGCCAGCCTATTGGATGCACCTTCACATAAGATGCTCCCTCTTTTTTATTAGATTTTACGTTATATTTTGACGTTTATAAGCATTTTTATGGACTATGTCGGATATTCGTGGTTTTTCACTCTTCACAGGTGCTCTAGCAATGTAACCCCTGCAAATACCGGGGGGAAACTGTGTTTCATTGTGGCACCAACACTAAAGAAGTTGTCATATTTTCAGCCTAACTAATATTTATTTCCAATTTCTCTTCTTCAGTTTATTGAAAGTGTGAAGGGGACATTATCGTCATTCCTAGAATCATCAAACACCGACAATTTACAGGTAACTTACTTTATTTTATTTCATTTTATTAATTTTATTTTATTTTAATAAGCTATTTCATAGTATCTCCACACGGGAGAGACAGAGGCAATGACAGTGGGAGTTTGGTTCCTCTGTGTTCAGACCTGGTGTATATGAGAGATGGGGAGGGCGGGAGGTGATGACAGTGGGAGTTTGGTTCCTCTGTGTTCAGACCTGGTGTATATGAGAGATGGGGAGGGCGGGAGGTGATGACAGTGGGAGTTTGGTTCCTCTGTGTTCAGACCTGGTGTATATGAGAGATGGGGAGGGCGGGAGGCGATGACAGTGGGAGTTTGGTTCCTCTGTGTTCAGACCTGGTGTATATGAGAGATGGGGAGGGCGGGAGGCAATGACAGTGGGAGTTTGGTTCCTCTGTGTTCAGACCTGGTGTATATGAGAGATGGGGAGGGCGGGGGGTGATGACAGTGGGAGTTTGGTTCCTCTGTGTTCAGACCTGGTGTATATGAGAGATGGGGAGGGCGGGAGGCAATGACAGTGGGAGTTTGGTTCCTCTGTGTTCAGACCTGGTGTATATGAGAGATGGGGAGGGCAGGGGGTGATGACAGTGGGAGTTTGGTTCCTCTGTGTTCAGACCTGGTGTATATGAGAGATGGGGAGGGCGGGAGGCAATGACAGTGGGAGTTTGGTTCCTCTGTGTTCAGACCTGGTGTATATGAGAGATGGGGAGGGCGGGAGGTGATGACAGTGGGAGTTTGGTTCCTCTGTGTTCAGACCTGGTGTATATGAGAGATGGGGAGGGCGGGAGGCAATGACAGTGGGAGTTTGGTTCCTCTGTGTTCAGACCTGGTGTATATGAGAGATGGGGAGGGCGGGGGGTGATGACAGTGGGAGTTTGGTTCCTCTGTGTTCAGACCTGAGGTACATATATGTGTATGCTGTTTGTGAAAATACCACAATGTCATTTTATCTGACGCTCTACCAATTCTGACAACACATCACCTTACTTCCTAATATTGAGTCAGTTTCTTTTTTTAAAGTTTTTAGAAATCAATATAAAGTGATTGATTATTGAACTGTCTCCATTGCAGAACATCCCAAAACTTGACTGTATTCATTCTGAATTTAAAGAAGCTTTACCGAAAGAAGATCGATCAGAACTAAAATTAACAGGTAATACTACTACTACTACTACCACCACCACCACACCACTATTACTACTACTACTACCATCACCACAACTACCATCAACACCACCACCACTACTACTACTACTACTACTACTACCACCACTACTTCTACTACCACCACTACCACCACTACTACTACTATCACCACCACCACCACCACTACTACTACTATCACCACCACTACTACTTCTATTACTACTACTACCACCACTACTACTACTACCCCACCCCAGTAACAAGTAAGAAATATTGTTTCAATAATTAACCCTTCCATTACCATATTTCTAATGAAAGACACTGTCTCTGTCATAAACCCTTTCATTACCATATTTCTAATGAAAGACACTGTCTATGTCATTAACCCTTTCATTACCATATTTCTAATGAAAGACACTGTCTATGTCATTAACCCTTTCATTACCATATTTCTAATGAAAGACACTGTCTTTGTCATTAACCCTTTCATTACCATATTTCTAATGAAAGACACTGTCTATGTCATTAACCCTTTCAATACCATATTTCTAATGAAAGACAGTCTGTCATTAACCCTTTCATTACCATATTTCTAATGAAAGACAGTCTATGTCATTAACCCTTTCATTACCATATTTCTAATGAAAGACACTGTCTTTGTCATTAACCCTTTCATTACCATATTTCTAATGAAAGACACTGTCTATGTCATTAACCCTTTCAATACCATATTTCTAATGAAAGACAGTCTGTCATTAACCCTTTCATTACCATATTTCTAATGAAAGGCAGTCTGTCATTAACCCTTTCATTACCATATTTCTAATGAAAGACAGTCTATGTCATTAACCCTTTCATTACCATATTTCTAATGAAAGACACTGTCTATGTCATTAACCCTTTCAATACCATATTTCTAATGAAAGACAGTCTGTCATTAACCCTTTCATTACCATATTTCTAATGAAAGACAGTCTATGTCATTAACCCTTTCATTACCATATTTCTAATGAAAGACACTGTCTTTGTCATTAACCCTTTCATTACCATATTTCTAATGAAAGACACTGTCTATGTCATTAACCCTTTCATTACCATATTTCTAATGAAAGACACTGTCTATATCATTAACCCTTTCATTACCATATTTCTAATAAAAGACTCTACATATGGTTTTCAAGCAATTTTGAAAATAAACCAAGAATTTGGAAGGATTTAGTAATATAATTAACTTTCTCATTATTAAGCTAATGTTTGAAACATAACTGAACAAAGGTTCTTACATATAATTTTGATGGAAGGTAAACATAAACATTTCCACTCTTTTGTTATGATATTTCTAATGAAAGAGACTGTCTATATTTTTCAAATAATCAAGAAATTAGAGGGATTTAGTAAAATAACTAACGTTCTCATTATTAATTTGATATTCGGAACGTAACTTAACAAAGGGTTTTATGTAAAAGTATGAGGTAAGATGAACATGCAATAAAATTCCTTTGGTGCATTCTATAAAGTGTGGAAATGTATGTAAACAGGATGCTAGGACACTGGCCTGTCTGAGAGGTCAGTGGCTTCAAATAAATATAGGCTTGGTCTGTGACAACTTGTCCATCACTTGCGAGCAGAGAAAACATACTTTAAATGACTACGTCGATAATGATGATAAAAACTTTAGCCCTTTCATTACCATATTTCTAACAAAAGACATTACAAAACCAACTATACCACAAACAACATTTTAGTATTCACCAAGAAATTAGACACAAAATTCAGTGGAATAAATACCTCTACCAAATTTACTATACACTACAAACAACATTTTAGTATTCACCAAGAAATTAGACACAAAATTCAGTGGAATAAATACCTCTACCAAATTTACTATACACCACAAAAACAACATTTTAGTATTCAGTAAGAAATTATCTTGTCATTTCCACACACCATTTAACTCACACCTGTATTTTGCAGTCAATTCTAACCACAACACTTTTAAACTAATGCTCTTACTATGTAGACTGTTGGCAGACGTAATTTTCTCCCAAACCACTGCTACTTTAATGGTTTAACTAGTAACATCCTGTACCGTTTGGAACCACATTAACAAGACATTCTTGTATAAAATAGCACTGTGACTGCATCACATTAACCCTTTAGCATTTAAACCGGCCGTATCTGGACAGAATTCTCTCGCCTCTTTCTGTTCAAACCAGCAAAAGAGGTTGTATGGTGGACATGCTTAAGCCTTTTTTAAAGGTTGCCAATTTAAATTAAAATCTTCCAACATAATTTCATAAAGTACCTTACATTAACCCTTTAGCATTTAAACCAGCCATTTTGGCCAGAATTCTCTCACCTCATTCTGTTTAAACCAGCCGTAACTGGCCACTCATATTGATGTTAAGGTATTGTTCTCAAAATAAATAACATCAAAATCTCGTAGATTTGATCATCATCATCATTTTACGTCCGCTTTTCCCTGCTTGCAAGGGTCGGACGGGAACTGATTCTGGCTTGATTTCTACAGCTGGATGCCCTTCCTAACACCAACCTCATTTACAGTGAGTGCTGGGTGCTTTTTTGCTGTGGCACCTCCAAGGCCACTTTACAGTTGAATGATAGGGACCCCAGTCCTATCATCTCATTTCTACAGCTGAGTAAACTGGAGCAATGTGAAATAAAGTGTCTTGCTCAAGGAAACAACACATCACCCGGTCTGAGAATTGAACTCACAACCTTTCGATTGCAAGCCCAATGCTCTAACCACTAAGCCATGCGCCCTCATGATATTATGTGAAATAATTATGTAAGAAAAAGCCTTTACCACAAAAATACAATAATTGTTTCTACTTTTGGCACAAGGCCAGCAATTATCCAGTACATTACTGGTACTTTATTTTATCGACCCCGTAAGGATGAAAGGCAAAGTTAACCTCAGCGGGATTTGAACTCAGACCGTAAAGGGACGTAACTATGCTGGAAAGCCTTTTCTCTATAACCCCTGTTTTGTATAGAACCTTACTCTTACTCCCTTTCAAATATATATATATATTGGTGCTCTGAAATAGCGATGTATACACGTTTTTAATTAAACATACGGTATATTGCCAAATATACTATACATATGGAGGCACATGGCTTCGTGGTTAGAGCATTGGGCTTGCAATTGAAAGGTTGTGAGTTCAATTCTCAGACCGGGTGATGTGTTGTTTCCTTGAGCAAGACACTTTATTTCACATTGCTCCAGTTTACTCAGCTGTAGAAATGAGATGATAGGACTGGGGTCCCTATCATTCCACTGTAAAGTGGACGTGGAGGTGCCACAGCAAAAAAGCACCCAGCACTCACTGTAAATGAGGTTGGTGTTAGGAAGGGCATCCAGCTGTAGAAATCAAGCCAGAATCAGTTTCCGTCCCACCCTTGCAAGCAGGGAAAAGTGGATGTAAAATGATGATGATGATGATATATATATATATAGGTGTATGGTTGCAACAATAATTGCGTCCATAGGTGGTATGCCGAATGAGCACTCGAAGCTTGCGCAGAGCAGAGTAAAATACTATAAGAATAAAGGAACAAGGATTCAGTGTTGCATCCTAGCATATTAAATAACATGTTACATATGTTTCACTATCGATCAGCTCGAGGAAAGACCTATTATAGATCGAACCTGACTCTGTAATAGAAAGATCATCAAATATGGTTTTATATGTGAGCTTGTCTCCGATTCTGTATATGATAATGATAATGATGATAATGAAAATATTGTGTACAGTGCTCAGGTGCACTACAACTCATCAAAAGTGTATGTATAGTACATAGGGTAATGTACAAACGTCAGGAAAATGAACAGTGTATGAGTCATGGTATACACATGTGTGCATGTGTATGGAAGAGGGACATCAGGTGTAGTTTCGGCGAATTTCGGGAAGCATGAGGGTTTTAAAGGATGCAGTGTCTCGACAGCTAACAACTGATGCCGGGAGATTGTTCCATACTTCAGCAACTCTAAGCGTGAAAAAATGTTTCCGAAAGTCATGGGAGCTGTGCTGTTTTCTGACTTTGTAGGCATGTCCACGTGTGTTATATATCAGCTTGTATATGTTGTATTTATATATGTATGTGTGTGTGTACAATCAAGTTATTTTCACATTGTCTAAAATTAATTTGATCCAACAATGGAACTATTTTGACAAAGAACAGGTGTAAAATGAAATTCTGTCAAGCTGTAGACAAGACAGTTTTAAAGGGAATTTGTCATTTCATGAGAAATATTTGGTTGGAACTAAAAACTTTTATAGCTTATTTTTATTATTCCCATGGAAAAAAGAATGTATTTGTAATAAATAAATGTCAAAAATGTGGTTTGTTTTGTAATATTTACTGTACATCTATTGAAACATTTTATTTTTGTTTTGCAGTGAAAATATTTTTATATAACAACCAACCAGCTACGATTGTTAGAGACGCAGTTGAGAAGGGTAGGTCTTCATTTTCTCTGTATGATATTATTTTTATTGGTTTCAGTCATTAGACTGTGACCATGTTGGGGCACCACATTCTTTATATATATATATATATGTGTCTGAGTGTACATATATATATCCAGTCCAAACTAATGAGTTGTGCAGGTGTCACGACAAAAAAACACACAGTCCACGCTGTAATGTGGTCATGTAGGTAACACGGTAAAAAGCTCCCAGTCCACACTGTAAATGTGGTTGGTGTTAGGAAGGGCATCCAGCCGTAGAAAACCTGCCAGATAGTCCTATACGAGCGAGACACGGTCACCCGACCAATCTTGCCTCAAGTGGGACAACTCTTGTCTAACCCATGCTAGCGTGAAAGATAGACGTTAAACGATGATGATGATGATGATATATATAAAGACTCATATTTGAATATAATAATTGTTTCTACAGTTGGCACAAGGCCAGCAATTATCCCAGTGTATTACTGGTATTTTATTTTATCGACCTCGTAAGGATGAAAGGCAAAATTAACCTCGGCAGGATTTGAACTCGCACCATAAAGGGACGTAACTCTTTGCTGCAAAGCATGGCGTCAGACCCTCTACCGATACTGCCCCTTGAATATAATAATTGTTTCTACTTTAAGCACAAGGCCAGCAATTATCTCAGTACATTACTGGTACTTTATTTTATCGACCCCGTAAGGATGAAAGGCAAAATTAAAATTAACCTCGGCAGGATTTGAACTCGCACCACAAAGGGACGTAACTCTTTGCTGCAAAGCATGGCGTCAGACCCTCTACCGATAATGCCCCTTGAATATAATAATAAAAACCAAACCAATCTCTCTCTTTTTCCTAATGTCTCTCGTATTTTGTTGTAGTTCTCAGTGAACTTGATGTCGACTACATAGAAACTGTGTTGTTATCATGGCACGCTGAGTTTGAAGATGAAGACGAAGATTACGAACTGAGGTTGAAGCATTTAAAACCCTACTGGGAAGTTTTACAAGAGTTACATGATGATGACATCCTGCTTAACGCTGGAGTCTCTGATTTAGACAGGGACCTCCTTGAAGAACTGTACGAGTGGGCAAAGGTTAGTTGCAGACCTTGGGACGGTCTTGTTACTACTATTACTAATAATATTGCTGCTGCTGCTGCTACTACTACTAATAATAATAATAATAATAATTGTTTCTACGTTTGGCACAAGGCCAGCAATTACCCAGTGTATTACTGGTACTTTATTTTATCTACCCCGTAAGGATGAAACGCAAAGTTAACCTTAGCAGGATTTGAACTCAGAATGGCAAGGGCCGTAACTCTATGCGTCAAAGCATGGCGTCCGACCCTCTACTGATACTGCCAATCCACCGCCCTTCACATAATAATAATAATAATGATTTATTCATTAACTATAAGGGTTAACATCAAGAAAAACATTATGACAGTACAGGCTGAAAACAGTGTGTTGGTGTGTGTGTGTTGGTGTGTGTATGTGTTGGTTTTGAATGTAATCAAATTTTAACAATGTTAAAAAGGAACAATAACAACAAAATTAAAATAAAGAAGATTCCTCAATAGGGAGGAGACGGTTAAGTGTCATTTGTGGAACCCCCCCAAAAAAACCCCAGATACCCTGATCTTTAGGGTAAGTGCCTTGTCCCAGTTATACTCCTCCAATCTACAGGTTCACACTCAGAGTGGGCCCATTTACCCAGGCCATGCTCACCTCTCTCACCCACCTTTCAACAAATTGCTTTGAAGGCAGCATTTCTCTCTCTACCCTGATTTTCCTCCTCAAGTGAAACTTGAAGAAGTTAATCAGGGCTTCGCCAAAGAGGAAAGTGCATCTTCAACCCATTTAACCATTTAACATTTAAATTACTCTATATATACTATTGTATTTTCATGGTAAAGGCTTTATCTCACATAATATTGAATCTATGAGATTTTGATATTATTTATTTTGAGAACAATACCTTAACATCAGTATGAGTGGCCAGTTACAGCCGGTTTAAACAGAAAGAGGTGAGAGAATTCTGGCCAGATACGGCCAGTTTAAATAGTAAATGGTTAATATAAAGTACTTATATGAAATAATGTTGGAAGATTTTAATTTAAATTGGCAACCTTTAAAAAAGGGTTAAGCATGTCCACCATACAACCTCTTTCGCCAAGGTCACAAGATGGATAAAACAGCCTGCCCTTGTTGACTAAAAGAAGGTGGCGGGACAATCTTCAATAACAGGGACTTTATTGATGAACTGTTTGAGTAGGCAATGGTTAGTTGTAGCCCTTGGGACAGTCTTGTTACTACTACTACTACTACTATTAATAGTAATAATTGTTTCTACTTTTGGCACAAGGCCAGCAATTACCCCAGTACATTACTGGTACTTCATTTTATCGACCCCGTAAAGATGAAAGGCAAAGTTAACCTCGACGGGATTTGAACTCAGATCATAAAGGGCCGTAACTCTATGCTACAAAGCATGGCGTCCGACCCTCTACATTACTGCTGCTGCTGCTACTAATATTAGTAGTAGTAATAAAGAAATCATTATTGTTACCATTATTATATTGAGGGCAGTGGATTGGCAGTATCAGTAGAGGGTCGGACACCTTGCTTTCTAGCATAGAGTTACGTCCCTTTACGGACTGAGTTCAAATCCCGTAGAGGTTCACTTTGCCTTTCATCCTTACGGGGGTCGATAAAATGAAGTACCAGTAATACACTGGGTAATTGCTGGCCTTGTGCCAAAACTAGAAACAATTGTTATTATATTGAGGGTGGTGGTTTGGCAGTATCGGTGGAGCGCCAGACACTGCTTCTCGGCATAGAGTTACGTCCCTTTACGTTTTGAGTTTAAATCCCGCCACGGTTAACTTTGCCTTTCATCCTTAAGGGGGGTCGATAAAATAAAGAACCAGTAATGCACTGGGGGTCGGTTTAATCGACTTTCCCCTCCCTTCAAATTGCTGGCCTTGTGCCTAAAGTAGAAACAGTTGTAATTTCTAACATAGTCTGTGTGTGTAAATATGTATGTCTGTGTGTGTGACCATATCCACATGTGTGTGTGTGATAATGTCCACATGTGTATTTAAATATATATGTGTCCATATGAATGTGTGTGTGTATGTAAATGTGTATATATCTGTGTATGTGTATGTAGATGTGTATTTGTCTGTGTAACCATGTATATGTGTATGTAGATGTGTATTTGTCTGTGTAACCATGTATATGTCTATGTAGATGTGTATTTCTCTGTGTAACCATGTATATGTCTATGTAGATGTGTATTTGTCTGTGTAACCATGTATATGTGTATGTAGATATGTATATGTCTGTGTGTGTGTGTAACTATATATATGTATGTAAATATATATGCATCTGTGTGTATGTGTGACCATATTTATGTGTATGTAGATATGTATGTGTCTGTGTAACTATATCTATGTGCATGTAAATATATATTTCTGTGTGTATGCAGATATGTCTGTGTCTGTGTCTATGTATTATTCACCTGTGTATTTTATCTAATTTGCCAACAGGTAAAACCCTGTATAAACCAGGTAAACCTGGCCAGCTGTTGTACTATGCCACCTGAATTGATTGAATATGCCAAGGCTTCAGACATACAGTTACTCACTCATAATGACCCAAAAGGTAAGCTATCTTGCTTTCATATATATCATCATATAAATAACATATCTATCGCTATGTCATCATCATCATTTCATTTTACGTCCACTTTTCCCTGCTTGCAAGGGTGGGACGGGAACTGATTCTGGCTTGATTTCTACAGCTGGATGCCCTTCCTAACACCAACCTCATTTACAGTGAGTGCTGGGTGCTTTTTTGCCGTGGCACCTCCACGACCACTTTGCAGTGGAATGATATGGACCCCAGTCCCTATCATCTCATTTCTACAGCTGAGTAAACTGGAGCAATGTGAAATAAAGTGTCTTGCTCAAGGAAATAACACATCACCCGGTCTGAGAATTGAACTCACAACCTTTCGATTGCAAGGCCAACGCTCTAACCACTAAGCCATGTGCCTCCATTATATATATGTATATAGGCACATGGCTTAGTGGTTAGAGCATTGGGCTTGCAATCGAAAGGTTGTGAGTTCAATTCTCAGACCGGGTGATGTGTTATTTCCTTGAGCAAGACACTTTATTTTACATTGCTCCAGTTTACTCAGCTGTAGAAATGAGATGATAGGGACTGGGGTCCCTATCATTCCACTGCAAAGTGGTCGTGGCACCTCCACGACCACTTTGCAAAAAAGCACCCAACACTCACACTCACTGTAAATGAGGTTGGTGTTAGGAAGGGCATCCAGCTGTAGAAATCAAGCCAGAATCAGTTCCCGTATGAGCAAGACAAGGTCAGCCGACTGGTCACTGCCCACAACAGGACAACCCGTCGAACCCATGCTAGTGTGGAAGAACGGATTAAAACGGTGATGATAATGATGATATATAAAAAACACTGTCTATGATTTTCTGAAAATAATCGTGAATTTTGAGCTCTTTAATAATATAATTAATTTATTATGAAGCTGGTGTTTGGAACATAACTTAATAAAGGTTCTTACATAAAATTGTGATGGAAGATTTTTAGATAAATATAAACACTTTAAAACAAACAGTTTTGTATCATAGAACTAGGAGAGGGGTGGAACATAACTTAACAAAAGTTCTTATATAAAATTATGGTGGATGGTTTTTAGATAAATATAACCATTTTAAAACACAGTTTTGTATCAGAACCAGGGCTGTTTGGAACATAGCTTGACAAAGGTTCTTACATAAAATGATGGTGGAAGGTTTTTAGATAAATATAAATATTTTAAAACGCAGTTTTGTATCAGAGAACCAGGGCTGTTAGGAACATAACTTAACAAAGGTTCTTACATAGAACTAGGGGGCGGTACCAGATGTTTTAGGATTGAAATGCTTTATTTTCTATCTCGCTAAAGCCATGTTGTTTTTATTTCTCTCCAATTTCTGTTTGATAGCAATGTTTCCTGACAACACCCTCCAGGAGATCATCCGAGACTACACAACTCAGATGGATTCCGAGAACTGGTCCATGGAATGGGCTGTCTGTTATTCTGTTGTCGTAAAGTGCCGCGGTGTTATCAAAGCAAAAGGAAACATGATTACGGCAAACAGACCCAGTATGAATTCTATAAAAATGACCAAAACTGATTGACTGATCGCTAGGTCAATAAATCAATTGGTTACTGTTTAATGTTTAATCAAAGTTTATTTCGTTAAAACAAAGTAAAACTTAATGAAACTTCAATTTATCTGTTGACTAATTTTGTTGGTGATTGGGCAGTGTGAATGGGTCAGGGTCAGGGTTAAGGGCATTAGAGTTATGGTTGGGAGTCAGGGTTAGGGTTAAGGGGGTTAGTTATGGTTGGGAGTCAGGGTTAGGGTTAAGGGGGTTAGAGTTATGGTTGGGAGTCAGGGTTAGGGTTAAGGGGGTTAGAGTTATGGTTGGGAGTCAGGGTTAGGGTTAAGGGGGTTAGAGTTATGGTTGGGAGTCAGGGTTAGGGTTAAGGGGGTTAGAGTTATGGTTGGGAGTCAGGGTTAGGGTTAAGAGCATTAGAGTTATGGTTAGGGTTAGGATTAGGATTAAAGGCATTAGGGTTAGGGTCAGGAGCATTAGAGTTATGGTTGGGGGCAATAGAGTTGGGGATCAGGGTCGGGGTTAGAGTTAAAGGTCAGGGTTAGGGATCATTATTTGGGGTCAGGTGTTACCATTAAGGGAGTTACGGTCAGGGCTAGGGTTAGAAGTCGGGATCAGGGTTAACTCTTCTATTGCATCTAGTTAATGTAGAAAACTGTTTTAGAAGGCTACAGCAAAGTAATTAGGACATTAAATGTATATAAAGATAACAAAGATGTTAGGATGTTACCTTGAAGTTGTTTAACCCTTTAGCATTTACATTACTCTATATTTACTATTGTATTTTCATGGTAAAGGCTTTATCTCCCATAATATTGAATCTACGAGATTTTGATATTTATTTTGAGAACAATACCTTAACATCAGTATGAGTGGCCAGTTACAGCCAGTTTGAACAGAAAGAGGTGAGAGAATTCTGACCGGATATGGTTGGTTTAAATACTAAAGGGTTAATGTAAGGTACTTATATGAAATTATGTTGGAAGATTTTAGTTTAAATTGGAAACCTTTAACAAAGGGTTAAGCATATCCACTATACAACCTCTTTCGCCTGTTTAAATGCTAAAGGGTTAATTAATCCTTTATCTTGTTAATATAATAATCACATTAGGGGGCAGTGTATGTATGGTTGAGGGTTCAAAGTTGGGGTTAAGTGGTTCTTTATAGCTAGGTGGAAGCCAGGAGAATGTCTGAATGTATCACGATTAACTAGTCCTTTGTATTAAGCTTGTATTATTAACCACACGACTGTGACGAAGGCAAATTTTGTTGGGTTATGACTTATTATTATTAGGGTGGTGGATTGGCAGTATCGGTAGATGGTCGAATACCATGCTTTGCAGCATAGAGTTACAGCCCTTTATGATCCGAGTTGAAATCCCGCCGAGGTTAACTTTGCCTTTCATCCTTACGGGGTCGATAAAATAAAGTACCAGTTATACACTGGGGTCGATTTAATTGACTTTCCCCTCCCCTAAATTGCTGGTCTTGTACCTATATAAGAAACCATTATTAGGGTGGTGGTTTGGCAGTATTGGTAGAGTGTTGGACAACATGCTTAACACCATAGAGTTACAGCCCTTTACCTTTCGTCCTTACAGGGGTCGATAATATAAAGCACCAGTCACACACTGGGGTCAATTTAATCGACTTTCTCCTCCCCATAATTTGCTGGCCTTGTGTCTATAGTAGAAATCATTATTATTATTATTATTTTGATTAAAGGGTGATGGATTGGAATAATTGGTAGAGCATCTGACAAAATGTTTAACAGTATTTCATTACAGCATTCTATGTTCTGAGTTTAAATCCTGCTGAGGCCATCTTTAGCTTTTATCCTTCCGGTGTTGATAAAATAAGGTACCAGCTCTGTACTGGGGCCCATCTATGCCTTTCACCCTTCCGGTGTTGATAAAATAAGGTACCAGCTATGTAATGGGGCCCATCTCTGCCTTTCACCCTTCCGGTGTTGATAAAATCCTCCCCAAAATTGCTGGCCTTGTGCTTAAATGAGAAACCACATTATTATTATTGTTGTTGTTGTTATTTCCAATAAATTTGCAATATGCTGGAATTTTTATCTGCTCGACCAGAGGTTCTCAGAGTGGGTGCTACCCCCCCGGGGGGCTGGGCAAGAAGGTGGTAGAGATGATATAATAGTATATGAAATATCAAATGATACATATTATATATATAGTAAAATAAAATATATAATATTTATTTATACATAGTATATATTAAATATCAAATGATACATATTATATATATAGTAAAATAAAATATATAATATTTATTTATAAATAGTATATATTAAATATCAAATGATACATATTATATATATAGTAAAATAAAATATATAATATTTATTTATACATAGTATATATTAAATATCAAATGACACATATATATATAGTAAAATAAAATATATAATATTTATTTATACATAGTATATATTAAATATCAAATGACACATATTATATATATAGTAAAATAAAATATATAATATTTATTTATACATAGTATATATTAAATATCAAATGATACATATTATATATATAGTAAAATAAAATATATAATATATATTTATACATAGTATATGCTATATTAACCCTTTAACATTTACATTACTCTATATATACTATTGTATTTTCACGGTAAAGGCTTTACCTCACATAATATCTCACGTACCAAATCTATGAGTTTTTGATATTATTTATATATAATATTATTTATTATATGTAAATTATTTTAAAAAGATTGACATAACTCTTTACAAAGCTATATAAACAATATGAAGAGTATGATGTGATTGTAATAGATATTTTATTGGTTGAACGATATTTCGACAGTTAATCTGTCTTTGTCGAGTTCAAAATGAAAAGAGATAAAAATTCAAAATTATAAAAATTTGAATCCAAAATATGAACGAGGCTAACCTGTTCTAGCGATTTTATTTTATTATATTATTTGGTGGATTGGCAGTATCGGTAGAGGGTCGGACGCCTTGCTTTGACGTATAGAGTTACGGCCCTTGCCATTGTGAGTTCAAATCCCGTCGAGGTTAACTTTGCCTTTCATCCTTACGGGGGTCGATAAAATAAAATACCAGTAATGCACTGGGGTAATTGCTGGCCTTGTGCCAAACGTAGAAACAATTATATTATTTACAATTTACTGAGTTGAAATCCCGCCGAGGTTAACTTTGCCTTTCATCCTTACGGGGGTCGATAAAATAAAGTACCGGTAATGCACTGGGGTAATTGCTGGCCTTGTGCCAAACGTAGAAACAATTATATTATTTACAATTTAATGAGTTGAAATCCCACCGAGGTTAACTTTGCCTTTCATCCTTACAGGGTCGATAAAATAAAGTACCAGTAATACACTGGGTGATTGCTGGCCTTGTGCCAAAAAGTAGAAACAATTATTGTTATTTACAATTTGTGTGTAGCAGGTCTCTCTGGAAATAGGGGTGGCGATGGGGGGGGGGGGGGGATTTTACGTGGACTTGAGGTGGGGCGCTGAGGGCATTATGTGGCCTTGAGGGGGGCAGGCAGTGACCCCAAAAGGTTTGAGAATGATAGTGGAATGTCTGATACTGGTGTTTTGGTGTTTGTCAATGTCATCATAATAATAATAGCAGGAACTATGATAATGTCGGTGACAAACACTGTTATATATACTGGTTGTTGGTACAATGATATGATATCATCATCATCATCATCATCATTCAACCTCCATTTTCCATGCCAGCAAAGGTTGGACATTATATATGTGTGTGTGTATATATATATGTATATATATGTGTATATGTGTATATATGTATATATGTATATGTATATATGTATATATATGTATATATGTATATGTATATATGTATATATATATATATGTATATGTATATATGTATATATATATATATGTATATGTATATATATATATGTATATGTATATATATATATGTATATATATATGTATATATATATATATGTATATATGTATATATATATATATGTATATGTATATATATATATGTATATATATATGTATATATATATATGGATATATATACATATATATATATATACATACACAGACACACATATATATATATATATACATATATATACACATATATATATATTTATGTATATAAATGTGTATGTATATATTTATCTATATAAATGTGTATGTATATGTATGTATATATATATATATATATATATATATATATATATATATATATATATATATATATATATATATCCACACATACACATATATGTATATATATACATACACATTTATACACACACACACGCACACGCACACACACACACACACATATATATATATATATATATATATATATATATATATATACTTAAGGTAAACATTGATGCAATTCAATTCCAGCACTCAATGTACTTATTCCACATAGGAGTGATGGAGTAAATATCGAATAAGGAAAAGCGAAGTAGTTTCAGATGTTCAAGTCCTTTAATTATAATGCTGTGATATATATTTCACAGTGGCCACTGTTGCCATTGAAATATATATCACAGCATTATTATTAAAGGACTTGAACATCTGAAACTACTTCGCTTTTCCTTATTCGATATTTATATATATATAATTTGGACAGTATAATGATGATGATATATACAGAATAAATGGAAAGTTTTTATGATTGGAGATGGGTTAGCATGGTTGGTTAAATATTTCCTGTTAATATAGTGTATATTTATGTGTGTGTGTATATATACACACACACACACACACACACACATATATATATATATACACACACACACACATATATGTGTATGTGCATATACACAATAAATTCTTCCTGTTAATAAATGAAGATGAAAATGGTTAATTGATAAAACTTTATATTTTGAATTTTATAAAATTATATTTTAGAAAAAAAGAAAAGTTCACAAAATTTGTCTTTATTCATTTTTTTTTTTTCCTTCTCTAATTTGTGTTCCAGCTAAATTTTTGTATTTGACCAGATTATAAGTTCACAGACAAGAAAGGTCGTTCAAATTAACTAGAGAGCTCCAGTTAGAGAGACAATCAAGAATTTCCTCCCTTCTAAACACCCCTACCAGATATATTGATCGCCCCCTCCCACTCAGTGATATAAAAAGGGGAGGGGTTCATGTGCTAAAATCCCTATTTTATTTAACTCTTCTCATACGCAACCACCTGAAACCCCATCTGTTTTTATAGTCACTAATTAATTTGTTTAAAAGTGTTTATTATCGTTTTTTATGTCGAATTTTCCCTGCATCGGTTCGATGGACATTTTGAGGCAGTTTTACAGTCCAATGTCCTTCCTGGCACAGAGACCCTTTCAGTGGCTTTTTACGACATGCAGGGATATTGTGTGCCTATTCTAAACTGAATACACTAAAACCCATCAATTATAATAATATGATAATAATAATAATAATAATTGTTTCTACTTTAGGCACAAGGCCAGCAATTACCCAGTGCATTACTGGTACTTTATTTTATCGACCTCGTAAGGATGAAAGGCAAAGTCAACCTCGGCGGGATTTGAACTCAGATCGTAAAGGGACGTAACTATGCTGGAAAGCATGGTGTCCGACCCTCTACCGATACTGCCAATCCACCGCCCTATCGATAATAATAACAATAACCAATCCTACCGATGATAATAATAATAATAATAATGAAATTATTGTGTACAGTGCTCAGGTGCACCTCAACTTTTATACATAATTTTATGTAAGAACATTTAAGTTGTGTTCAAACACTGTCATCATAATGATTTTCAAAATCTATTTAAATAACCATAGGCAGTGTCCTTCATTAGAAATATGGCTAAAAAATGGAATCGAAAGTTACAGCTCACACCCATGTAGGTTTAGCTGGTCTCCTAGGTTTCTCAGGTGTTTTAATGATAGGGGCCCCCAGTCCTATCATGTTGTCATTAGAGCTCACACCAATATAGGTTTAGCTGGTCTCCTAGGAGATTGTACCACATAGGAAGTTTCTCAGGTACTTTAGTGATAGGGGACCCCAGTCCTATCATGTTGTTATTGCATTTACATTTATGTAAGTTTAGCTAGTCTTTGGGGAGGTTTCTCAGGTGTTTTAGTGATAGAAGCCCCAGTCGTATCATGTTGGTAGAGGGATGACTTAGGAACACAAAAGTTAATCATGTAATTTAAAAATCGCAGATATTAAGCAAGAGTTCTTCAACAAGTTTTAGATCCATTTTTGTGATGATCCGAACATTATTTGGCTTGCCTGTTACATTTCTCCAATCCGGCACCATTTGACCTCTAGTTATGGTCCCGTTCAGTTCTACTTCAGCATAAAGCTCCTTGCTGTCTAGAATACACTGTTCATTCATGACAGCGGCCATAGCCAACTCATCACACATTATGTAACGATTGCGTTCCTCTGACCGTTTTGTAGTATTTCTAAAGATGTCTCGTAGAAAAGCAGCTTTCTTGCCTGGAAGTGACCGCAGATTTTCCAGAAATGACTGGAAAAATAATTTAATTATCACAGAAAAAAAAACAAAAGATATATAAATAAAAAATTAATTCGAAAGTGTGGGGGGGGGAGTGACAAGAACATATGCAAAATAAATGTTACAAGGGACTTTGTTTGCAAAACACCTATCTTTTAGTCCAACAAAGGGTGGGGAGGACTCTTCAGCTGTGTCAAGAACATGACAACCTGCCTAGTATTGGTGTTATACATGATAAACACACCCAGTACACTCTGTAAAGTGGTAGGTGATATAAACAACATCCAGCCATAAAAAACTTGCCAAACAAAGTTTTGGGAAGACTCTTCAGCCGTAAGACATGACGACCAGCCAAAATGAAAGGCCTTCTCTACTCTATACTGAGTCCAACTAAACTGAAGGGCCTTCTCTACTCTATACTGGGTACAACTAAACTGAAGGGCCTTCTCTACTCTATACTGGGTCCAACCAAACTGAAGGGCCTTCTCTCTCTACTGGGTCCAACTAAACTGAAGGGCCTTCTCTACTCTATACTGGGTCCAACTAAACTGAAGGGTCTTCTCTACTCTATACTGAGTCCAACCAAACTGAAGGGCTCTCTCTACTCTATACTGAGTCCAACTAAACTGAAGGGCCTTCTCTACTCTATACTGGGTCCAACCAAACTGAAGGGCCTTCTCTACTCTATACTGTGTCCAACTAAACTGAAGGGCCTTCTCTACTCTATACTGAGTCCAATTAAACTGAAGGGCCTTCTCTACTCTATACTGAGTCCAACTAAACTGAAGGGCCTTCTCTGTTCTATACTAGGTCCAACTAAACTGAAGGGCCTTCTCTACTCTATACTGGGTCCAACCAAACTGAAGGGCCTTCTCTACTCTATACTGAGTCCAACTAAACTGAAGGGCCTTCTCTGTTCTATACTGGGTCCAACTAAACTGAAGGGCCTTCTCTACTCTATACTGGGTCCAACCAAACTGAAGGGCCATCTCTACTCTATACTGAGTCCAACTAAACTGAAGGGCCTTCTCTACTCTATACTGAGTCCAACCAAACTGAAGGGCCTTCTCTATTCTATACTGGGTCCAACTAAACTGAAGGGCCTTCTCTACTCTATACTGAGTCCAACCAAACTGAAGGGCCTTCTCTACTCTATACTGAGTCCAACCAAACTGAAGGGCTCTCTCTACTCTATACTGAGTCCAACTAAACTGAAGGGCCTTCTCTACTCTATACTGAGTCCAACTAAACTGAAGGGCCTTCTCTACTCTATACTGGGTCCAACCAAACTGAAGGGCCTTCTCTACTCTATACTGAGTCCAACTAAACTGAAGGGCCTTCTCTACTCTATACTGAGTCCAACCAACCAAACTGAAGGGCCTTCTCTACTCTATACTGAGTCCAACTAAACTGAAGGGCCTTCTCTACTCTATACTGAGTCCAACCAAACTGAAGGGCCTTCTCTACTCTATACTGGGTCCAACTAAACTGAAGGGCCTTCTCTACTCTATACTGAGTCCAACCAAACTGAAGGGCCTTCTCTACTCTATACTGAGTCCAACCAAACTGAAGGGCTCTCTCTACTCTATACTGAGTCCAACTAAACTGAAGGGCCTTCTCTACTCTATACTGAGTCCAACTAAACTGAAGGGCCTTCTCTTCTCTATACTGGGTCCAACCAAACTGAAGGGCCTTCTCTACTCTATACTGAGTCCAACTAAACTGAAGGGCCTTCTCTACTCTATACTGAGTCCAACCAAACTGAAGGGCCTTCTCTACTCTATACTGGGTCCAACCAAACTGAAGGGCCTTCTCTACTCTATACTGAGTCCAACTAAACTGAAGGGCCTTCTCTACTCTATACTGAGTCCAAGTAAACTGAAGGGCCTTCTCTACTCTATACTGAGTCCAACCAAACTGAAGGGCCTTCTCTACTCTATACTGGGTCCAACCAAACTGAAGGGCCTTCTCTACTCTATACTGGGTCCAACCAAACTGAAGGGCCTTCTCTACTCTATACTGAGTCCAACCAAACTGAAGGGCCCTCTCTGCTCTATACTGAGTCTAACTACAGATATTACAACACCACACCACAGACATTACAATACTTACTGCAGGTTGTTTAAAGTCTTCACACATCTCCCATGTTACAATAGTAATTGGACAGGAAAGTCTTTTCAGGACGATGTGAGCTGATTCGGGATCATTGTAGAAATTGAACTCGCTACTCCTTGTAACATTTCCCATCCCTACAACACATATTTGTGTCACAGAATCACACAGGGATGACAATGAAATTTTTAAAAAAAAATGTTATATTTTGACCCCTTTTGGTACTATATAGACCTGGATTTCTGATACAAAACTCTTCTTCTTCTCCCATTTAGTCCTGAGAGGGTCGTGAGGACAGAGTCTTCAAACAGTCCCTCCAGTGGGTCCTGTCAGAAGCTACCATCTCCAACTGATCCAGCTGGATCCCCTAGCATGACCAGCCAAGCTCATGGATGTTATCCAACCATCTTGCTCAGGGTCTATTCCTGGGTCTCCTGTCAGTTGGTTTTGTCCGTAAAATCTGTCCAGGGATTCTTTCCTGAGACATTCTAACCACATGTCCATAGTATCGGAGCTGTGATATCTCAATTCGGAGAAATAGCAGATCTACCTACTCTCATCTGATGGAAATACCTTCATAACACACGTGTTTAATAAAGGTACTTCATAACACACGTGTTTAATAAAGGTACTTCATAACACACGTGTTTAATAAAGGTACTTCATAACACACATGCTTAATAAAGGTACTTCATAACACACCTCTATAATAAAGGTACTTCATAACACACGTGTTTAATAGAGGTACTTCATAACACACCTGTTTAATAAAGGTACTTCATAACACACGTGTTTAATAAAGGTACTTCATAACACACGTGTTTAATAAAGGTACTTCATAACACACATGCTTAATAAAGGTACTTCATAACACACGTGTTTAATAAAGGTACTTCATAACACACGTGTTTAATAAAGGTACTTCATAACACACGTGCTTAATAAAGGTACTTCATAACACACGTGTTTAATAAAGGTACTTCATAACACACCTGTTTAATAGAGGTACTTCGTAACACACCTGTTTAATAAAGGTACTTCATAACACACCTGTTTAATAGAGGTACTTCATAACACACCTGTTTAATAAAGGTACTTCATAACACACGTGTTTAATAAAGGTACTTCATAACACACGTGCTTAATAAAGGTACTTCATAACACACCTGTTTAATAAAGGTACTTCATAATACACGTGCTTAATAAAGGTACTTCATAATACACCTGTTTAATAAAGGTACTTCATAACACACGTGTTTAATAAAGGTACTTCATAACACACGTGCTTAATAAAGGTACTTCATAACACACCTGTTTAATAAAGGTACTTCATAACACACATGCTTAATAAAGGTACTTCATAACACGTGCTTAATAGAGGTACTTCATAACACACCTGTTTAATAAAGGTACTTCATAACACACGTGCTTAATAGAGGTACTTCATAACACACCTGTTTAATAAAGGTACTTCATAACACACGTGCTTAATAGAGGTACTTCGTAACACACCTGCTTAATAAAGGTACTTCGTAACACACGTGCTTAATAAAGGTACTTCATAACACACCTGTTTAATAAAGGTACTTCATAACACATGTGCTTAATAAAGGTACTTCATAACACACATGCTTAATAAAGGTACTTCGTAACACACGTGCTTAATAAAGGTACTTCATAACACACCTGTTTAATAAAGGTACTTCATAACACACCTGTTTAATAAAGGTACTTCATAATACACGTGCTTAATAAAGGTACTTCATAACACACCTGTTTAATAAAGGTACTTCATAACACACGTGCTTAATAAAGGTACTTCATAACACACCTGTTTAATAAAGGTACTTCGTAACACACCTGTTTAATAAAGGTACTTCATAACACACCTGTTTAATAAAGGTACTTCGTAACACACCTGTTTAATAAAGGTACTTCATAACACACATGCTTAATAGAGGTACTTCATAACACACATGCTTAATAAAGGTACTTCATAACACACGTGCTTAATAAAGGTACTTCATAACACACCTGTTTAATAAAGGTACTTCATAACACACCTGTTTAATAAAGGTACTTCATAACACACCTGTTTAATAAAGGTACTTCATAACACACGTGCTTAATAAAGGTACTTCGTAACACACCTGTTTAATAAAGGTACTTCATAATACACGTGCTTAATAGAGGTACTTCATAACACACGTGTTTAATAAAGGTACTTCATAATACACGTGTTTAATAAAGGTACTTCATAACACACCTGTTTAATAAAGGTACTTCATAACACACATGCTTAATAGAGGTACTTCATAACACACCTGTTTAATAAAGGTACTTCATAACACACCTGTTTAATAAAGGTACTTCATAACACACGTGCTTAATAGAGGTACTTCATAACACACGTGCTTAATAAAGGTACTTCGTAACACACCTGTTTAATAAAGGTACTTCATAACACACATGCTTAATAGAGGTACTTCATAACACACGTGCTTAATAAAGGTACTTCATAACACACCTGTTTAATAAAGGTACTTCATAACACACCTGTTTAATAAAGGTACTTCATAACACACATGCTTAATAGAGGTACTTCATAACACACATGCTTAATAGAGGTACTTCATAATACACGTGCTTAATAAAGGTACTTCATAACACACCTGTTTAATAAAGGTACTTCATAACACACATGCTTAATAGAGGTACTTCATAACACACCTGTTTAATAAAGGTACTTCATAACACACATGCTTAATAAAGGTACTTCATAACACACCTGTTTAATAAAGGTACTTCATAACACACATGCTTAATAGAGGTACTTCATAACACACGTGCTTAATAAAGGTACTTCGTAACACACCTGTTTAATAAAGGTACTTCATAACACACATGCTTAATAGAGGTACTTCATAACACACATGCTTAATAAAGGTACTTCATAATACACGTGTTTAATAAAGGTACTTCATAACACACCTGTTTAATAAAGGTACTTCATAACACACCTGTTTAATAAAGGTACTTCATAACACACCTGTTTAATAAAGGTACTTCATAACACACGTGCTTAATAAAGGTACTTCGTAACACACCTGTTTAATAAAGGTACTTCATAATACACGTGCTTAATAAAGGTACTTTGTAACACACGTGCTTAATAAAGGTACTTCATAACACACGTGCTTAATAAAGGTACTTCACAATACGCCTGTTTAATAAAGGTACTTCATAACACACGTGCTTAATAAAGGTACTTCGTAACACACGTGCTTAATAAAGGTACTTCACAATACGCCTGTTTAATAAAGATAGTGTATATAACCATATCCAGTTTTGGTCTTTAGGGTTCTGCGGTTGTCTTGGACTCCGAGATAGACAACATATCCAAGATATACACCTTTATAATGAGCAGCAACTACGGAGGATATGCAACGGGTTGGAAAGAAATGAAGCAAGCATGCTCCGATGGATGTGCAATGTCAAGGTGTATGGACGACAAAGAATAGATGAGTTAAGAGTGAAACTGTGTATAAGAGGGATAAACTGTAGTGTGCAGGTTAGAAGACTGCGTTGGTATGGACATGTGATGCGCATGAAAGATGAACGCTGGGTAAAGAAGTGCAAAGAAATCTCAGTGGAAGGAAGACCACGAAAAACATGGGCGGAGGTGGTGAGAGCTGACCTCAGATGTTGAAGCTCACAGAGGAGATGACGAAGGACTGTGACAAATGGAGAGATGTGTTGAATAAGACCTGTCCCACCCTTGCAAGCAAAGAAAAGTGGACATAAAATGATGATGATGATGGGAATTTGATTCCATTATGTTCAGACCTAATATATTTATTTACCACACCATATGCCACTAGTTTCACCAGGTCAGACCTGCCATAAATAGAACTGGATGGGGTGCAGCAGTGTATGAAGAATGAGGATCCTTCCAGGTAGGTTAGATGAAACAATGTTTGATCTATATGTCTCATCCCACCCTAGGTGGGTCTGTGTGACGTTTGAAAGTACTCAGTGTTGCAATGTGTAATAATAATAATAATAATGAAATTATTGTGTACAGTGCTCAGGTGCACTACAACTCATCAAAGGTGCATGCATAGTACATAGAATAATAAAGTGTCAGGAAAATGAACAGTGTATGAGTCATGATATAATAACAATAACAATAATGAAACATTATGCACAGTGCCCAGGTGCACCACAACCCATCAAAAAAGCGCATGTACAGTACATAGGGCAATGCACAAACATCAGTAAAATGAACAGTGCACGAGCCATGATGTATGAGGGTGCCAGACTGGTGAAATTCCCCTTTACCCTATATGTTAACATATAGGGTAAAGGGGAAAGGCCCCTTCAGTCACGGATGACCATAGGGTTTGCACCTAGAAAGTTCCCCTCCGAGGGACAAGTCTTGGCAAGGTTGTTTGTGGAAGACCAGCAGTCGACCTTGCATACCAGCCTCCCCCTCTCCACACCACTGATGTTGTCCAAGGGAAAGACTAAGGCTGATACAGCTTGGCACCAGTGAAGTCGCAACTCATTTCTACAGCTGAGTAAACAGGAGCAGCGTGAAATAAAGTGTCTTGCTCAAGAACACAACTTCACAATTGTAAGTCCATGCACCTTAATAAACATATTTATAATAAAGATAGTATATATATGCAGTGTAAATGTGCGTGAACGACCCAGCTTGAATGTGTTGAGAGAGAAACTGTGTCTGAGAGGGATAGAATGTAGTGTACGGGAGAGGAGACTGAGGTGGTATGGACATGTGATGTGCATGGAGGATGACCGATGAATGAAGAAGTGCCAGGAATTGCCAGCTGAAGGAAGACGTGGTAGAGGTAGACCACGAAAAACATGGGCGGAGGTGGTGAGAACAGACCTCAGATCATTGAAGCTCACGGTGGAGATGACGAGGGACTGTGACGAGTGGAGAGATGGTGTGCTGAATAAGACCCGTCCCACCCTTGCAAGCAGGGAAAAGCGGACGTAAAATGATGATGATGATGATGATATATATATACACGTTTATAATAAAGATAGTGTTTATACACCTTTATAATGAAGATAGTATATACCTTTATAATAAAGACAGTATATATAGATATTTATAAAATATTTTATATACACCTTTATAATAATTGTTTCTACTTTAGGCACAAGGCCAGCAATTACCCAGTGCATTACTGGTACTTTATTTTATCGACCCCATATAATAATGATATGTTATTGAGACGTCATCCTGCAGTGGATTGAAAAGCTCCTGGATAGGAGTATAACAAAATAACTGAAAAGAAATGTAAACTTACCTCTATAGTTTCCACCCATTATATAACAACTCTTGAGTTTTGAGCCAAACTTTGAATCTAAAGAAAGAGCTGTGGCTATGTTGGTTAGAGGTCCTATGGCGACGAGATTTAACTCCCCTGAAAAACAAAAAAGATTACAAATCTATTTAGTGCAGAATTTCTCAAAAAATGTTTTTTTTAATAATTTCATCAACGTTAATAAAATTATACTTTGAAAATTAAATTTTAATAATTTTAGAAAATTCTATTTAATCATTTATTGAATTCTATTTAATCATTTATTAAATAACAACTAAAAAGGTTGACATCAGGGAGGGTTTCTAGCTATGAAGCATTGTCTCAAAGACAGCCCCAGGTGTTAGTATCAAGCTTGTTATGGGGCCTGCTAGGTTAATCCCTGTTTTAACAAGGCATGATGATGATAATGTATATATATATATAGATATTGGGTGTATATATGGCTGTGTATTGTATGGAGGGTGGACATATGATGATATATATATAATAATTGTTTCTACGTTTGGCACAAGGCCAGCAAATACCCAGTGTATTACTGGTACTTTATTTTATTGACCCCGTAAGGATGAAAGGCAAAGTTAACCTCGGCGGGATTAATAATAATAATAATGAAATTATTGTGTTCAGTGCTCAGGTGCACTACAACTTGTCAAAGGTGCATGTATAGTACATAGAATAATATACAAATGTCAAGAAAGTGAACAGTGTATGAGTCATGATATACATGTGTGCGTGTGTATGGAGAGGGGATATCAGGTGTAGTGTTGGCGAATCTCAGGAAGCATGGAGGTTTTAAAGGTAGTTTGTTCCATGGAGGTTTTAAAGGATGCAGTGTCTCGATAGCTAACAACTGATGCAGTTAGTTTGTTCCATGGAGGTTTTAAAGGATGCAGTGTCTCGACAGCTAACAACTGATGCAGGGAGTTTGTTCCATGGAGGTTTTAAAGGATGCAGTGTCTCGACAGCTAACAACGGATGCAGGTAGTTTGTTCCATTGAGGTTTTAAAGGATGCAGTGGCAGTGTCTCAACAGCTAACAACTGATACAGGTAGTTTGTTCCATGGAGGTTTTAAAGGATGCAGTGTCTCGACAGCTAACAACTGATGCAGGTAGTTTGTTCCATTGAGGTTTTAAAGGATGCAGTGGCAGTGTCTCAACAGCTAACAACTGATACAGGTAGTTTGTTCCATGGAGGTTTTAAAGGATGCAGTGTCTCAACAGCTAATAACTGACAGCTAATAACTGATGCAGGGAGTTTGTTCCATGCTTCACTAACTCTGAGCGTGAAAAAATGTATATATATATATATAAGACCCGCCTTACCTAAATATATAGTAAAACCTACTCCAGCCAGTAGGCATCTCTAACAAAATACACCCCGTCCCACCACCCCCACCCCCACCCGATCCACACCACCCCGTTCTATGTAAAGTTATGTTGGTGCCGCGCCATCGAGGCCGAAACAAATGAGATCGTGTAGGTGTCACGACAAAAAAACACACAGTCCACGCTGTAATGTGGCCGTGTAGGCAACACGGTAAAAACCTCCCAGACCCACACTGTAAATGTGGTTGGTGTTAGGAAGGGCATCCAACTGTAGAAAACCTGCCAGACAGTCCTATGCGAGCAAGACAATCACTCTTGCCTCAAGTGGGACTACCCCCGTCCAAACCCATGCAAGCGTGGAACACGGACGTTAAACGTTGATGATGATGATGATGATGATGATAAATATTGGGTGTATATATTTGCTCAACTGTTCTTATATATTTGATATATATTTATCCTTATAGTGCCCTCTTTGGATTTTAGTCTTCAAATTTATTATTATTACTATATATATATAAATAAAATTTTAAAAATCTTCGCTCTACATGGCTGAATACAATAAATGTAATCTGAGTTTTTCGAATATTAAGAATAATATTCGATTTGTTTGCAATTATGCCAACAGCCTCTTTTTTAATGTTTACATGCCAACACAAGAGCAAGAATGAGGGGCTCATTCTACTGACATGGCTTTAAAGAGGCTGTTTGCATAACTGCAAACAAATCGAATATTATTGTTAATATTTGAAAAACTCAGATTACATTTATATATATATCATCATCATCATCGTTTTACGTCCGTTCTTCCACGCTAGCATGGGTTAGACGGCTGAACTTGTCTTGCTCATACGGAAACTGATTCTGGCTTGATTTCTACAGCTGGATGCCCTTCCTGACACCAACCTCATTTACAGTGAGTGCCAGGTGCTTTTTTTCCGTGGCGCCTACACGTCCACTTTACAGTGTGGGCTGGGTGCTATTTTGCCGTGGCACCTCCACGACCACTTTGCAGTGGAAGGGTGTGGGGCATATTGTCTAGATGCTTCAGCTTCGGCTTGCACCCGTGGTGGGTCGGGTCATCTGTATTACTGCATATTACTGTGGGTAAGGTCGGCTTTTATCACCTCATCCCAGGTCTTCTTGGGTCTCCCCATCCACAGTTTCCATCGATTTCTAGTGTTTTGCACCGTTTTATGCAGTTGTCATCCTTCATACGCATCACATCCTCTTCTGCACACAGCATTTGATTCCTCTTATGCTCAGTCTCTCTCTCAATTCATTTATGCTTTGCCATTCGCGTATATTACTACTACACACCAATCGGAGCATGCAGGCTTCGTTTCTTTTTAATCTACGCAAGTCTTCCACAGACAGCGCCCAGGTCTCACTACCATGTAACATTGCTGTTCGTATATATATATATATAAATATATATATATATATATATACGATATTAAACAAATGGAAACTATATTTATAAAACCATATTTATTTCGTTATATATATTTCTGGGATATCATATTAAAAATATGGTATGCCTTCCTCAGACAAAATACAATACATAAGCTGTTTTATAAATAATTATTGACATACCTTATAATAATGCAACTTCCATTTAAAAAGTTGATTTGGTAGTGAAACTGTTATGACAATCTTAAATAAAACTTTTGCATATATATATATATATATATATATATATAAAACAAATAGTAGAGAGGAAAAAGATTTTTTCAGTAGAAAATGCTGAAGAGATTCTTTCATTGTAAATATCGTCCGCACCCTGTATGGCTGTGTTGAATGGAGAGAGGGCATATGGTGTATTTATATATTTATATGTATATAGCTGTATATGATGTATGTATATATATGGCTGTGTGTTGAATGGAGAGAGGGCATATGATGTATTTATATATTTATATATAGCTGTATATGATGTATGTATATATATGGCTGTGTGTTGAATGGAGAGAGGGCATATGATGTATATATATATATATATATATATATATATATATAAATATATATATATAGAGAGAGATGGTGGTGGTAGTGGTGGTAATGGTGGTGGTAGTGGTGGTGGTGAAAGTGATGATCATGATGGTGGTGGTGATGGTGATGATGATGGTGGTGGTGATGATGATGTTGGTGGTGGTGATGGTGGTGGTAGTGGTGGTGATGGTGATGATGATGTTGATTATGATGTGAATTTACCTGGACTCTGGTTCACAAGATTAATTAAAGTATTTACAGCATGTTCCTTCTGAAGATGTTCCAACCCTGGAGGTTTACTGTCTGGAGAGTCTCCAAAGCCATCTTCTCCGTGGAAAAATGTGGCACATTGGGGAGATTCTAGCAATGGTAACTCACAACCTTTAAACACTGGAATCTGGAAAGATATTTTGGTTATAGGAGTAGAAAATATAGGATCTCTATGACATTGGTGAGGGTGGAATATTTTGGTTATAGGAGTAGAAAATATAGGATCTCTAAGACATTGGTGAGGGTGGAATATTTTGGTTATAGGAGTAGAAAATATAGGATCTCTATGACATTGGTGAGAGTGGAATATTTTGGTTATAGGAGTAGAAAATATAGGATCTCTATGACATTAGAGAGTGGAATATTTTGGTTATAGGAGTAGAAAATATAGGATCTCTATGACATTAGAGAGTGGAATATTTTGGTTATAGGAGTAGAAAATATAGGATCTCTATGGCATTGGTGAGGGTGGAATATTTTGGTTATAGGAGTAGAAAATATAGGATCTCTATGACATTGGTGAGGGTGGAATATTTTGGTTATAGGAGTAGAAAATATAGGATCTCTATGACATTGGTGAGGGTGGAATATTTTGGTTATAGGAGTAGAAAATATAGGATCTCTATGACATTGGTGAGAGTGGAATATTTCGGTTATAGGAGTAGAAAATATAGGATCTCTATGACATTGGTGAGAGTGGAATATTTCGGTTATAGGAGTAGAAAATATAGGATCTCTATGACATTGGTGAGAGTGGAATATTTCGGTTATAGGAGTAGAAAATATAGGATCTCTATGACATTGGTGAGAGTGGAATATTTCGGTTATAGGAGTAGAAAATATAGGATCTCTATGACATTGGTGAGAGTGGAATATTTCGGTTATAGGAGTAGAAAATATAGGATCTCTATGGCATTGGTGAGGGTGGAATATTTTGGTTATAGGAGTAGAAAATATAGGATCTCTATGACATTGGTGAGGGTGGAATATTTTGGTTATAGGAGTAGAAAATATAGGATCTCTATGACATTGGTGAGGGTGGAATATTTTGGTTATAGGAGTAGAAAATATAGGATCTCTATGACATTGGTGAGGGTGGAATATTTCGGTTATAGGAGTAGAAAATATAGGATCTCTATGACATTGGTGAGGGTGGAATATTTTGGTTATAGGAGTAGAAAATATAGGATCTCTATGACATTGGTGAGAGTGGAATATTTTGGTTATAGGAGTAGAAAATATAGGATCTCTATGACATTAGAGAGTGGAATATTTTGGTTATAGGAGTAGAAAATATAGGATCTCTATGGCATTGGTGAGGGTGGAATATTTTGGTTATAGGAGTAGAAAATATAGGATCTCTATGACATTGGTGAGGGTGGAATATTTTGGTTATAGGAGTAGAAAATATAGGATCTCTATGACATTGGTGAGAGTGGAATATTTCGGTTATAGGAGTAGAAAATATAGGATCTCTATGACATTGGTGAGAGTGGAATATTTTGGTTATAGGAGTAGAAAATATAGGATCTCTATGACATTGGTGAGGGTGGAATATTTTGGTTATAGGAGTAGAAAATATAGGATCTCTATGACATTGGTGAGAGTGGAATATTTTGGTTATAGGAGTAGAAAATATAGGATCTCTATGACATTAGAGAGTGGAATATTTTGGTTATAGGAGTAGAAAATATAGGATCTCTATGGTATTGGTGAGGGTGGAATATTTTGGTTATAGGAGTAGAAAATATAGGATCTCTATGACATTAGAGAGTGGAATATTTTGGTTATAGGAGTAGAAAATATAGGATCTCTATGGTATTGGTGAGGGTGGAATATTTTGGTTATAGGAGTAGAAAATATAGGATCTCTATGACATTGGTGAGGGTGGAATATTTTGGTTATAGGAATAGAAAATATAGGATCTCTATGACATTGGTGAGGGTGGAATATTTTGGTTATAGGAGTAGAAAATATAGGATCTCTATGACATTGGTGAGGGTGGAATATTTTGGTTATAGGAGTAGAAAATATAGGATCTCTATGACATTGGTGAGGGTGGAATATTTTGGTTATAGGAGTAGAAAATATAGGATCTCTATGACATTAGAGAGTGGAATATTTTGGTTATAGGAGTAGAAAATATAGGATCTCTATGGTATTGGTGAGGGTGGAATATTTTGGTTATAGGAGTAGAAAATATAGGATCTCTATGACATTGGTGAGGGTGGAATATTTTGGTTATAGGAGTAGAAAATATAGGATCTCTATGACATTGGTGAGGGTGGAATATTTTGGTTATAGGAGTAGAAAATATAGGATCTCTATGACATTGGTGAGGGTGGAATATTTTGGTTATAGGAGTAGAAAATATAGGATCTCTATGGCATTGGTGAGGGTGGAATATTTTGGTTATAGGAGTAGAAAATATAGGATCTCTATGGCATTGGTGAGGGTGGAATATTTTGGTTATAGGAGTAGAAAATATAGGATCTCTATGACATTGGTGAGAGTGGAATATTTTGGTTATAGGAGTAGAAAATATAGGATCTCTATGACATTGGTGAGAGTGGAATATTTTGGTTATAGGAGTAGAAAATATAGGATCTCTATGGCATTGGTGAGGGTGGAATATTTTGGTTATAGGAGTAGAAAATATAGGATCTCTATGACATTGGTGAGGGTGGAATATTTCGGTTATAGGAGTAGAAAATATAGGATCTCTATGACATTGGTGAGAGTGGAATATTTCGGTTATAGGAGTAGAAAATATAGGATCTCTATGACATTGGTGAGGGTGGAATATTTTGGTTATAGGAGTAGAAAATATAGGATCTCTATGACATTAGTGAGAGTGGAATATTTTGGTTATAGGAGTAGAAAATATAGGATCTCTATGACATTGGTGAGGGTGGAATATTTTGGTTATAGGAGTAGAAAATATAGGATCTCTATGACATTGGTGAGAGTGGAATATTTCGGTTATAGGAGTAGAAAATATAGGATCTCTATGACATTGGTGAGAGTGGAATATTTCGGTTATAGGAGTAGAAAATATAGGATCTCTATGGCATTGGTGAGGGTGGAATATTTTGGTTATAGGAGTAGAAAATATAGGATCTCTATGACATTGGTGAGGGTGGAATATTTTGGTTATAGGAGTAGAAAATATAGGATCTCTATGACATTGGTGAGAGTGGAATATTTTGGTTATAGGAGTAGAAAATATAGGATCTCTATGACATTGGTGAGGGTGGAATATTTTGGTTATAGGAGTAGAAAATATAGGATCTCTATGACATTGGTGAGGGTGGAATATTTTGGTTATAGGAGTAGAAAATATAGGATCTCTATGACATTGGTGAGAGTGGAATATTTTAGTTATAGGAATAGAAAATATAGGATCTCTATGACATTGGTGAGGGTGGAATATTTTGGTTATAGGAATAGAAAATATAGGATCTCTATGGCGTTGGTGAGAGTGGAATAGTATTTTAGTTATAGGAGTAGAAAATATAGGATCTCTATGGCATTGGTGAGGGTGGAATATTTTGGTTATAAGAGTAGAAAATATAGGATCTCTATGGCATTGGTGAGGGTGGAATATTTTGGTTATAGGAGTAGAAAATATAGGATCTCTATGACATTAGAGAGTGGAATAGTATTTTAGTTATAAGAGTAGAAAATATAGGATCTCTATGGCATTGGTGAGGGTGAAATATTTTAGTTATAGGAGTAGAAAATATAGGATCTCTATGTCATTGGTGAGATTGGAATATTTTGGTTATAGGAGTAGAAAATATAGGATCTCTATGGCATTGGTGAGAGTGGAATAGTATTTTAGTTATAGGAGTAGAAAATATTCCAGAGGTTTGATACTAAGGGAGGAAGAATTGGTGGTGGTGGTGATGGCAGTGATGGTGAGGGTGGTAGTAGCAGTGGTTGTGGCAATGATGGTGATGGTGATGATGATGGTAGTGGTGGTGATGGTGGTAGTAGTAGTAGTTGTTGTGGGGTGGTGGTGATGGCAGTGATGGTGTAGGTGATAGTAGCAGTTCGTTGTGGGGTGGTAGTAGTGGGAGTGTGTGTGTGTGTGTGTGTGGGGGGGGGGGGGTTATGGTAGTAATGATGGTCGTGGTGGTGGTGGTGGAATTATTGAGAGAAAGTTAGGAAATGAACTGCTACTTACATCCTGCCTATTTGCTACCTTCAACAACCTCAGCGTATTTCGGGTGGTTTTTAAGACAGAGACATTCCCTTGGACGGTTGTTATGGCAACCACATCTACACTGCTGTCCTTCCCCAGGGCCATCATTATGGCCTGAGCATCATCAATGCCAGGGTCAGTATCAATTATAATCTTCTTATTACTGGGAAAAGAAAAGAAAATAAACAATTTTATTGTATTATACTCAAAGTAAAACCTTCTTCTTCCCTCACTTATTCCCGGGGGGGTTGTAGGCTAAAGTCCTCAGATATGACACCCTGAAGGTCCTATCAGAAGCAACCGTCTCTAGTTGATCCAGCTAGATCCACTAATTGTTTCTACTTTAGGCACAAGGCCAGCAATTACCCAGTGCATTACTGGTACTTTATTTTATCGACCCCGTAAGGATGAAAGGCAAAGTCAACCTCGGCGGGATTTGAACTCAGATCGTAAAGGGACGTAACTATGCTGGAAAACATGGCGTCCGACCTTCTACCGATACTGCGAATCCACCAGCTAGATCCACTAATGATACCAACCAAGCTTAATCATATCTAATAATTTATAAGTTGTATATATAACAGTTGTGGAGGCTTGTGGTCTGGTGGAAAGGGTGTTGGACTCACGATCATAATGTCATGGGTTCAATTCCTGGGTTGCGTGCTGTCTTCTTGAGCAAAACTCTTTATTTCACGTTGCTCCGGTATACTCAGCTGAAAATGAGTACCAGCAATAACTGGGTGTTTAATCCTGCGATGGACTGGCGTCCTGTCCAGGAGGAAGTCTTGTACTCTCAGTCGCTTTACGGCATGAAACCGAGATAAGCACCGGCCAAATGAGCCTTCTGGCTTAAGACAGACTTTAAATATATAACAGTTATATTGTATATATAATGATTTATACTATAGGTACAAGGCAGCAATTTTGGGGGGAGGGGAAAGTCAATTAAATCGACCCCAGTGCATTACTGGTGCTTTATTTTATCAACACCATAAGGATGAAAAGCAAAGTTAACCGTGGCAGGATTTGAACTCAGAACGTAAAGGGCCATAACTTTATGCTATGAAGCAGGGTGTTCGATGCCCTACCGATTCTGCCAATCCACTACCCTTATATTGTATATATACAGAAATAGATATCGTCTTCTTCATTACCCACTTAGTCTTTGCACCTTCCAGTGGACCCTGTCAGAAGCAACCTTCTCAAAAACATCCAGTTGGATCATCAAATAAGACCAACCAAGCTTCTATCATATCTAATTATTTATAAGTTGTATATATAACAGTTATGTTATATATATATATAATTGTTTCTACTTTTGGCACAAGGCCAGCAATTACCCAGTACATTACTGGTACTTTATTTTATCAACCCCGTAAGGATGAAAGGCAAAGTTAACCTCGGCGGGATTTGAACTCAGAATGGCAAGGGCCGTAACTCTCTATATATACTGTCTTCTCCTTCACTCAATTATTCCTGAGAGGGTCATGGAAACAAAGCCCTCAAAACACTCTTTCAAGCAGGTCCTGTTAGAAGCAGCTGAACTCATGGAAATTACCCTACCATCTTGCTCAGGGTCTACCGCTGGGTCTCCTGCCAGTTGGCTTTGCCTGTAAAATCTGTCCAGGAGTTCTTTCCTGTGACATTCTAACCACATGCCCATAGTATTCCCGAGAGGGTTGTAGGGGCAGAGTCCTCAAACATTCCCTCCAGCGGGTCCTGTCACAAGCAGCCTATCTTCAACTGATCCAGCTAGATCCCCAAGTGAGACCAGCCAAGCTCATGGAAATTATCCTACCATCTTGCTCAGGGTCTACCCCTGGGTCACCTACCAGTTGGTTTTGCCTGTAAAATCTGTCCAGCAGTTCTTTCCTGAGACATTCTAACCACATGTCCATAGTATCAGAGATGTGATCTCTCAATTCGGAGTAGTAGTGACTCTACCTGGAGCAACTCTCCAGCAATTCTTTCCTGAGACATTCTAACCACATGTCCATAGTATCAGAGATGTGATCTCTCAATTCGGAGAAGTAGTGACTCTACCTGGAGCAACTGTCCAGCAATTCTTTCCTGAGACATTCTAACCACATGCCCATAGTATCAGAGATGTGATCTCTCAATTCGGAGAAGTAGTGACTCTACCTGGAGCAACTGTCCAGCAATTCTTTCCTGAGACATTCTAACCACATGCCCATAGTATCAGAGATGTGATCTCTCAATTCGGAGAAGTAGTGACTCTACCTGGAGCAACTCTCCAGCAATTCTTTCCTGAGACATTCTAACCACATGTCCATAGTATCAGAGATGTGATCTCTCAATTCGGAGAAGTAGTGACTCTACCTGGAGCAACTCTCCAGCAATTCTTTCCTGAGACATTCTAACCACATGCCCATAGTATCAGAGATGTGATCTCTCAATTCGGAGAAGTAGTGACTCTACCTGGAGCAACTCTCCAGCAATTCTTTCCTGAGACATTCTAACCACATGTCCATAGTATCAGAGATGTGATCTCTCAATTCGGAGAAGTAGTGACTCTACCTGGAGCAACTGTCCAGCAATTCTTTCCTGAGACATTCTAACCACATGCCCATAGTATCAGAGATGTGATCTCTCAATTCGGAGAAGTAGTGACTCTACCTGGAGCAACTCTCCAGCAATTCTTTCCTGAGACATTCTAACCACATGTCCATAGTATCAGAGATGTGATCTCTCAATTCGGAGAAGTAGTGACTCTACCTGGAGCAACTCTCCAGCAATTCTTTCCTGAGACATTCTAACCACATGTCCATAGTATCAGAGATGTGATCTCTCAATTCGGAGAAGTAGTGACTCTACCTGGAGCAACTCTCCAGCAATTCTTTCCTGAGACATTCTAACCACATGTCCATAGTATCAGAGATGTGATCTCTCAATTCGGAGAAGTAGTGACTCTACCTGGAGCAACTGTCCAGCAATTCTTTCCTGAGACATTCTAACCACATGTCCATAGTATCAGAGATGTGATCTCTCAATTCGGAGAAGTAGTGACTCTACCTGGAGCAACTCTCCAGCAATTCTTTCCTGAGACATTCTAACCACATGTCCATAGTATCAGAGATGTGATCTCTCAATTCGGAGAAGTAGTGACTCTACCTGGAGCAACTGTCCAGCAATTCTTTCCTGAGACATTCTAACCACATGCCCATAGTATCAGAGATGTGATCTCTCAATTCGGAGTAGTAGTGACTCTACCTGGAGCAACTCTCCAGCAATTCTTTCCTGAGACATTCTAACCACATGTCCATAGTATCAGAGATGTGATCTCTCAATTCGGAGTAGTAGTGACTCTACCTGGAGCAACTCTCCAGCAATTCTTTCCTGAGACATTCTAACCACATGCCCATAGTATCAGAGATGTGATCTCTCAATTCGGAGAAGTAGTGACTCTACCTGGAGCAACTCTCCAGCAATTCTTTCCTGAGACATTCTAACCACATGCCCATAGTATCAGAGATGTAATCTCTCAATTCGGAGAAGTAGCAGCTCTACCTGAAGTGACTCTCTGATCTCCGAGCTACATACTCTATTGAGTAATGTTACTCTAAAGACCCTTTAGAGGAATCCCATTTCAGTTGTTTGTATTTACAATTATATTCTTTTGGTCATTACCCAAGATTTATGACCATAGGTAAGGATTGGCATGAAAACCAAATTAAAGTCAGCGAGTTTGGTTTTTACACCTACTTCCCTTTTTCTGATTACTGAATGCTGAAGCTGGTGCATTACTGCACCAGTTTTTGCAATATATGTATAAAGACACATTTAAACTGCACATATAAATTTGCATATCTGATGAGGTAACCCTGGTCACTATGATTGTACCCTGGGTTGATCGATATTGAAACGATTGTAATATGCCAATAAAGTTTATATATATATATGGGTTGGAAGAAGTTTAGGGAGCTGCTTCCTCTGTTGACGAAGAAGGGTTTCTCCCTGCGTACGAAAGGCCGGTTGTATGATGCCTGTGTGAGGAGCGCGATGCTGCATGGTAGTGAGACATGGGCAGCAACTGCAGAGGATATGCGACGGCTGGAGAGAAATGAGGCAAGCATGCTCCGTTGGATGTGCAGTGTAAATGTGTGTGAATGACCAAGCATAGATGAGTTGAGAAAGAAACTGGGTATAAGAGGGATAGAATGTAGTGTACGGGAGAGGAGACTGAGGTGGTATGGACATGTGATGCGCATGGAGGATGGCCGATGGGTGAAGAAGTGCCAGGAATTGCCAGTTGAAGGAAGACGTGGTAGAGGTGGACCACGAAAAACATGGGCGGAGGTGGTGAGAACAGACCTCAGATCATTGAAGCTCACGGTGGAGATGACGAGGGACCGTGACGAGTGGAGAGATGCTGTGCTGAATAAGACCCGTCCCACCCTTGCAAGCAGGGAAAAGCGGACGTAAAATGATGATGATGATGATATGTGCAACACTGACTTCAACCCTGCTTAATTTTATTTACACTCTGCACACAACAGCCGCCTTAACTCTGCAATACGAGACGGCCTATTGTAGCATCGAGTACTTACGTCGGAGCACCACCTGTAACTTGTTACGCACTTTCCAAACACACACACATGTATTATATGTATATATATGTGTGTGTAGTGTATACATATATATATATCATCATCATCATCATTTTACGTCCGCTTTTCAATGCTTGCAAGGGTTGGACGGGTGTTATTCAGCACAGCATCCCTCCACTTGTCACGGTCCTTCGTCATCTCATCGCTGAGTTTCAGCGATCTGAGGTCTGCTCTCACCAACTCCGCCCATGTTTTTCATGGTCTTCTTCTACTGCGTCTTCCTTCCACTGGGATTTCTTGGCAGTTCTTTACCCAGCAGTCATCCTCCAAGCGCATCACATGTCCATACCATCTCAGCCTTCTCTCCTGCACACTACAACTTATACCCAGTTTCTTTCTCAACTCGTCTCTGCTTGGTCGTTCACACACATTGACATTGCACATCCAACAGAGCATACTTGCTTCATTTCTCTCCAGCCATCGCATATCCTCTGCAGTTGCTGCCCATGTCTCACTACCATGCAGCATCGCGCATATCACACAGGCATCATATAACCGGCGTTTCGTACGCAGGGAGAAACCCTTCTTTGTCAACAGAGGAAGCAGCTCCCTAAACTTCTTCCAACCCGTCCTTATTCTAGATACTATGGCCTCGGAACAGCCCCCTCCCATGCTAATTTGATCACCTAGGTACCGGAAGCTATCAACCACTTCTATAGAACCCACCTACATTGGAAAAATGTGTCTCTCACTGCGATTATTACTGCCAACGTTCCCTGCACATCTACTGCATACGTAGTTTTCCCTACCTGTTAGTTTGCCTGCTATCCCACTACATCACTATACACAACATCTAGAGTACATATTGTGATAGTTGCTAATTAGTATCTTGGTGTCATCGTTTGCTAGTCAGGGGGTAAGTCTCGTGCAGTCACGAGGCGAGAAGGATAACGAGGCAGCCATCAAGAAAAGGCGCCACCGGGCAGCAGAGCGAAACAGTACAAGGGACGAGCTGTGTAATTTACCGTTAATAAAAGCTGTTTATAAAACCTTCTATTACGTGTCATACTTAACACATATTCCTTTCTGAAATATGTATTTAATATATATACTATATCTACGATATATGGTTCTTTCTCTCTCTCTATATATATATATACATAGGACCCGACGGCAGATTTACTCGTTTTATTTACAATCCTTTAAAATTTACAATACTATTATAATGAAATAGTATGGTAGAATATTAAATGTTAAGTGTTAATTGAACAAATACTTTCATGCTTTCGCAATCTTCAGGTTCATGTGTGGTGACAGTCAAGTTTGCAATTTTCAAATGTTGAAAATTGCAAACTTGACTGTCACCATGCATTATGAACCTGAAGATTGCGCAAGCATGAAAGTATTTGTTCAATTAACACTTAACATTTAATATTCTACCATACTATTTCATTATAATACGCTTATAAATGTTAAAGGATTGTAAATAAAACGAGTAAATCAGACAAAGTTGGAATTCCTTTTATTAATATAATCATCTATACACAATCATACACACCCGTGTATATTTATCTCTATATATATTATATATATATATATATATATAAATATACATACATACATTTGTATACATATACACAAACACACACACACACACTTACAATGAATTATAATAAATGAAATTTGATTTTAAAAAAAATACTAACGGATCCATTCGATTGTAAGCCTTAACTATATTAGAGAAGTTCCGGGGTATTCGTTTCATTAAACTTCGAATCTGCATTTTGTACATACTGAACACTACCCATACGTCTCCGTTAAATGTATTTTAATTGCTCTGGATATCATGAGAATGATAAGAAGAGGTAAATAAAGCGAGACACCGGCTTTCCCTACATGAGAGAGTCTGCATGTATTTTTCTCCTTGTTGTCGTATTTGTGTATATTATATAAAGTGGCAATGATTTCAAAACAGAAAATAAAAAACTAAAACGAATACACACATGACGAAACGTACCTAGTTCCTCCTCTCTCTATCATAAATTATATATATATAAAATGATATTAAATAAATAGAAACTATATTTATAAAACTATATTCTATTATATATATTTCAAGGGTACCAACATTTTGGTACGCTATCATCAGATAAAATACAAAATGTTTTATAAATATTTGACATAACCAAGGATAATATACGTTAACGGTTCAAGTTATCCCTTTGGTCATACTTTCTCCTATTACCCACTCTACTACCCTAAGTATTGAGTACTCTGGTGCGTTATGGTCCATCTGGTTCCTTACCACAACTCCTTCATTATATATATATATATATATATATATATATATATATATATATATATATATATATATATACACGCCGTGTTAAAAACTCACAATATTCTCTTTTCAAATAAGCTCAAGGAAGAAATCCCTTATGATTTGAACACACACATATATATATGTGGAGCTTATATATATATAAGTGTACCAAATTAGACAAACTGAGTTTGTGCTAGTACATTGAAGTTTCCCAATCGCACTTCCGAAGCGCCAGTCTGCCATTCAGAGCGTACACATTTAGTTATTAGTGGTAAATACAGGATTATGTGTAGGTGTAAATAATTTAGCCCGGGCCGATCGAAATCGTTGGTTTCTACGCAGTGCACTGCTGTGCACTGCGGTGCAATAATTGCACCCAGTACACAGAAGCCACGCATTAAATCCAGAGTTGTCTGGAAGGAATGGACTCGGCCAGGATCAACACAGAATTTCGTAAGACCCTCGAATACTGTGATCTGTCGGCCAGCTACATTTTTCAGCCTGCGGCTTTCGAGACGTTTGGGAGAATCGGGCCGCTGACTGCGAGGTTCCTCTCTTCACTGGCGGCTTGCCTAATAGAGGTAACTGGCGAATCTCGCGAGGGCGCTTGGTTGTTCCAGCGCATCAGCCTCGCCATCACCCGAGGCAACGCTGTGAGTGTGCTGGCTTGCCTCAAAAATCATTAGAGAAGGTTGCCCGGTACTCATCGCTGCTGTGTTTTGCTCTGGTGTTGGCTCGGTTGTTCACCCCTTCCTTTACATTGTCTTTAATATTGTAACATTAAAAGAATATATCCTTCTGAAAGAATCGCTAGCAATTTATGTTATCTGGGCATTTGTAATGTTATTTATGTATATATTTAAAACATATTAGTTATGTTATTCTACTGTAAATTTATTTCTAAGCTTTGTATAATAAATTTCCCACCAGCATTAGAAAAAAATTACATAATTAAGCGGTTAAACGGTTTGAAAATAGCGGCAGAAAAGAAAATAACAGTCGGAAATGCGTGACACATTGAATTAATATTAAAATTACATTAAATATACATGAATATATAAGAAAACTTAGAAACATTCAACTTACGGTCGAGGTCATAAAGCATGGCTTGGATAATATTTACACTTAACAAAGTTTAAATAACCAAAGGTTAGACTTACCTCATTAATTTAGTCAAACGTTACTTCAAAATATATATACGAGGTATATTTGATATGTTGAATTGATAGGGTGTTTTTCTCTTCTCACTTTGATAATATATTTGTTGTGTATTGTATCTATAAGGTTCCTAACAATAATTAATGTCTACACTGCCAGCCGCCTTCCACGCCATGCTGCCCTCAGCGAGGTCTGAAAGCATGGTTTTGATGCCGCAGGCTTCCCCGCCCAGCTCGAGCTGGTGGAGCTGGACCGAGGGGACGGCAAAATGCCAGACCGGGTGACCATCTTCTCGTTCCGCGGTGGTAAACCTCTCGTCTGGGATGCCACTTGTAGCAACACTTTCTCCAGCTGCAACCAGGTGCAGTCTGCGACTAACCCAGGTTCTGCTGCACTTCGGGCTGAGGAGGGCAAACTCTCCAAGTACCGGTCGCTCTCCGACAAGTTTGCGGTCGTGTCCTTGGCAGTGGATACTTCTGGTGTCCTTAGCTCTAGGGTTACCTCCCTACTCACCACCATAGGCGCTGAGCTAGCCAGCCGGAGGTGTGCGAGATGGAATGGCTCTTCTAGCGCATCTCCCTTACCATCCTCCGGGGAAACGGAGGATGGTAAGGTAGATCTTGGTGACGTCATCAATGTCCAGTGCAAACAGAGCGGACTCGAGTGGGTCACCCTGTTGGACTCCTGAGGCAGAGGTGATGATTTGGTCACTGAAAGAGTGGTAGGAGGGCTCCCGATAAGCCTGCCAAGCAAAGTGATAGAGTTGTGGGACCCTCTCTCTTACTGAGCCGAGGACGATGTCGCGGCTGACGGAGTTAAATGCATTCTTGAGGTCAGGTTTGATGATGACCTTGGGGGACGAGGAGGACAAATTGGTAAATGCTCTGGTAGCGTGGACAGCAGCCTCACATGCCAACTTGGTACCACCCCCAGCCGGATGGGGGAAAATTCCTCCGCCAGTGAGTCGAAGACCAACAGCACACACGCCTTTGCAGTGAGGCGGCAAAGGGTGCAGCCAACCGCAATGGCGCGCAGGTCCCGGTTGGGCTTGGTGAGACCAAATAGCTTCGCATCGAAGAACAGTGGGCGGATGAATGGGAGAACGTTCACTGAAGAGAACTGATTCACAAACTGAGTCATACTTTCCAAGAGCTCGAGTCCGGCGTCACCGGCCGATAAGGAGATACCATCTTTCAGGTGTTGAGGACGAAGGCCGTCAATTCCCGCGCCTGACCCAGCGGGAAAGAATGAAATCGCCTTTCTGATGATATCGGTGGTGTAAACCGGTCTCGAGTATTCTGGTGGTTCAGGCCTGTATAGCTGATCATCAGGGGATGCCGATGGATGCTTCTCTTTCAGTCGCTCAAGAGAATCAGAGTTGCACGGAGCAAGGGAGGTCAGAGAAGAGAGGAGACGGACAGCCCCTTTAATGTCAAATTCGCTGAATTTGGTATTGACCGCTCGCTTGAGGTCTCCCGGTTGTCTGTTGGTGAACACCGAGCTCGATGTCGAACTGAGATGAGACGTGGTTAGGATGGACTCAGACAGCTGGAACTGCCGCTCGAGAGAGGACGTGAGGGAACCCGAATTCGCATTGTGCACGTGAAGAGAGATGAGGAGAAACAAAAACAAATTCTGCCAGTGAGACCTATTGTTGGACGAGCAAACGTTTTTCAATAAATTAGAGAGGGCACGTGCAAAGCTATTACGAGCTCCTTTAGGGATCCGGTTAACCAGCTTTGATTCGGTGGAAGTGCTGGAGTGCTGTGGCAAAGTCCTCGGTAGAGACTTGGTCATCGAAGCGTGGGGCATCCCTATGGAATACGTCGGAGCTGAAGTGGCACCGATTACAGTGTTGAAGCCTTTCGGCTTGAGCTTTGGTGATGCCGACACAGCTTCTGTGGTAGCTTGTGTGACATAGGTGACATTTAATTGTCTTTAAATACCGGCTAGTGCGGGCACAGAGAGCGCAATCAGGTGGGCTGGCAGTAGAGGGCCAACGTTGGAATTCTCTTGGTCGTTTGACGCATGCCACCGCCACCTAGAGTGGACTAGGTTAAAATGGTGACAACTTATCAATCGGCAATCGCCGGTGATAGTTCGATCGAAACATCGGGCCACCGACGGGTTGAACGAATACATAGGTGGGCTGTGCGCGAGGACGAAGTAAGGGGTTAGCAAGGGAAGGGATAGAAAGTGGAGAAGGGGGAGGGGAGAAGATTATGAGTGCGTTGCGTGGAGAGGAGTGTGGTCATGAGAGGCAGGTAAATACAGTGGGAGAGAAAGAGCACTGAACATGCAAAGAGAAGGAAAATAAAAACGCTAGAAGTACAAAATCTAAGGCTGTGAGTTTGTGTAAAAAAAAACACATGGGCAAGACTTCAGTAAAATCAAAACCTGAATGATAGTGATACAAGATATTTACAATTACAGAGTGAATACATTACTGGTCCTGAATTCTATCAAGTGGTCAAAGCTTCTAATTCTGTGAAATAGAATGGAAGTATGGATTGACTTTTCAATCACACCTGACTATAAATAGATTCAGGTTATTTCAAGAGAGAGATGGGATGGTGCCATGTATAATCTCTTTTTGTGAAGCTAGTGGCGGTTCCTCGCCATTTATATTTATTTATTTTTATTTTATTTTTGGGAGGTTTGTTTTTGAAAAATTGTAAGTGTACGTTAAGGAAGAATGTATAATTGTGGCTCGTTGTTGCCACAACCAATCCTTAATTTTTTTTTTCTTTTCTTTTTCAAATAAAAGGCGTGTGCTATGTTTTTTACTCAGGGAAGGACGTAATAGTATGCTGCCACATTGCTCGACCGCTCATAATAGCGAAAGATGGGGCGGACGAGGGAGACGATAAAAGGGTTTAAATAGACTTACCTCATTATTTAGTCAAATGTTCACTTCAAAATATATATACAAGGTATATTTGATCTGTTGAATTGATAGGGTGTTTTTCTCTACTCACTTTGATAATATATTTGTTGTTATTGTATCTATAAGGTTTCTAACAATAATTAATATATGTGTGTACTTCTATTCAATCTTATATATTTGATATGATAATACAGAACTTGAACTATATTTACACTCAGCTGGGTGAACCTACAGTAACAGCACGTTACACTACCTAGTGCATTGGTGGATTGGCAGTGTTAGTAGAGGGTCGGACGCCATGCTTTGACGTATAGAGTTACGGGCCTTGCCATTCTGAGTTCAAATCCCGCCGAGGTTAACTTTGCCTTTCATCCTTACGGGGTCGATAAAATAAAGTACCAGCAATGTACTAGATAATTACTGGCCTTGTGCCAAAAGTAGAAACAATTATCTTTGTATGGGGTGTATGTACGAATATTATAGATTATCAAACTTTTCAGTTGTTGTCTTCCTGGAGGAGGGAGAAAGAGAGTTAGTTAGAGAGACAGATTAGATAGATCATTTTATTTCTACCTAATTTCCGCTTTTATTGGGGGTCAATCAACTATATATCAAGATATTGTAAAAACTGCTTCGTGGCAACAGATTATATTTAAATTAAGAGTCATCTGTTTGTTTTTGTTGTTTTGTTGTTGTTTTTTCTCCAGAAAATTTAGAATGTTTGTATTTGTATACAATATCATCATCATCATCATTTTACGTCCGCATTTCCATGCTTGCAAGGGTGGGACGGGTCCTATTCAGCACAGCATCTCTCTATTCGTCACGGTCCTTCATCATCTCCTCTGTGAGCTTCAGCGATCTGAGGTCAGCTCTCACCACCTCCGCCCATGTTTTTCGTGGTCTTCCTCAACTGCGTCTTCCCTCCACCGGGAAAAAAAGGAAAAGAATGACTTCACTTGTAGTTCTAAATAATTTAATTTTATAATATCATAATTTTACAAATTGGTTTTGTAGATCTAGTAAGTTCTTTGTTAACTTCGGTGGGGAGATTTTTTAAAGATTCCTGGTTAACTTTTCTGGAGAACTTTCTCGCGATTGTCAGTTTGATTTATTTCTCGAAGTGTTGATCGTATTACTAGACACCTGCCGATAATATGGATTCTTCACTTATTATAGCGAAACACTCTTATTTGGGCATGTCTGGGAGTTATAATCGAATGGTTAGTATACTTTAATATATTCTTTTTATTGATTTCTATTCACCATTCTTTTCGTAGGTATGTTCGTCACTCTGGTTGTTTTTGATCCCCTACAATTGAACACATATTTCTGTGTGTACTTCTCTCTATATGTTGACTTATAAAGAGCCCAGAACCTATTCCTTGAGCTCATTAAATTATAGGGGATTTATGTGAGTTTTCAACTCCGTTTTTTAAATTTGATATATATATATATGAATGAAAATGGCGAGCTGTGTTGTTGCAAATATGATATATATAATAAAATGAAGAAATAGAAGCCAGAACTATCCATCTTCAGTGGTCTACTAGCCATCATAGGTATTTCTTCGCATTACAGACCATATGCCGCCGACTAGTGCAATACAATAACTAAAATAAGTTATTGGGATAAAAAGATTTGGGTGGAGAAAGAGAGACAGGTAAACAAACACGAATGGTGAGGCAACGTAAAGTGAGGAAAAAATGAGAAAATACATACACATAATGTGTGTGAGTGTATGTGAGAGTGTAAACGGCACATTTTGTATGTGTGTGTGTCTGTCTGTCTTAGTATATGTATGGGAATGTATGTTAGAGTGTATAACTAACTTTGCTGACTGCTCCCCTATACATGGCTTGTACAGCTTTCACAAGCCATTCATCTACTCCTAGTTTTCTAAGAGCCCACATGTGATGCTTATATATGAACAGCAATGTTACATGGTAGTGAGACCTGGGTATTGTATATAAAAGACTTGTGTAGATTAGAAAGAAACAAAGCTTGCATGCTCTGATGGATGTGTAACAGTAATGTATGTGAACGGCAAAGCAGAAACGAATTGAGAGAGAGATTAAGCATAAGAGGTATCAAATGCTGTGTTCTGGAGAGGAGATTGCGTTGGTATGGCCATGTGATGCGTATGAAGGATGACAGCTGTATAAAAAAAGTGCAGAGCAGAGTAATCAAAATTGATGGGAGCTATGGAGTAGGTAGACCCAGAAAAACCTGGGACGCGGTGATAAAAACTGACCTTGCTCACTTACACCTCTCTAAGACAATGTCACTGGATCGAGATCTTTGGTGCTATGCAGTTATACAGAGGACCCACCTTCCCTTGCATACAAACTTAAACCCACAGTCAGTAGGCACCTCTTAACCCAATATACACCCCACCCCACACACCTACTCTATCCTCCCACTTCCGTCTACTGTGTCGGTGACACAACAAAAAGCACCCAAGCCACGCTGCAGAGTGGTCGTGTAGGAGACTCGGCAAAAAGGGTCCCAGTTCACACTGTAAATGTGGTTGGTGTTAGGAAGGGCATCCAGCTGTGGAAAACCTGCCAGAGACAGTTCTGTAGGAGCGAGACATGGTCACCCGAATAATCTTGCCTCAAGTGTAACAAACCCGTCCAATTCATGCTAGCGCGGAAGATGGACGTTAAACGATGATGATGAGAGAGAGAGAGAGAGAGAGAGAGAGAGAGAGAGAGAGAGAGAGAGAGAGAGAGAGAGAGAGAGTTAGATATATATATATTTATATATATATATATAGGAACAAGTAAGACCCCGACGGCTGAGCTCAAGCCGTTTCGATGGCTAATTCTGTACTCGGCTAATTCTGACCCCGACGGCTAATTCGAGTACAGAATTAGCCGTCGAAACGGCTTGAGCTCAGCCGTCGGGGTCTTACTTGTTCCTATTACCCACTCTACTACCCTAAGTATTGAGTACTTTGGAGCGTTATGGTCCACTTGGTTCCTTACCACATTTCCTTCGTTATATATATATATATATATATATATATATATATATATATTTATATGCTTTGGGAGGGTCATGTTGCCAATAAGAAACACATGCGTGTGTTTCTTATTGGCAACATGACCCTCCCAAAGCATAACAATATCGGTTTCAACACACGTTTTCAGATAAAGAATCTTGCTAAACAAATAAAATATATATATATATATATATATGGAAAGTTATATTTAAATTGTTGGGTTACAACTAGTAAATATTTATAACTGATATAAAAGCACTCAACAAGTATTTGGAGTATATTTACGATATTAAATAAATGGAAACTATATTTATAAAACCATATTTATTTCATTATATATATTTCAGGGATATCATATTAACAATATGTTATGCCTTCCTCAGACAAAATACAATATAGACAGTTTTATAGATAAATAGATTTGACATACCGTTCAACATCGACTTGTATTTGAAAAAGTTGATTTGGCAGATCTGCCAAATCAACTTTTTCAAATACAAGTCGATGTTGAACGGTATGTCAAATCTATTTATCTATAAAACTGTCTATATTGTATTTTGTCTGAGGAAGGCATAATATATTGTTAATATGATATCCCTGAAATATATATAATGAAATAAATATGGTTTTATAAATATAGTTTCCATTTATTTAATATCGTATATATATATATATATATATATATATATATATATATAAAAACATGAGAAGAAAGAAGAATACTGCGTGGTTGCACATGGGTTACATATGATAAAATTAGTCCTTCATCAGTGATTTGCCAACCATCAAATGCGATGAAATATCAATGATGGTTGGCAAATCACTGACGAAGGACTAATTTTATCATAGAGAGAGAGAGAGAGAGAGAGAGAGAGAGAGAGAGAGAAATATTTATAAAGAGAGGGAAAGAGAGAGGAATAGAGGAGTGACAAAGAAAGAGGAAGAGAAATAGAGATAGATAGGCAGATAAATTGAGAGAGGGTTAGATAGAGAGTGAGAAAGAGAAAAAAATTTAATTAGAGGGGAGGGAAAGTAGTTTGTGTGGGGGTGGGGAGAGTGATGTGGGATAGATAGGGATGCAGTGTGGAGGAGGTGGAGAGTAAAAGTACATGGGGTCAGGTGAGTAGATTGATATGAGGGTGGAATAAAGGGGCGGAATGACAGAGCAGGGTCAAGTGGTGTAGATATGTTTGAGGGTTTGAAGGTGAGGGGAGGGAAGTAGGGATTGGGATAGAGGAAGGCTCACATACATACACAGATACATGCCACACACACACACACTCACATACACACAGATATATGCCACACACACACTCACACAGATATATGCCAGACACACACACACTCACATACACACAGATATATGCCACACACACTCAGATACATGCCACACACACACACACTCACATACACACAGATATATGCCACACATACACTCACATACACACAGATATATGCCACACACACACACACATACTCACATACACACAGATACATATGGTTAGTCTGGTAGACATCTGTTATGTATGGTTAGTCTGGTAGACATCTGTTACATGTGGTTAGTCTGGTAGACATCTGTTATGTATGGTTAGTCTGGTAGACATCTGTTACATGTGGTTAGTCTGGTAGACATATGTTACATGTGGTTAGTCTGGGAGACATCTGTTATGTATGGTTAGTCTGGTAGACATATGTTACATGTTGTTAATCTGGGAAACATCTGTTACATATGGTTAGTCTGGTAGACATCTGTTACATGTGGTTAGTCTGGTAGACATCTGTTATGTATGGTTAGTCTGGTAGACATCTGTTACATATGGTTAGCCTGGTAGACATCTGTTACATGTGGTTAGTCTGGTAGACATCTGTTATGTATGGTTAGTCTGGTAGACATCTGTTATGTATGGTTAGTCTGGTAGACATCTGTTACATGTGGTTAGTCTGGTAGACATCTGTTACATGTGGTTAGTCTGGTAGACATGTTACATGTGGTTAGTCTGGGAAACATCTGTTACATATGGTTAGTCTGGTAGACATCTGTTACATATGGTTAGCCTGGTAGACATCTGTTACATGTGGTTAGTCTGGTAGACATCTGTTACATGCAAATAGTCTGGGAAACATCTGTTACATATGGTTAGTCTGGTAGACATCTGTTATGTATGGTTAGCCTGGTAGACATCTGTTACATATGGTTCGTCTGGGAGACATCTGTTATGTATGGTTAGTCTGGTAGACATCTGTTATGTATGGTTAGTCTGGTAGACATCTGTTACATATGGTTAGTCTGGGAGACATCTGTTACATGTGGTTAGTCTGGTAGACATCTGTTATGTATGACTCTCGTTATGGGTTTGGCTTTTTTTATCGTTGGATACCCTTCATAACACGCACACTGACCGATAGACATACACACACATACACATGCACACACAGACATACATACACATATAGACATACACACACATACACATGCACACATAAGCACACATGGCAACTTCTTTTGCCGTCTTTTAAAGGCCTTCACCTTATACTTATATATATATATAAGTGAAACCTACAGTCAGTAGGCACCTCTTACCCAAATATACACCCCAATCCACTACCCCTACCCTATCCTCCCACTCCCACCAATACCACCCTCTCTCTGTAAAGTTGCTACCACAACATCCAGTCCAAATAAATGAGATCAAGATCGTGTAGGTGTCACGAGAAAAAAACACACAGTCCACGCTGTAATGTGGCCATGTAGGTGTCACGAGAAAAAAACTCACAGTCCACGCCGTAATGTGGCCATGTAGGTGTCACGAGAAAAAATAACAGGAGGCTGGACTGGTGTAAATCCTTGAAAGGTTTATTATACTATGATCATTTCAATGACCGGGTTCCATATGAATCCAGTGATATCATCAGGTATTGGAATATAACAAAGGAATATGTAAAAAACCATGGGTCCGAAAAATCAGAGACAGAGACAAAGAGGACGACTGACCAACTAGCTGCCTTCACCTTGTTCAGTCGCCCTCAAAGTGATGGCAACTGAATCTACTAATGACCATTTGGTGAGGGGACGAAGGCTTATAATGCACTACCACCTCTCCGTCAAAGAAAAAGGGGAAGAAAGAAAGAAAGGAAGAAAGAAGAAAAAAAGGAAGAAAGAAGTCAGCGTAAAGGTCACACTACATTCATGCTAGAAAATGCCTCGAAAAATGCTACTCCAAAGAATCTATATTTAAGAAAGGCATATATAATGGGTGTCTGTATGGTCTAATGTATGAACCGAAAATTGGAACGTTAAACTTATGTTACGAGTTATAGGATGAAATTAAATTAAATTAAAAAAATATTAAATTGCAAAATGATAAATTGAAAAATAAATTATTAGAAAATTAAAGGTTAAGGTAGCGAGATTTATTTAATGAACTTACAGAGAGAACCTTATATGAAAAAATTAATCTCGATAAGATATCAAGATGGGATATAGAGTAAAGATTCCGATTGTGAGTCCCAGCCAGCACCCCCCAACCATGAGTCAGCCAGTTTCAAGTGGTATCGTCCAGCAAAAGAAATGGAAATTAAATTTTCCTAGAGTACTCGGAAAAATTAATTTCCATTTCTTCATAAGGGAATCAGTTCCCTTATGAGCAAGACATGGTCAGCCGACCGGACACTGCCCACAACAGGACAACCCGTCTAACCCATGCTAGCGTGGAAGAACGGACGTAAAATGGTGATGATGATGATGATGATGATACACACTGCACAATGATGATGATGATGATGATGATACACAGAGATACACAATCCCATGATTAGTGGTCCCTTCTGTCTTTGTACCAGAGACTACATATTTAAGGATCTGCTTCAAAACCTTGCTATCCTTGGTCCTCAAACTACCAAGGAAGGGGATGGTGGCTACTAGAGTCAAATGATGCTGGTGATGGTGATGATGATGGTGATGGCTGTGGTGGTGATGATGATGATGATGACAATGATAGTGATGGTGATGATCATCTTCATGTTGGTGATGATAGCGATGATGGTGATGGAGATGATGATGGTGATAGTGATGATGATGGTGATAATGGGGATGGTGATGATGGTGATGCTGATGATGATGATGCTGATGATGATAGTGATGATGGTGATAATGGTGATAATGGTGATGATGATGATGATGATGGTGATAATGGTGATGGTGATGATGGTGATGCTGATGGTGATGATGGTGATGATGGCGATGATGGTGATGATGATGATGATAGTGATAATAGTGATGGTGATGATGATGGTGATGATGATGATAGCAATGTGGTGATGATGATGGTGATAATGGTGATGATGATAGCGATGATGATGATGATAGCGATGATGGTGATGACGATGATGGTGATGATGATAGCAATGATGGTGATGATGATGATGATGGTGATAATGGTGATGGTGATGATGGTGATGCTGATGATGACAGTGATGATGGTGATGATGGTGATGGTGATGACGGTGATGATGGTGATGATGGTGATGGTGATGACGGTGATGATAGCGATGATGGTGATGGAGATGATGATGGTGATAATGGTGATGATGATGATGATGATGGTGATAATGGTGATGGTGATGATGGTGATGCTGATGATGACAGTGATGATGGTGATGGTGATGACGGTGATGACGGTGATGATGGTGATGGTGATGATGGTGATGATGGTGATGATGGTGATAATGGTGATGATGATAGTGATGATGAAGGTGATGATGATGATGTTTCTGTTGCTGCTATTGTTGTTGTTACTGTTGTTGTTCATGTTGATGATGATGATGATGATGATGGTGAAAGAACAACAAAAATGCCAATAATTTGGATTTTAAACAATTGGTCAAATTTATTGCTTATTGAATGAAGAAAATTGATGAGAAAAAACAGAAAAATTAATAATAATTATAATGATTTATAGGCACAAGGCCAGCAATTGGGGGAGAGGGGAAAGTTGATTAAATCGACTCCAGTACGTTACTGGTACTTTATTTTATCGACCCCGTAAGGATGAAAGGCAAAGTTAACCTCGGCAGGATTTGAACTCAGAACGTAAAGGGTCATAACTCTATGCTGAAAAGCATGGCGTCTGACACTAATAATAATAATCAGATATTTTAATCTAAAATAAATGTCAGGCAAGAAAATTCCGGAGATATTTCTTTTGTTTTGTTTTGTTTTTGTTTGTTTTGCTCCTTTTAAAAATTTTACAAAAATAAATATAAACAAAAACATACACTCATTTAGTTACTTTTTAGTTTGTTTTAAATATTTTTTTAAACACTAGAAACTTTGTTTTTCAATCAATCAATCAAAAGGTCACACTCCTGGCACAAATTCCCTTGACCCACTGTCACCATCCAATTCTATTGTAGGTCCATCTTCTTTCACAGATTTCCTTAACCCTCTGTCACCATCCAGTTCTATTGTAAACCCTCTTCTTTCACAAATTCCCTTGACCCACTGTCACCATCCAGTTCTATTGTAGGTCCATCTTCTTTCACAGATTCCCTTAACCCTCTGTCACCATCCAGTTCTATTGTAAACCCTCTTCTTTCACAAATTCCCTTGACCCACTGTCACCATCCAGTTCTATTGTAGGTCCATCTTCTTTCACAGATTTCCTTAACCCTCTGTCACCATCCAGTTCTATTGTAAACCCTCTTCTTTCACAAATTCCCTTGACCCACTGTCACCATCCAGTTCTATTGTAGGTCCATCTTCTTTCACAGATTTCCTTAACCCTCTGTCACCATCCAATTCTAATTTTCATCATATTCGGCAGGTAAGACAGGTTGCAGTCTTCATTAAACAATAAAACCCTTCATAAAGAACAGAACCATTTCTTACACCCAGTCCACACTGTAAAGTGGTCATGTAGGTGTCACAACAAAAAGCTCCCAGTCCACACTGTAAAGTGGTCATGTAGGTGTCACAACAAAAAGCTCCCAGTCCACACTGTAAAGTGGTCATGTAGATGTCACAACAAAAAGCTCCCAGTCCACACTGTAAAGTGGTCATGTAGATGTCACAACAAAAAGCTCGCAGTCCACACTGTAAAGTGGTCATGTAGATGTCACAACAAAAAGCTCCCAGTCCACACTGTAAAGTGGTCATGTAGATGTCACAACAAAAAGCTCGCAGTCCACACTATAAAGTGGTCGTGTAGGTGTCACAACAAAAAGCACACGGTACTCACTGTAAAGTCATCATGTAAGTGTCACAACAAAAAGCACACAGTCCACAGAGTAAATGTGGTGTAGGCACTAGGAAGCGCATCCAGTCATAGAAATCAAACCCAAATCAGTTCTGTATGAGCAAGACATGGTCACCTGACCTAGCATTGCCCACAACAGGACAACTTGTCTAACCCATGCTAGTGTGGAAGAATGGAAGTTAAAGTGATGATGATGATGGTTATTGTTTACTATTTCTTATTTTATTCTTTTTTTTTAAGTAAAGAATAACTTAATTAATATTTAAAAATGGAAAAGGAAGGGAAAGGCAAGGTATCTAGTGTCACAGAAGAATAGGGAAGGGGAGGGCGATGGGCTCTAGGCCTAGGGTGTGTCGGTGTTGCGGCTGCACCCTGTGGACAATGGCCAGTGACACCTGCTGCAGCAGATAACCAACCTTGCAGGGCTCCTTCCTTAGACAGGCTGCTGATTTTCTGATCTGGCGGAGGGGCTTGGCAGTACAAGTTCCGAGGACGCCTGATGTCTTGTCATTGACTGGTGCAAAGAGGAAGAGGCTGGACAATTCCCAGCATTTGTTTGTCTTCCTTTCCCCCTGTATTGCGGGTCGCAGTACCGGGGTTTGTGGCCAAAGTGACTAAGTTTTATTCCATTTATGGCCGCGTGGCTGAGTGGTTAGAGAATTGAATTCGCACACGTGAGGTTGTGAGTTTGATTACTGGACTGGGTGATGCGTTATGTCTTTAAAGAAGACACTTTATTTCACGTTGCTCCTTCTGCCTGGATTTGTGACTGATAGATTGTACTAGCATTTAGAAAAACCAATGGAGAGATTGTTTCCATGGTCCAATTTGACGAAAGTCGATCAACTGTCGATATAAATCGTTATCATCATCATCATTTTAAGTCCGCTTTTCCTTACTTGCAAGGGTTTTCAGCACAGCATCTCTCCATTTGTCACGGTCCGTCATCATCTCCTGTGAGCTTCAGCAATCTGAAGTCAGCTCTCATCATCTCTGCCCATGATTTTCGTGGTCTTCCTCTACTGCATCTTCCTCCCACTGGGATTTCTTGGCACTTCTTTACCCAGTGGTCACCCTCCATGCACATCACATGCCAACACAGTCTTCTCTCCCACACACTACAACTTATCCCTCTTATACACAGTTTCTCTCTCAACTCATTCATGCTTGGTTGTTTACGCACATTGACATTGCACATCCAACAGAACATGCTTGCTTCATTTCTCTCCTCCAGCAGTCACATATCCTCTGTAGTTGCTGCCCATGTCTCACTACCATGCAGCATCACATATCTCACACAGGCATCATATAACCGGCTTTTCATTCCTAGAGAGACACCCTTCTTTGTGAATAGAGGAAGCAGCTCCCTAAACTTCTTCCATCCTGTCCTTATTCTAGATACTATGGCCTCGGAGTACCCTCCTCTCTTGCTAATCTGATCACCTAGGTATCGGAAGCTATCAACCACTTCTATAGAACCCACCTGCATTTGAAAAATGTGTCTATCAATGCGACTTCTACTGTCAAATTTCCCTGTACATCTACTGCATATGTAGTTTTCCCTACCTGTTAGTTTGCCCGCTATCCCATTACATATCTTGTGTACCCAAGATCTGCATTGTGTCTATTTTATATCATCCCCATTTATATATTCTATTGCCCATGATGTCCACAGCCTGAGGGGCCGATAAAGTAATCATCATCATCATTGTTGGATTGCCAGTAATCGGTAGAGCGTCAGACAACATGGTTTGTGGCATAGCGTTGCATCCCTTTACATTCTGAGTTCAAATCTCGCCGAGGTGAGCTTTGCCTTTCATCCTTACAGGGATAAAATAAAATAAAGTACCAGTAATACACTGAGGTTGATTTATTCGACTTTCCCGTCTACCCCAAATTGTTGGTCTCATGCCTATTGTAGAAACCATTATTGTTGTTGCAGTAAAGGGGTTCAATCATGGTCAATAATTTGATCACTAGATTTGTAGAATCAGTGGAGCGTTGAAAGGAATTCTCTGTGATGTTTCTTCAAGCTGTTTATCTTCAAATCCCGCTAAGTGGACAACTTTGCCTTTTGTCCTTCTCAGGGCTGACAAATTAAAGTACCAGTAACATATTAAGGTTCGACATAACTTTCCACAGCCCCACAAATTACTGGCCTTGAACTTAGGTTAGCCCTTTTGCATTTAAACCAGCTGTAACCGGCCAAAATTCTCTCACCTCTTCTGTTCAAGCCAGGTGTAACTGGCCATTCATACTGATGTTAAGGTATTGTTCTCAAAATAAATGATATCAAAATCTCATAGGTTCGATATTATGTGAGATAAAGCCTTTACATTAGTAAATACAGAATAATGTAAATGCTAAACTGTTAGAAACAATTCAGAATCGGCAGAGCATCAAACAAAATGCTTTGTGACATACTTAATGCCTCCTGTGTTTTGAGTTCAAACCCTACCTAAGTCAATTTTGCTGTTCATCCGTCCAGGATTGACAAAATAAAGTACCAGTCACACAGTGAGGTTGATTTATTTGACTTTCTCCTTCCCACAAATTGCTGGTCTTTTTTTTCAGTTTCCCATCATGTTTATTCCATTTGAGCAACAATCTAAAGACTTCATATTTAATCATTAAATCTTTTTTTTTTTTTAATGAAAGGGTCGATACTGTAAAATTACTCTCACATGTACACCAGGTCCGAACACAGAGGAACCAGACTTCCACTGTCATGGCCTCCAGCTCTCGTGTACACCAGGTCCGAACACAGAGGAACCAGACTTCCACTGTCATGGCGTCCAGCTCTCATGTACACCAGGTCTGGACACAGAGGAACCAAACTCCCTGTCATGGCCTCCAGCTCTCCCCATCTCTCGTGTACAGCAGATCTTGACACAGAGGAACCAAACTCCCTGTCATGGCCTCCAGCTCTCCCCATCTCTCGTGTACAGCAGATCTTGACACAGAGGAACCAAACTCCCTGTCATGGCCTCCAGCTCTCCCCATCTCTCGTGTACAGCAGATCTTGACACAGAGGAACCAAACTCCCTGTCATGGCCTCCAGCTCTCCCCATCTCTTATGTACAGCAGATCTTGACACAGAGGAACCAAACTCCCTGTCATGGCCTCCAGCTCTCCCCATCTCTCATGTACAGCAGATCTTGACACAGAGGAACCAAACTCCCTGTCATGGCCTCCATCTCTCATGTACACCAGGTCTAGACACAGAGGAACCAAACTCCCACTGTCATCACCTCCGTCTCTCTTGCCCTCCTCATCTCTCACTATTATGAGCAAATGGGGTCCTATGCACCTGCAAACAGAATAGAGAAGGCATTTCCTGAAGGATGGGGAGGAAGAAGTGCTGGAAGAGCCATTCCAGCGTCTAAATTAGAAAGAATTATTT
>OZ024759.1:13092667-13115167 GCA_964016885.1 Eledone cirrhosa | reverse complement strand
AACAATTGATTCATATTCACACGATGCAGCTAAATGAGAAGAAGAAAATAATTCGGAATATTAAATACTGTTTTGTTACCATATTTCTAATGAAAGACAGTACCTATGTCATTAACCCTTCCATTACCATATTTCTAATGAAAGACACTGTCTATGTCTTTAACCCTTCCATTACCATATTTCTAATGAAAGACACTACCTATGTCATTAACCCTTCCATTACCATATTTCTAATGAAAGACACTGTCTATGTCTTTAACCCTTTCATTACCATATTTCTAATGAAAGACACTGTCTATGTCTTTAACCCTTCCATTACCATATTTCTAATGAAAGACACTGCCTATGTCATTAACCCTTTCATTGCCATATTTCTAATGAAAGACACTGTCTATATCATTAACCCTTTCATTACCATATTTCTAATGAAAGACACTACCTATGTCATTAACCCTTTCATTACCATATTTCTAATGAAAGACACTGTCTATGTCTTTAACCCTTCCATTACCATATTTCTAATGAAAGACACTCTCTATGTCTTTAACCCTTCCATTACCATATTTCTAATGAAAGACACTGCCTATGTCATTAACCCTTCCATTACCATATTTCTAATGAAAGACACTACCTATGTCATTAACCCTTCCATTACCATATTTCTAATGAAAGACACTACCTATGTCATTAACCCTTCCATTACCATATTTCTAATGAAAGACACTGTCTATGTCTTTAACCCTTTCATTACCATATTTCTAATGAAAGACACTGTCTATGTCATTAACCCTTTCATTACCATATTTCTAATGAAAGACACTGTCTATGTCATTAACCCTTTCATTACCATATTTCTAATGAAAGACACTGCCTATGTCTTTAACCCTTTCATTACCATATTTCTAATGAAAGACACTGCCTATGTCATTAACCCTTCCATTACCATATTTCTAATGAAAGACACTACCTATGTCATTAACCCTTCCATTACCATATTTCTAATGAAAGACACTACCTATGTCATTAACCCTTTCATTCCCAGATTTCTAATGAAAGACACTGTCTATGTCATTAACCCTTCCATTACCATATTTCTAATGAAAGACACTGTCTATGTCTTTAACCCTTTCATTACCATATTTCTAATGAAAGACACTGTCTATGTCATTAACCCTTTCATTCCCAGATTTCTAATGAAAGACACTGTCTATATCTTTAACCCTTCCATTACCATATGAAATCTGGTAATGAAAGGGTTAATGACATAGGTAGTGTCTTTCATTACCAGATTTCTAGTGAAAGACACTGTCTATGTCTTTAACCCTTTCATTACCATATTTCTATGTTGAAATAATTAACATTCTCATTAATCTGGGGTTTAGGACATAACTTAAAGGTTCTTACATAAAATTATGGAAGGTATTTAGATAAACACTTTATACTTTTCTTTACTAAATTTCCTATGGCTTTCAAATAGGTTAGAAAATATTGAAGAACTTTGAGGGATTTTGTAATTATAATTCACTTTCTCATAATTAATGATTTTTCATTTAGACTCAAGTCTAACCTTGTTTTGGGGGAAAGGACTGAGTTGATTAAATCAACCCCAGAACTTGAAAGCATGGAAAATAGATGTTAAACAATGATGGTGATGGTGATAATGATGGTGATGGTGGTGGTGATGGTGATGGCGATGATGATGGCGATGATGGTGATGATGATGGTGGTGATGGTGGTGGTGGTGATGATGGTGATGGTGGTGGTGGTGATGGTGATGGTGATGATGGTGATAATGATGGTGATGGTGGTGATGATGGTGATGGCGATGATGGTGGTGATGATGGTGATGGCGATGATGGTGATGACGATGGTGATAATGATGGTGATGATGGTGATGATGGTGATAATGATGGTGATGATGATGGTGGTGGTGGTGATGATGATGGTGGTGGTGGTGGTGGTGATGGTGATGACCATGATATTGGTGGTGGTGGTGGTGATGATAGCGATAGTGATGGTGGAGACAATGGTGATGGTGGTGATGACAGTGATAATGTTGATGATGGTGATGACAGTGATGATGATGATGATGATGATGTGAAAAGCAGAGACCAAGAACCAACACATACCGTAATGCAGAGGAGTTTGACCATCTGTCGCCTGACAAGAGAAGACAACAATTATTTATTAGGAATCGAGATATACAACATGTAAAGAGAGGGGAGTAGTTTGACTCCCTCATACTACTCCTATCTCTTTACATCTGCTGCCTGTGTACAACATGTAAAGAGAGGGGAGTAGTTTGACTCCCTCATACTACAATGGGACAACTTGTCTAACCCATGCTAGCATGGAAAAAAATGGATGTTAAAAGATGATATACATATACATATATATATATATATACACATAAACACACACATATATATATACACATATACATATACATACATACACTATATATGCTTATACATACATATATATACTATACATACATACATACATACATACATACATATATATATATATACATGCTTTCCAGCATAGTTACGTCCCTTTATGGTCCGAGTTCAAATCCCGTCGAGGTCAACTTTTCCTTTCATCCTTACGGGGTTGATAAAATAAAGTACCAGTAATGTACTGGGTAATTGCTGGCCTTGTGCCAAAAGTAGAAACAACTATACATACATATATATACTATACATACATACACAGACACACATATATACACACTGGTAACCAGCTAGTACCTGGTACTACCCTCCATATTTATAATTGTATTAAACATATATAAATATAAATATTCGTATTACTATATATATATATATATATATATATATATATATATATATATTTATTAAAATAACAGATTAAAGTTTAAGCAAAGAATCGCTGCTTTCACCCTTAACGGGATCTTCTGAAACTAACAAAGTCAATCTGTAAACGCAGAACTGGATATTTCAAAAAACGTTGCAACCGGAGGAAGACAGGAAGACGATACTTTGGTTCGTGGTAACGTTCGCTGGCAAAGAACGGGAAAAACGAATAATACGTCATTTGCCCTTCCTAACACCAACCTCATTTAGAGTGAGTGCTGGGTGCTTTTTTGCCATGGCACCTCCACGACCACTTTACAGTGGAATGATAGGGACCCCAGTCCCTATCATCTCATTTCTACAGCTGAGTAAAATGGAGCAATGTGAAATAAAGTGTCTTGCTCAAGGAAACAACACATCACCCGGTCTGAGAATTGAACTCACAACCTTTCGATTGCAAGGGCAATGTTCTAACCACTAAGCTATGTGCCTGTATTCATAAATCTTCATTGTTCTCTCCAGCATTTTAGGATCCGCTAAGGTGAAACAATTGTTCTCGGTATGGTGAACTAACTGTCGTGTAACCACTTCTACCTAACTCGTCCCATGGACTGAGTGCTCTACCACTACGGATATTACCTTCCAGTGTTCTACCACTATATATGTATAGTGGTAGATAGATAGATAAATAGATAGATAGATATTTCATCTGATGAATAAACTAGACATTTCTGTTAGAATCGTCTAATTTCGTGAAACCCTGGGTAATGGAATAATTAAACTGTGTTGTTTATAATATATATCTATATATATCTCTATATATAAAGTTGTAGTTCCTGTCTGTTTGTTTGTTTGTTCACGAACTCCTCCTATAGTTTTGGAGATAGACCCCCATAACCATATATATTCTGAAACTACATTGCCCAGGGTTCTTGGATAAGTATATTTCATTTTAATCAAAGGGTACCCTGGGGACACAAACTCCCGCTGAAAACCCCTGCTGAAAATGTTTTCCCTTCGATTTATATGAAATTTAAACCATAGGTAAATGACAAGGTATGATGCCTATTCACAAAAGTTTTGAATTGATATTTTGAAAAAGATTATTTACAAGAAACAAAATAAGAATAAGATTTAATAATGTAATTTTTCATTTGATATATTACAAAAAATAATGTTTTCCAATTTTTCATGCATTACATTTTACATTGAGTAATGTTGAAATGCAGAGTTTTTCTCCATAAATTATATCACCGATTTAAAATCAATCATCATTTTCTTATAAAAAAAATGTGTGAAACGCAACAAGGTGCGGGTAATTCGGCTAGTATATATATATATATATATTTATATATATATATATAGTATATTGTTTACAGTATTATTCAAATGACTTCTCTCTTCATTATAACTTGATAATTTTATTGGAAATTAGGAAATTGTGGTCGTGGTGTGTTTACTTTTGAAAATACTTCACTTAAAAATAATGTCTGATTTAGGCACAAGGCCTGCAATTTTGGGGCAGGGAAAAGTTGATTAAATCGACCCCAGTACATTACTGGTGCTATATTTATCGACCCCGTAAGGATGAAAGGCAAAGCTAACCTCAGCGGGATTTGAACTCGGATCATAAAGGGCCGTAACTCTATGCCGCAAAGCATATTGTCCAACGCTCGACTGATTCTGCCAATGCACCACCTTAAAAATAATAAAAAAGGAAAAGAACCAATTGAGGGGTTAGATGAAAGAAGATACTTACTCGAACATTCACATCACAGTTCCATTTTAATAAGACATCAACAATATCTTCATAACCCCGGTCACAGGCCCAGTGGAGCAATGTCATACCCTGTAATTAAGACAGAAGAAACTAAAATGAAGGCATGTGGCTCAGTGGTTAAACAGTTAACTGCTGTGTATATTTTACACAGCTACAGTTGCTGTGTATATTTTACACAGCTATAGTTGCTGTGTTGACTGCTGTGTATATTTTACACAGCTACAGTTGCTGTGTTGACTGCCGCATATATTTTACACAGCTACAGTTGCTGTGCTGACAGCTGTAGTTGCTGTGTTGACTGCCGCATATATTTTACACAGCTACAGTTGCTGTGCTGACTGCTGTGTATATTTTACACAGCTACAGTTGCTGTGTATATTTTACACAGCTATAGTTGCTGTGTTGACTGCTGTGTATATTTTACACAGCTACAGTTGCTGTGCTGACTGCTGTGTATATTTTACACAGCTACAGTTGCTGTGTATATTTTACACAGCTATAGTTGCTGTGTTGACTGCTGTGTATATTTTACACAGCTACAGTTGCTGTGTTGACTGCCGCATATATTTTACACAGCTACAGTTGCTGTGTTGACAGCTGTAGTTGCTGTGTTGACTGCCACATATATTTTACACAGCTACAGTTGCTGTGTTGACTGCCGCATATATTTTACACAGCTACAGTTGCTGTGCTGACTGCTGTGTATATTTTACACAGCTACAGTTGCTGTGTATATTTTACACAGCTATAGTTGCTGTGTTGACTGCTGTGTATATTTTACACAGCTACAGTTGCTGTGCTGACAGCTGTAGTTGCTGTGTTGACTGCCGCATATATTTTACACAGCTATAGTTGCTGTGTTGACTGCTGTGTATATTTTACACAGCTACAGTTGCTGTGCTGACTGTTGTGTATATTGTACACAGCTACAGTTGCTGTGCTGACTGCTGTGTATATTTTACACAGCTACAGTTGCTGTGTTGACTGCTGTGTATATTTTACACAGCTACAGTTGCTGTGTTGACTGCTGTGTATATTTTACACAGCTACAGTTGCTGTGTTGACTGCTGCGTATATTTTACACAGCTACAGTTGCTGTGCTGACTGCTGTGTATATTTTACACAGCTGTAGTTGCTGTGTTGACTGCCGCATATATTTTACACAGCTATAGTTGCTGTGTTGACTGCTGTGTATATTTTACACAGCTACAGTTGCTGTGTTGACTGCTGTGTATATTTTACACAGCTACAGTTGCTGTGTTGACTGCTGTGTATATTTTACACAGCTACAGTTGCTGTGCTGACTGCTGTGTATATTTTACACAGCTACAGTTGCCGTGTTGACTGCTGTGTATATTTTACACAGCTACAGTTGCTGTGTTGACTGCCGCATATATTTTACACAACTACAGTTGCTGTGTTGACTGCCGCGTATATTTTACACAGCTACAGTTGCTGTGCTGACTGCCGCGTATATTTTACACAGCTACAGTTGCTGTGCTGACTGCTGTGTATATTTTACACAGCTACAGTTGCTGTGTTGACTGTTGTGTATATTTTACACAGCTACAGTTGCTGTGCTGACTGCTGTGTATATTTTACACAGCTACAGTTGCTGTGTTGACTGCTGTGTATATTTTACACAGCTACAGTTGCTGTGCTGACAGCTGTAGTTGCTGTGTTGACTGCCGCATATATTTTACACAGCTATAGTTGCTGTGTTGACTGCTGTGTATATTTTACACAGCTACAGTTGCTGTGTTGACTGCTGTGTATATTTTACACAGCTACAGTTGCTGTGTATATTTTACACAGCTACAGTTGCTGTGCTGACTGCTGTGTATATTTTACACAGCTACAGTTGCTGTGTATATTTTACACAGCTACAGTTGCTGTGCTGACTGCTGTGTATATTTTACACAGCTACAGTTGCTGTGCTGACTGCTGTGTATATTTTACACAGCTACAGTTGCTGTGTATATTTTACACAGCTACAGTTGCTGTGCTGACTGCTGTGTATATTTTACACAGCTACAGTTGCTGTGCTGACTGCTGTGTATATTTTACACAGCTACAGTTGCTGTGTTGACTGCTGTGTATATTGTACACAGCTACAGTTGCTGTGTTGATTGCTGCATATATTTTACACAGCTACAGTTGCTGTGTTGACTGTTGTGTATATTTTACACAGCTACAGTTGCTGTGCTGACTGCTGTGTATATTTTACACAGCTACAGTTGCAAAGTTGACTGTTGTGTATATTTTACACAGCTACAGTTGCTGTGCTGACTGCTGTGTATATTTTACACAGCTACAGTTGCCGTGTTGACTGCTGCATATATTTTACACAGCTACAGTTGCTATGTTGACTGCTGTGTATATTTTACACAGCTACAGTTGCTGTGTTGACTGCCGCATATATTTTACACAACTACAGTTGCTGTGTTGACTGCCGCGTATATTTTACACAGCTACAGTTGCTGTGCTGACTGCCGCGTATATTTTACACAGCTACAGTTGCTGTGCTGACTGCCGCGTATATTTTACACAGCTACAGTTGCTGTGCTGACTGCCGCGTATATTTTACACAGCTACAGTTGCTGTGTTGACTGCCGCATATATTTTACACAGCTACAGTTGCTGTGCTGACTGCTGTGTATATTTTACACAGCTACAGTTGCTGTGTTGACTGCTGTGTATATTTTACACAGCTACAGTTGCTGTGTTGACTGCTGTGTATATTTTACACAGCTACAGTTGCTGTGTTGACTGCTGTGTATATTTTACACAGCTACAGTTGCTGTGTTGACTGCTGTGTATATTTTACACAGCTACAGTTGCTGTGTTGACTGCTGTGTATATTTTACACAGCTACAGTTGCTGTGTTGACTGCTGTGTATATTTTACACAGCTACAGTTGCTGTGTTGACTGTTGTGTATATTTTACACAGCTACAGTTGCTGTGTTGACTGCTGTGTATATTTTACACAGCTACAGTTGCTGTGTTGACTGCTGTGTATATTTTACACAGCTACAGTTGCTGTGTTGACTGTTGTGTATATTTTACACAGCTACAGTTGCTGTGTTGACTGCTGTGTATATTTTACACAGCTACAGTTGCTGTGTTGACTGTTGTGTATATTTTACACAGCTACAGTTGCTGTGCTGACTGCTGTGTATATTTTACACAGCTACAGTTGCTGTGTTGACTGCTGTGTATATTTTACACAGCTACAGTTGCTGTGTTGACTGTTGTGTATATTTTACACAGCTACAGTTGCTGTGCTGACTGCTGTGTATATTTTACACAGCTACAGTTGCCGTGTTGACTGCTGCATATATTTTACACAGCTACAGTTGCTATGTTGACTGCTGTGTATATTTTACACAGCTACAGTTGCTGTGTTGACTGCCGCATATATTTTACACAACTACAGTTGCTGTGTTGACTGCCGCGTATATTTTACACAGCTACAGTTGCTGTGCTGACTGCCGCGTATATTTTACACAGCTACAGTTGCTGTGTTGACTGCCGCGTATATTTTACACAGCTACAGTTGCTGTGTTGACTGCCGCATATATTTTACACAGCTACAGTTGCTGTGCTGACTGCCGCGTATATTTTACACAGCTACAGTTGCTGTGTTGACTGCCGCATATATTTTACACAGCTACAGTTGCTGTGTTGACTGCTGTGTATATTTTACACAGCTACAGTTGCTGTGTTGACTGCTGTGTATATTTTACACAGCTACAGTTGCTGTGCCGGTTTTTTTTTTCCAGCAAAATAACTATTTTTTTAAACAAACATTTATTAACAACACATACCTGAATGATTGACAAATGTCAGATCAATAAACTAGTAACTCCATCTAGCTTTGAAGTTATGAACTGTTGAATAGGAGTTCATTGTCTTTCTCTGTGACAACATCAGTGGCGTAGAGAGGAGAGACTGGTATGAATGAGCTTGAGCCATGGAGGGGAACTTTCTAGGTGCAAAACCCATCGTCATTCGTGACCGAAAGGTGGGGAGGGTGTCTTGACCCTTTATACAACCAAACAGTAATAACCAATGCTTACCTCATTATCGCAGTCATTCACTTTGGCTCCTGTTTCCAGAGTTTGCTGTAATTCTTTAGTTTTGCCTTCTTTGCACATATCAAAGATTGTCCAGCTGCCATTCTCATTGTCCAAGTCCATCTTGGCAGTGCACAGCTTGCTCAATGTGCGCTGACTCATTCGGCAGTAAAGGTCATCCAGTGAATCTACATCCTAGATAGAACAAGTAAATACATCATCTATATACATATATACACACACACTATATATATATACACACACTATATATACCGTATTTGCCGGCGCCGAAGACGTTTCGTCCTCGAGGATGCACCCTAATTTTGACAAACAAAAATTTGAAAAAAATAATAAACAACCTTCGGCCTCCAGGACTCATGGTAGATTTTTGAGACTTATTTTAGGGAAAAAAAGTAGCGTCTTCGACATCAGGAAATATGGTGTGTATATGTGTGTGCGTGTGTGTGTGTGTGTGTGTGTATATACACATATACAGTGAAAAAAGTCTGGATGTTAAAAATGTTCTATGCAGATCACGTTATATAAGGAAAATGATAAAAAAAAAAAGGTTTTGAAAAGGGCACCTGGTATATATATAAAGGATCTTTATAATATGTACAAAAATTGTTGTTTAGCCAAACTTGTGTAGCAAGAGTTGCCTCCCTTGTTGTGACGAAAACATCACCAATAGAGTAACGCTCTCTAGACAGGAAGTAGCTGGAGTTGCTTCCCGTTGGGGCGATAGAGCCCTTTTTGAAACTTCCGGCAGAACCCTATAAAGGGAATAACTTTCAGCTCCCTCTCTCTCATTTGCCCTTTCGGCTCCTGGCCTTTGGCCAGGCGCGTTCGCCTGGCAACCAAACAGTAACTAATAACTTTGCTTCATTCTCTCATTTATTCATTGACATGTCAACTATACTGTTCTATATATCCACAAATTGTTAATTAAATATTATACACACAAACCACGTCTCTTGTTATACTTATACAACCCAGTATCTTGTTATACTTGCTTTCTCCATGTTGGATTATAAAGACATTTGTTATTTGGTTAAATAGTTTTTCTTGTTAAAACTCCTCCATGTTGATTCTCGACCATATATATATATATATATATATAAGGATTAGCCAGGGTTTAATTACATTATTTAATAGATTTACGAATGTTTCTTTCAAATACAGAGGGAAGTACCATTTTATTCCTCTGTACTGAATTCCTCAGAATCATTAAACAATACAAAAACAATAATTATATACCAATCACATGTCCAATCAGAAGAAGGGAGGTAAGTGTTAAAGCCAACTCATTATCTTCAATTAGGTTTTTTTGCCATCCATTACCTATAGTCATGAATCTTGGGTAATGACAAAGAATACAATTGTGAATATAAGAGGCTGAAATGGTTTTCCTCTGAAGGATCTTTGGAGTAGTGTTACTCGATAGAGTACATAGCTCGGAGATCAGAGAGTCACTCCAGGTAGAAGCACTACTTCTCTGAATTGAGGGATCACAGCTCTGATACTATGAGCATGTGGTTAGAATGTCTCAGGAAAGAATCTCTGAATTGAGGGATCACAGCTCCGATACTATGGGCTTGTGGTTAGAATGTCTGAGGAAAGAATCTCTGAATTGAGGAATCACAGCTCTGATACTATGGGCTTGTGGTTAGAATGTCTGAGGAAAGAATCTCTGAATTGAGGGATCACAGCTCCGATACTATGGGAATGTGGTTAGAATGTCTGAGGAAAGAATCTCTGAATTGAGGAATCACAGCTCTGATACTATGGGCTTGTGGTTAGAATGTCTGAGGAAAGAATCTCTGAATTGAGGGATCACAGCTCCGATACTATGGGAATGTGGTTAGAATGTCTCAGGAAAGAATCTCTGAATTGAGGGATCACAGCTCTGATACTATGGGCTTGTGGTTAGAATGTCTGAGGAAAGAATCTCTGAATTGAGGGATCACAGCTCCGATACTATGAGCATGTGGTTAGAATGTCTCAGGAAAGAATCTCTGAATTGAGGGATCACAGCTCCGATACTATGGGCTTGTGGTTAGAATGTCTGAGGAAAGAATCTCTGAATTGAGGGATCACAGCTCTGATACTATGGGAATGTGGTTAGAATGTCTGAGGAAAGAATCTCTGAATTGAGGGATCACACCTCCGATACTATGGGAATGTGGTTAGAATGTCTCAGGAAAGAATCTCTGAATTGAGGGATCACACCTCCGATACTATGGGAATGTGGTTAGAATGTCTGAGGAAAGAATCTTTGAATTGAGGGATCACAGCTTTGATACTATGAGCATGTAGTTAGAATGTCTCAGGAAAGAATCACTGGACAGATTTTACATGCAAAACCAACTGACAGGAGACTCAGGGGTAGACTTCGAGCAAGATGGTTGGATAACATCCATGAGGTTGGCTGGTCTCGCTTGGGGATCCAGCTGGATCAATTGGAGACGGTTGCTTCTGACAAGACCTGCTGGAAGAAGTGTTTGAGACACTGCCCCAACGACCCTCCCAGGAATAAGTAAACGAAGAAGGAGAAGATATGTTCGAACAGCTCCAAATTTGAAAACGTAAACATCTTCAAAATAGTCACGGAAATGTTAAAATTTATGGAAGACTAAACACACAAATATATTCATAGTTTTATCATTGGTGTATCTCGGAAGATAATCTTACATTGTATAGAGTATATAGTTCTTACCATAATTGCATCTTCCCATTTTGGGTATAGCCTCTTCACTTCAGATATGTATTCAGACATAGCCTTCTGCTTGTCCATTTTACCAAGACCTTTCCATGCCTCCCTGGAAAGTAGAGTGGATGTAAATATAGTCTTGGTCTAACTACCTCAGTGGATGTAAATAGTCTTGGTCTAACTACTGTAGTTAGTGTATGTAAATACAGTCTTGGTCTAACTACTGTAGTTAGTGTATGTAAATATAGTCTTGGTCTAACTACCACAGTATGTAAATATAGTCTAGGTCTAACTACCACAGTATGTAAATATAGTCTAGGTCTAACTACCACAGTGTGTAAATATAGTCTAGGTCTAACTACCACAGTATGTAAATATAGTCTAGGTCTAACTACCACAGTGTGTAAATATAGTCTTGGTCTAACTACCACAGTATGTAAATACAGTCTTGGTCTAACTACCACAGTGTGTGTAAATATAGTCTTGGTCTAACTACCAGTGTGTGTAAATATAGCCTTGGTCTAACTACCACAGTATGTAAATATAGTCTTGGTCTAACTACCACAGTATGTAAATATAGTCTTGGTCTAACTACCACAGTATGTAAATATAGTCTTGGTCTAACTACCACAGTGTATGTAAATATAGTCTTGGTCTAACTACCACAGTATGTAAATACAGTCTTGGTCTAACTACCACAGTATGTAAATATAGTTTTGGTCTAACTACCACAGTATGTAAATATAGTCTTGGTCTAACTACCACAGTATGTAAATATAGTCTTGGTCTAACTACCACAGTATGTAAATATAGGGTTGGTTTAACAATCATCATAATCATGATTATCATTGTCATCATCATGCTCATCAACAACATTATCATCATGATCATCATTGTCACCACCACCATCATCAACAACATTATCATCATCATCATCAACATTGCCATCACCATCATTATTGTCATTGACATCATTTAACGTCTGTTTCCTCTGCTGGCAAACGTTGGATGAATTGTCACAGTCGATGTGAGTAATGAATCAGAGCTACAGATCTGTCAGATGAACCAGGGTGACCCACATCTCTTTTCTATCTATCTATGGCCCGACTCAGTCACCAATGACCATGGTTTTGCACCTAGAAAGTTTACCTCCGAGGCACAAGCCAGGGCAAAGCTTGTTTTGTGGAAGACCGGTAGTCACCCATACATACCAGCCTCCCCTCTCCCTGCCACCGATGGTGTCCAAGGGAAAGGCAATGGTTGATACAGTTTGGCACCAGTGACATCACAACTCATTTCTACAGATGAGTAAACTGGAGCAACATGAAATAAAGTGTCTTGCTCAAGGAAACAACACATCACCCGGTCTGAGAATTGAACTCACAACCTCTCAATTGCAAGCCCTATGCTCTAACCACTAAGCCATGCACCTTCACATACATACCGTCATACCGTTGGTACTACAATAAAATACACCCAGCAGGGTGTAACGCGACATCTCTTTTACATACCGTCTTACACCCTACTGGGTGTATTTTATTGTAGTACCAACCACTAAAGAGGTTGCCCTGTCTTTGACATTGTAGTACCAACCACTAAAGAGGTTGCCCTGTCTTTGACATTGTAGTACCAACCACTAAAGAGGTTGCCCTGTCTTTGACATTGTAGTACCAACCACTAAAGAGGTTGCCCTATCTTTGACATTGTAGTACCAACCACTAAAGAGGTTGCCCTGTCTTTGACATTGTAGTACCAACCACTAAAGAGGTTGCCCTGTCTTTGACATTGTAGTACCAACCACTAAAGAGGTTGCCCTGTCTTTGACATTGTAGTACCAACCACTAAAGAGGTTGCCCTGTCTTTGACATTGTAGTACCAACCACTAAAGAGGTTGCCCTATCTTTGACATTGTAGTACCAACCACTAAAGAGGTTGCCCCGTCTTTGATATTGTAGTACCAACCACTAAAGAGGTTGCCCTGTCTTTGACATTGTAGTACCAACCACTAAAGAGGTTGCCCTGTCTTTGACATTGTAGTACCAACCACTAAAGAGGTTGCCCTGTCTTTGACATTGTAGTACCAACCACTAAAGAGGTTGCCCTGTCTTTGACATTGTAGTACCAACCACTAAAGAGGTTGCCCTGTCTTTGACACAACTGAAAGGTCCTCCCAATGCTTTGGCAGGTTTCTTCAGATGACTATCCTTCCTATCACCAACCACTTTACAGAGTGTACTAGGCCGCGGACCAGTACCAGTCCGTGGATCATTTGCTGCCAGGCCACAAAGAAATAATTAACTTGTTTAAAATTATATAACAGATAAATTGAATATTGGACTTTAATTTTAAAAGATTTGTTTAAATATTCAATATTCATCTACTTTAATAAATTGCTCTTTTTATTATTGTTCTCTTTATCGAAATACACTTAAATAACACATATGTGCAGCTATTGGTCAGCGGAAAGATTGTCCAGCATGAAGCCGGTCCATGGTATAAAAAAGGTTGGGGACTATTGATATAGAGCACCGACACTAGGGAGGTTATCCTGTCTTGACATAACTGCAGGGTCCTTCTAATCATTTGTTTGGCAGGTTTCTTCAGCTGGCTATCTTTCCTATAACCAACCACATTACAGAAGTACTGGGTGTGTTTATCATAGAGACCACCAACTCTAAGGAGGTTGTCATGTCTTTGACACAACTCATGGAATACTTACCATTTCTGTTTAGCTTCAAACTGTAACATTCCAGGTTTGGGGATTTTACACTGACCTTCATTGGCCTGCCAAAAAAATTCAGAAACATTACTTCAATCTTCCATTACTATATTTCTAATGAAAGACACTGTCTATGTCATGAACCCTTTCATTACCATATTTCTAATGAAAGACACAGACAGTGTCTTTAACCCTTTCATTACCATATTTCTAATGAAAGACACAGACAGTGTCTTTAACCCTTTCATTACCATATTTCTAATGAAAGACACTACATATGTCATTAACCCTTTCATTACCATATTTCTAATGAAAGACACTACCTATATCATTAACCCTTTCATTACCATATTTCTAATGAAAGACACTGTCTATGTCATTAACCCTTTCATTACCATATTTCTAATGAAAGACACTACCTATGTCATTAACCCTTTCATTAACATATTTCTAATGAAAGACACAGACAGTGTCTTTAACCCTTTCATTACCATATTTCTAATGAAAGACACTGTCAGCTGTACAAGCCATGTTTAGGGGAGCAGTCAGCAAAGTTAAGATTAACAATGAATATAGTGAAGAATTTAGTGTCCAGGTTGGTGTCCACCAGGGCTCTTTCCTTAGCCCTCTCCTATTTATTATTGCCCTACAGGCTATAATGGAGGAGTTTAAGACTTCTGTATGTAGATGATCTACCCCTCATAGCTGAATCTATGGTAGAATTAGAGAAGAATTCCAAACCTAGAAGCATGGCCTACAATCAAAGGGTCTTAAAGTCAGCCTGACAATGACTAAGGTCCTAGTAAGTAGAAGGGAAAACATAGCCCTGATACACTCAGGGAAATGGCCTTGCTCGATGTGTAGGAAAGGCATAAGTAGAAATTCCATCTGTTCCATATGCAAACTATGGTTACACAAGAGATGTAGTGGGATCTAAGACAGGTTAGCTAAGAATGTAGGTTTTACATATGGCTATTGCAAAGGAGAAGTAAACAACAAACGCCCACAGGAAACAAGTGCTATCAAATTCTTAGAAGTTCCATAGAAGCAGGAGACGGCTTCTGCTACCTGGGTGACCAAATTAGTAGCGGAGGTGGGTGTTCTGAAAGTACAGTGGCCAGAGTGAGGACGGGATGGAAAAAGTTCAGGAAGCTACTACTGGTGCTAGGTTTTTCCCTCAAAATAAAGGGCAGATTGTACGATGTGTGTATACAAACAGCAATGTTGCATGGTAGTGAGGCCTGGGCACTGTGAAGATTGAAAAGAAATGACGCTTGCATGCTTCGGTGGAGATGTTGTAGTAATATACACAAACAGCAAAGCATAAATGAACTGAGAGAGAAACTTGGTATAAGAGGGGTCAGATACAGTGCAGGAGAGTTGGTATGGACATGTGGTGCATATGAAGGATGACAGCGATATAAAAAGGTGAAGAGCACTCAAAGTTGAGAGAAGCTATGGAAGAGGCAGATGTAGGAAAGTTTGGGATGAGATGATAAAAGCTGATCTTGCCCAATTGTCCCTCTCAAAGGCGATGACACAGGATCGAGATCTCTGGCATTATGCAGTAATACAGAAGACCAGCTTTCCCATGAGCAAAGGTTGAATCATACATCTTGTATGCATCATCTTCACCTCCAGCCCCCCTTCCATACATCTCTCATGTCCTAACACCCCACCCACATCTTAACACTCCACTCACATCCTACAATCCACCCATGCCCTAACACTGTTCTTCACACACATCCCTAGATCTATCTCCTTAATTCCAACACACCTCTCCCCAGTCCACACTGTAAAGTGGTATTGTAGGTGTCATCAGAAAAACACACACCCCACACTATAGTAGTCATGTAGGTGTCGCACAAAAAGCACCCAGCCCACACTGTAAAGTGGTTGTGTAGGTGTCACACAAAAAGCACCCAGCCCACACTGTAAAGTGGTTGTGTAGCTGTCATACAAAAAGCACCCAGTCCACACTGTAAAGTGGTTGTGTAGCTGTCACACAAAAAGCACCCAGCCCACACTGTAAAGTGGTTGTGTAGTTGTCACAACAAAAAGCACCCAGTCCACACTGTAAAGTGGTTGTGTAGTTGTCACACAAAAAGCACCCAGTACACACTGTAAAGTGGTTGTGTAGTTGTCACAACAAAAAGCACCCAGTCCACACTGTAAAGTGGTTGTGTAGTTGTCACAACAAAAAGCACCCAGTCCACACTGTAAAGTGGTTGTGTAGTTGTCACACAAAAAGCACCCAGCCCACACTGTCAAGTGGTTGGTAGATGTCACGACAGAAAGCACCCAGTCCACACTGTAAAGTGGTCATGTAGATGTCACGACAAAAAGCACCCAGTCCACACTGTAAATGGTCGTGTAGGTGTCACACAAAAAGCACCCAGTCCACACTGTAAAGTGGTTGTGTAGGTGTCACACAAAAAGCACCCAGCCCACACTGTAAAGTGGTTATGTAGGTGTCACACAAAAAGCACCCAGCCCACACTGTAAAGTGGTTATGTAGGTGTCACAACAAAAAGCACCCAGCCCACACTGTAAAGTGGTTATGTAGGTGTCACAACAAAAAGCACCCAGCCCACACTGTAAAGTGGTTATGTAGGTGTCACAACAAAAAGCACCCAGCCCACACTGTAAAGTGGTCATGTAGATGTCACAACAAAAAGCACCCAGCCCACACTGTAAAGTGGTTATGTAGGTGTCATACAAAAAGCACCCAGTCCACACTGTAAAGTGGTTATGTAGGTGTCACACAAAAAGCACCCAGTCCACACTGTAAAGTGGTTATGTAGGTGTCACACAAAAAGCACCCAGTCCACACTGTAAAGTGGTTATGTAGGTGTCACACAAAAAGCACCCAGTCCACACTGTAAAGTGGTTATGTAGGTGTCACACAAAAAGCACCCAGTCCACACTGTAAAGTGGTTATGTAGGTGTCACACAAAAAGCACCCAGTCCACACTGTAAAGTGGTTATGTAGGTGTCACAACAAAAAGCACAAATCAGTGCAATGATTCATCCACTACCTTTTCTAATGAAGCAAAAACAAATTTTCTTTGTTCATTCCAGTAACATGTGCAATGCAACACAATGATTGTTTTGGTTATGCATCAATGACACATTGAATAAGTTTAACGTTGGCATGAATAGTTGTTGTGCAAGGACGGCCAGAACGAGGAGCATCAATAAGTGATCATCTACTGCCATCTTTGAATTGTTTCATCCAATGATAAATGGTTGAATTTGCTGGAACGTTGTGAATTCCACTCTCCTTCACTTGTGCAATAATATTTGTTGCTGATTTGCTTCGTTTCCATTGAACCCCTATCTTGCTCAGGACATTGACCGCCTGGAAACTGTTCAGAGACGTGCAACCAAGCGAATACCCTCCATCAGGCATCTACCATACTCTGAGCGCCTTGCTTTCCTGGGCATGGATTCATTGAAGCTCCGACGCCTGGCAACTGACTTGGTAAACACCCACAAAATTGTTAACCATGTTGCCAACAACAACCCTGAGTGCCTTTTCGATTTCCATGTGTCTAACACACGTGGACATGCCCACAAAGTAAGAAAACAGCACAGTTCCCATGACTTTCGGAAACATTTTTTCACGCTCAGAGTTGCTGAAGCATGGAACAAACTACCTGCATCAGTTGTTAGCTGTCGAGACTCTGCATCCTTTAAGGCCTCCATGGAACAAACTACCTGCACCAGTTGTTAGCTGTCGAGACACTGCATCCTTAAAGGCCTCCATGCTTCCCGAGATCTGCCAACACTACAGCTAACACATACACACATGTACTTCCCTGACATTTGTGTATTATTCTATGTACTATATTGACGAGTTGTAGTGCACCTGAGCACTTTACACAATAATTTCATTATTATTATTATATGCTCTGAAATTTTCTTGACTTAAATCCGTTCGATGCGTGTATCACAAGAATGACAACTAATAATTAGACATGGGTCTGTGAATACGGCATTCATACAGAATATCGCACGTGTACAACAACGTTCAAATTCCAACTAATATTAACTATATTTACTGCTATATACGGCACACAGCCTACTATTGTAAAGACTTTATTGCCACGCCAAGTATATATATATACGTATATATATATCATCATCATCATATATATATGTTTGTATATTTAGAGACTGGTTTGCAACTCACTCTTTATGGATGTGTCACTGCTGGGGTATGGAGGGGGTAGATTTACACAAGTATACATAGTAGTAGTAACAGTTACATGGATCAACTGACAATTTCGGCCAATTTGGACTTAATCACCAACTGGCTTGGATTTCCACCTGCTGACCACCACTACTACTGCCATACACAGCGGTCAAGCTCCAGTGGTCAGTTCCATAGAAGATATGTTGGGAATCTGAAGTATTTATTGACATGTTGACCAACCAACATCTAGAAACATACAATTTAAATATAAACACTTTAACCCTTTCATTACCTTATATCTAATGAAAGACATTGTCTATGTCATTAACCCTTCCATTACCATATTTCTAATGAAAGACACTGTCTATGTCATTAAACCTTTCATTACCATATTTCTAATGAAAGACACTGTCTATGTCATTAACCCTTTCGTTACCATATTTCTAATTAAAGACATTGTCTATGTCATTAAACCTTTCATTATCATATTTCTAATGAAAGACATTGTCTATGTCATTAACCCTTCCATTACCATATTTCTAATGAAAGACACTGTCTATGTCATTAACCCTTTCATTACCATATTTCTAATGAAAGACACTGTCTATGTCATTAAACCTTTCATTACCATATTTCTAATGAAAGACATTGTCTATGTCATTAACCCTTCCATTACCATATTTCTAATGAAAGACACTGTCTATGTCATTAACCCTTTCATTACCATATTTCTAATGAAAGACACTGTCTATGTCATTAAACCTTTCATTACCATATTTCTAATGAAAGACATTGTCTATGTCATTAACCCTTCCATTACCATATTTCTAATGAAAGACACTGTCTATGTCATTAACCCTTTCATTACCATATTTCTAATGAAAGACACTGTCTATGTCATTAACCCTTTCATTACCATATTTCTAATGAAAGACACTGTCTATGTCATTAACCCTTCCATTACCATATTTCTAATGAAAGACACTGTCTATGTCATTAACCCTTTCATTACCATATTTCTAATGAAAGACACTGTCTATGTCATTAACCCTTCCATTACCATATTTCTAATGAAAGACACTGTCTATGTCATTAACCCTTTCATTACCATATTTCTAATGAAAGACACTGTCTATGTCATTAACCCTTCCATTACCATATTTCTAATGAAAGACACTGTCTATGTCATTAACCCTTTCATTACCATATTTCTAATGAAAGACACTGTCTATGTCATTAACCCTTCCATTACCATATTTCTAATGAAAGACACTGTCTATGTCATTAACCCTTTCATTACCATATTTCTAATGAAAGACACTGTCTATGTCATTAACCCTTTCATTACCATATTTCTAATGAAAGACACTGTCTATGTCATTAACCCTTTCATTACCATATTTCTAATGAAAGACACTGTCTATGTCATTAACCCTTCCATTACCATATTTCTAATGAAAAACACTGTCTATGTCATTAACCCTTTCATTACCATATTTCTAATGAAAGACACTGTCTATGTCATTAACCCTTCCATTACCATATTTCTAATGAAAGACACTGTCTATGTCATTAACCCTTTCATTACCATATTTCTAATGAAAGACACTGTCTATGTCATTAACCCTTTCATTACCATATTTCTAATGAAAGACACTGTCTATGTCATTAACCCTTTCATTACCATATTTCTAATGAAAGACACTGTCTATGTCATTAACCCTTTCATTACCATATTTCTAATGAAAGACACTGTCTATGTCATTAACCCTTCCATTACCATATTTCTAATGAAAGACACTGTCTATGTCATTAACCCTTTCATTACCATATTTCTAATGAAAGATACTGTCTATGTCATTAACCCTTTCATTACCATATATCTAATGAAAGACACTACCTATGTCATTAACCCTTTCATTACCATATTTCTAATGAAAGACACTGTCTATGTCATTAACCCTTCCATTCCCAGATTTCTAATGAAAGACACTACTATACTGCTTATGATTGCCAAATAATTTTGAAAGGTACAAAATAACACTATGACTTCATCTCATTATATATTTAAGTTTTTACTCTAATACAGAAAATTTTCACAACAATCTCTCCCCTAGTAAAGATACTATAAACATTTGAATTAATAAACTTATTCTTTAATATATTCTCCTAAATCAGAGGTTCTCAAACTTTTTGGGGGCACCGCCCCCTCACGGCCATGTAACACCCGCAGCACCCCAACCCCTATTTCCAGAGAGACCTGCCTAAACACAAATTGTAAATAATTTAACGATTTAATTCATTATAATGAATTAAATCGTTAATTTATATATAATAGATGATATAATATATATTAAGTATAAATAAATATTATATATTGTTTTATTTTACTATATTTATATATAATATGTATCATTTGATATTTAATATACTATATCATCTCTAGTGGCCCCCTCCCCTCAACGCCAGACATTCACCTACTGAGACCCTAAGCTATACAAAAATTGAGGCTCTTCTCTAAAGAAATTCGGGTAAAAATAATTTTTTTATATTAATGTTAATGATAAAGAATAAATAATATATATAGATATAGATATATTATCTATATTATGTAAATGTGGTTGGTGTTAGGAAGGGCATCCAGCTGTAGAAAACCTGCCAGATACAGTCCTATATGAGCGAGACATGGTCACCCAACAAATCTTGCCTCATGTGGGACAATTTCTGTCTAACCCATGCTAGCGTGGAAGATAGACGTTAAATGATGATGATGATGATGATGATATATAAATATATATATCATCATAACCGTTTTGTGTCCATTTTCCACACTAGCATGGGTTAGATGAGTTGTTCTGTTGTGGGCAATGCTAGGTCAGGTGACCATGTCTTGCTCATACAGAACTGATTCTGCCATGGTTTCTACAGAGGGATGCCCTTCCTAATGCCAACCTCATTTACTGGGTGCTTTTTGTTGTGACATCTACATGACCACTTTACAGTGAGAACTGGGAGTTTTTTGTGGTGAAACCTACATGACCACTTTACAGTGAGGACTGGGAGCTTTTTGCCATGATAACTACACAACCCCTTTACAGTGAGAACTTGGTGCTTTTTGTCATGACACCTACATGACCACATTACAGTGAGGACAGAGCTTTTTGTCGTGACACCTACATAACTCCTTTACAGTGAGAACTGAGTGCTTTTTGTTGTGACACCTACACGACTACTTTACAGTGTGGACTGGGTGCTTTTTGTCGTGACACCTACACGACCACTTTACAGTGTGTACTGGGTGCTTTTTGTCGTGACACCTACACGACCACTTTACAGTGTGTACTGGGTGCTTTTTGTCGTGACACCTACACGACCACTTTACAGTGTGTACTGGATGCTTTTTGTCGTGACACCTACACGACCACTTTACAGTGTGTACTGGGTGCTTTTTGTCGTGACACCTACACGACCACTTTACAGTGTGTACTGGGTGCTTTTTGTCGTGACACCTACACGACCACTTTACAGTGTGTACTGGGTGCTTTTTGTCGTGACACCTACACGACCACTTTACAGTGTGTATTGGGTGCTTTTTGTCGTGACACCTACACGACCACTTTACAGTGTGTACTGGGTGCTTTTTGTCATGTCACCTATATGACACCTTTACAGTGAGGACTGGGTGTTTTTTGTCGTGACACCTACATGACCACTTTACAGTGTGTACTGGGTGTTTTTCGTCATGACACCTACATGACCACTTTATTATATATATAATTTTTGATAATTTAGTGTTAAAGAATAAAGAGTAATGAGAAAAATAAAAAAATACTTTAAAAGATGAGGCCCCTGAGGGTGTGTGGCGCTAAGACATAGTTAAGTCCTGCACCCCTCTTTACAGATACATATAAATATATTGTTCTCTCTTCGGATCACTATTTTACTGACCCAGGCTTTAACAAGCCCAACAGGAACTGAACTCTGCACTGGTAAATATACTTTATCTAACCTATCTTTCAACTACTTTGGTTGTCATATATCTGAAGAGGAGCGTTTAAACATGTATATACACAACTATATGTATATATATATATATAGATATATATATACCTCTGTGTGCATATATATGTGTATTTATGTGTGTGTATATATATATGTGTATCTATGTGTATTTATAGCAGAATCAGTAGAGGAGCTAGA
>OZ024759.1:13072667-13085167 GCA_964016885.1 Eledone cirrhosa | reverse complement strand
AAAGGCACTGCACAAAGCCAGTCCCACTCTCTTAACCAAGATGATATTTACCAAAAAGAAGAACAAGTCAACAGCATACATACATACATACATACATGCATGCATACATACATACATACATACATACATACATACATACATACATACATACATACATACATACATACATACATACATACATACATACATATACACACACACATATATATATATATATGCAAAAGTTCTATATAAAATTGTTGGGATACAAGTAAATATTTTAATAACTGATATAAAGCACTCGACAAGTATTTGGAGTAGATATACGATATTAATAAATGGAAACTATATTTATAAAACCATATTTATTTCATTATACGGATGACTTCCAAAAACAATGGTTGCATTTTAATAGGGTACGTCAAAGCTTATTTGTAAAACTATTATATATTGTAGTTTGTCTGATGAAAGCATACCATAATTTAATTTGGTATCCCTGAAATATGTATAATGAAATAAATATGGTTTTATAAATATAGTTTCCATTTATTAATATCGTATATATATATATATATATATATATATATATATATATATATATATATATATATAAATAAAACATGAGAAGAAAGAAGAATACTGCGTGGTTTGCACATGGGTTACATATGATAAAAATAGTCCTTCGTCAGTGATTTTACAACCATCATTGGTATTTCATCGCATTAAAAATCAGATACCTCAGGTTGGTGCGAGCAATAACTAATATATATATATATATATATATGTGTGTGTGTATGCATAGTATATTTGGCAATATACCGTATGTTTAATTAGCAGAAAAGAAGTAAGTGACATAGTCACTACTTTAAAAATGATAGCGTAAAGTCTTCAAAATGTTTTTAATTAAACATACGATATATTGCCAAATATACTATGCATACATTCCTGTATACATCGCTATTTCAGAGGCATCAATCCTAATACACATATCTATGTGTGTGTATGTATATATATATATATATATGTATGTATGTATGTATGTATGTATGTATGTATGTATGTATGTATGTATACCATTCTGGTTGTCCCTGAACTTCTCCATCTTGGGCTGGATCTTGTTAAGAGGATCTTTGCCACAATTAACATCAGTGAGATCCCTCTGACTTCAGGAAGGCCTTTGATTCTGTGGACCAAGACTGCCTGATGAAGATTTTACAGGTATATGGAATAACCCTAACCCTAACCCAAGAAGATAGTGGACCTGATATCACTGCTCTACACAAACACCAGAGCCCAAGTCATTACACCTGACAGGATGATGGAGTTCTTTGAGATACTGGCTGGAGTTCTCCAGGGAGATACATTGGCTCCCTACCTTTTCATCATCACAGTGGACTATTGTATGCATTTTGCACTGGTGAAACACCAAGACTTAGGCTTCACTGTAGCACAGGGTAGCATCAGGAGAGTTAAGGCTAAAAAGATATCAGATGCTGAATTTGCAGACGACATAGCTCCGGTGACAAACACATTGAAGGGGTCAGAGGAGTTGGTGCGAGAGGTGGAGACTGTGTCGATGAGTGTGGAGCTGAACATGAATGAGAATAAGACGAAGTTTCTGGTAGAGAACATTAAGAAGACAGAGAAAATTATGAATGTGGGCAGGAAGCTGCTAGAGTTGGTTGAGGACTTCCTGTGTCTGGGAACAGAGATTGGGAGCACAGGGGGTGATGTGGTGGAGTGGAAGAGCAAAGTTTGAGGTTGGTGTGGAAGTCAAACCTTCGTCGCTACAGTGGAGTCTGTGTTATTGAACGGGTCTGAGACTTGGACACTGACCAAGAGACTCACTCAGATGGTGGATGGGTTAGGGTTAGGGTTAGGGTTAGGATGCTGAGGATGACTGAACATTAGTCAGTATACACTACAGTTGAAGAACTCAGAGCTGTACGGGAGCCTCCCAAAAGTCAACTTGAGAGTGACACAGAGGAGACTGAAGTTAACTGGACATGCTCACTGTCATTCAGGGTTGACACTGCACTCAGTGGTCCTGTGGGAGCCCCATACACGGACAGAGGGTGACTGAGGATGACATATATTAATACCCTAAGGACAGACACTGGTCTCTGGGAAACGTGGGACATAGCAGTAACGATGAAAGACAGAGACTGCTGGAGAGAACTCATCCATGGATCTTAAAAATTTTCCTCGTCCTATATATATAAATATATATTATATACATATATATTATATACATATATAAATATATATTATATACATATATATTATATAATATATATTGTATACATATATATTATATACACATATATTATATAATATATATTATATACATATTATATACATATATATTATATAATATATATTATATACATATATATTATATAATATATATTATATACATATATAAATATATATTATATACATATATATTATATAATATATATTATATACATATATATTATATAATACATATTATATACATATATAAATATATATTATATACATACATATTATATAATATATATTATATACATATATATTATATAATATATATTATATACATATATATTATATAATATATATTATATACATATATAAATATATATTATATACATACATATTATATAATATATATTATATACATATATATTATATAATATATATTATATACATATATAAATATATATTATATACATACATATTATATAATATATATTATATACATATATATTATATAATATATATTATATACATATATATTATATAATATATATTATATACATATATAAATATATATTATATACATATATATTATATAATATATATTATATACATATATATTATATAATACATATTATATACATATATAAATATATATTATATACATACATATTATATAATATATATTATATAATATATATTATATACATATATATTATATAATATATATTATATACATATATAAATATATATTATATACATACATCAGTTCCCGTATGAGCAAGGCATGGTCAGCCGACTGGACACTGCCCACAACAGGACAACCCGTCTAACCCATGCTAGCGTGGAAGAACGGACGTAAAACGGTGATGATGATGATACCTAAGTTGCAACAGCTACAGGGGGTTAACCCCTACTCCCTCTATCTCAGTTCAGAACTGGAGATGGATGAACTCCACCACGTCATTCCAGATGTTTAACAATTTTGAGCTAAAAGAGAAACCTTTCTATACGGTAGGTCGTTCTACTAGAAACAGCAGCCAAATCTCCCTCAAAAGATAAGATCATGTTGGAATGTCAAATGATCTCTTGCTCTTATGACTCCATCAGATATTTCGTGGCCCATGGATGGATTATAATATTTAGAAGTATCACTGACTGCGTGTATCTTTGTGTGTGTGACTATGTATGTGTGTGTGCATATACAAGTGTGTTAGAGGGAGAATGAGTGGGGGGTCTCTGACTGTGTGTGAGAGAGAGAGTGTGTGGGTGTGGCTTTGACTGTAGTGTATATCTGTATCTGTGTGCGTGTGGCTCTGACTATGTGTATGCAGGTATATCTGTATCTGTGTGCGTGTGGCTCTGACTATGTGTATGCAGGTATATCTGTATATGTGTGTGGCTCTGACTATGTGTATGCAGGTATATCTGTATCTGTGTGCGTGTGGCTCTGACTATGTGTATGCAGGTATATCTGTATATGTGTGCGTGGCTCTGACTATGTGTATGCAGGTATATCTGTATATGTGTGTGTACGTGTATACGTGTGTATAGCTCTGACTGTGTGACGGTATGTGTATATCTGTATATGTGTGTGACGGTGACCGCGTGTGCGTGTACATAGTAGATATATTATTAATCATCTCTACCGCCTCCTTACGTTCCAGCGCCCCCTGGACCTTCTCGATACCCACGGGGGGGGGGGGGGGGCACTTTCAGAACCTCGGGTGTATACCGTAGATATCAGCTACCTATACCATCGCTGACCCAGGGCTACAAAACCGGACAGTGTCATCTCCGGAGGATAGAGAGGAAGAAGGAGTGTGTGGAAATAGCCATTCCAACTGGTAGGGTTCACTCCTGCGAGTGGCTAACTCCACCCCGATAGTAACGGGTAGGGAGTAATTCGGGGACCCAGAACGCCAAAAGTCCCCCACCGCTACAGGTTGGAGAAAATGTCAGTCCACTATATGTGGCTCACTCCTGCGGGTCGCCAGCTCCACTCCAATGATAACGGGTAGGGGGTTGGTTCAGGGACCCAGAACGCCAAAAGTCGCCACACAGCTCTGTCGCCATAGCAGTAAACAGGGTGGTGGTTCACCGCTACAGATTCAACGACTAGTGGCGGAAGAAGAGTATCATTAGAGTTACTTCCCTTAGATGGTACGGTGTTCCAGCTGGATTCCCCTAAAACTTTCTCTCAAAACACAATTTACTCAGTCAAGCGACATGAGGCGTGAACCCAAAGGCAGTTCTTTTAATTTTTTCACTTTATTTAAAGGTGCAATTGCCGTCGAAGTATCACTCTTTTTCGCTTCGTATGGAGTATGGTGGGAAATGAACAGGAACCGGGATTTTCGACACACGATGTACAATAAATTCCCGTCTGTTTTAAAACTCTATTACTGGACAGTTGAAAAATCTGGAAAGATGCACGTACGAAAAACTGACTACAGAGTATGGGGGATCGAGAACGACGATCGCCTTTAACTTATTTATCCTGATATCCCTGGTATTTTGTGTTGCTTTAATAGACAATCTGAAAAAATTGTTTATATAAGACCGGCGGCTCTGATTGTTCTTATATAAACACAATCTACTATATTTTATTAAAGCAAAAAAGAAACTGTAAATATTACACTGATATTAATATAAAAAGGTAATATTTGAAGCTCTAGTTAAACTTTAATTAGTTACCTACCTAGCTATGTGTGATTACACACTTTACAAATTATCCCCTGTGATTGTTTCATGTGTTTATTTTAAATATATATATATATATATATATGTAGATAAATCTACCAAGAGTTTACGGTAGTGTCCAATCCGTATGAAGAACTCAATGTAATCCGGATATCATGGAAAGAAGAGATGCAATGAAAAATCACTTTCGGTGAAAGATAAACGGAATACAGAGTCAAGATAAAATATTAAAAAAATATTAAAAAAATTATATATATATATATGTCAATCAATTTCTAGTTGATATAAAATGCTCGGATCTATTCATTGGAATCTTTGAGCTTATTCTACGGTGGATATGGCGCTTGTCTCGGACATGACTCCCTTAATTTAATTTAATTAAATTAATTTTATATATATATATATATACACATACACACTCACACATACACACTTGCCAATGATTCGAGTGCTCATGTTGGTGTTACCACCAATAGATCACTGAATCACCTCTACTATATATATATATATATATATATATATATATATCTAAGGCGGGTAAAATTCTCGAGATCCATGGACGAGTTCTCTCCAGCGGTCTCTGTCCCTCATTATCGCTGCCATATCCTGCATCTCCAACAGACCAGTGTCTGTCCTTAGGGCATCAACATATGTTAACCTTGGTCTTCCTCTTCTAGTGTGTCCATGTAGGGGCTCCCAAAGGAGCACTGAGTGCAATGTCAACTCTGGATGAAAAGAAATATATATATATATATATATATATATATATACACACACCTTTTATACAATAACTGTGCAGTGCCCTCTAAAATGGAACTTGGTGTATTTAACCTTCAGTGTGTTTTCCGTGACCACCACCACCACAGACATTGGATTGCCACTCACACGTGTTTGCTTTACTTTATGTGAGACGGGAAATTAAAGTTTGATGCCGACCTAGGTTATCATTTAAAGACTTCTAAAGACTGACATGAAACAATATCTGTGCATGTATGAGGACGTATGTCTATGAGTAAGATGTGTGTGTTCTGTCTTTGTATTTTTATATAAAATACTTTGTTGAATTTATTTTGTATTTTTGTTTGATAATTTATACGATTATACCAATAGGCTATGTAGCCGGTAAACTCTAAAGGGACGCAACACACATTGCTATAGCGTTTCACCAGCCCCTTCCTTCTGTTGTCTGTATCTGTTTATGTATTGGGTGTGTACATGGTTCCTTTCATTCTAATCTAAGAATGGACGACTAAATGATTTTAACTTGTAATCGAAAGGTTGTTAGTTCAATTCTCAGACCGGGTGATGTATTGTTTCCTTGAGCAAGAGACTTTATTTCACATTGTTCCAGTTTACTCAGCTGTAGAAATGAGATGATAGGGACTGGGGTCCCTATCATTCTACTGTAAAGTGAACGTGTAGGTGCCACAGAAAAAAAGCACCCAGCACTCACTGTAAATGAGGTTGGTGTTAGGAAGGGCATCCAGCTGTAGAAATCAAGCCAGAATCAGTTTCCGTCCCACCCTTGCAAGCAGGGAAAAGCGGACGTAAAATGATGATGATGGTGGAAAAGATTTCAACTTGTCTTAACTCGGGCCGCAAGTCATGGTGTCTGACACTCTTACCGGCTACTTAGCCTCTTCCTATATTTTTCTCCCCAAACTACCAAAATACACATCTATATACATATGCGCTACAATTTATGTACATGTTATGTTTATTCCATATCAAAGTTTTCTGACCATTTCAGAGTGCAAAGAGCTAAACTAATCACTACAACTAAATAAATTGAACAAATTTGCCTCCACCTCCTCTAATTCAGAAATGCTTCCACCACCCCTGTACTGTGTGGTTTCGGGTGTCATCGACAACAGATCTCATTTGAATTAACTGAAAATATCTCGTCCGATTTATCGGATTCGTTTCGCAGGCTTCGCTCATATGTGTCCATACACACGCACACACACTCACAAACCCTCCATCTACCCCTAACTCTAAACCTAACGTGCGTGTTACTCAATTAATCCAGTGAATCGGACATGTTTTTTTGTGTTTTCATTATAAGATCTGTTGTGAAGAATTTTGGAGTTTAACAAAGAATTGTATCTTATTTTATGTTGATCATGGCAGCGATAATGAGGGACAGAGACCGCTGGAAAGAACTCGTCCATGGATCTCGGGAATTTTACCCGCCTTAGATAGATAGATAGGTTAGTAACAGGAGACTGGAAAGTTGGGGAAAAAAAGGTAATATATGTATGTGTATATATATATATGTATATGTATATGTATATATATGTATATATATATATATATATACCACATAATATCCAGTCTACACTAAAGTGGTCATGTAAGTGTCACAATAAAAAGCATCCAGTCCATGGAGTAAAGTGGTCATGTAGGAGACATGGTAAAAAGGCTCCCAGCCCACACTGTAAATGCGGTTGGTGTTAGGAAGGGCATCCAGCCGTAGAAAACCTGCCAGATAGTCCTATACGAGCGAGACACGGTCACCCGACCAATCTTGCCTCAAGTGGGACAATTCCCGTCTAACCCATGCTAGCGTGGAAGATAGACGTTAAACGATGAAGATGATGATGATGATATTATATATATATACATAAAGTTGTGGAACTAACTTTACCTAACACATCCCATGGACTGAGTGTTCTACTACTACGGATATAACCTAGTGTTCTACCACTATATATATTGATATAAAGAATGGTGAGCTCATGCGTGAAGATGCTATCAAATAGCTCATAAAATGGAGTGAAAACCCATGAAAGACAAAAAGAAAGTTGCCATCGGCCACAAAGAGGAAATGAAGCCTACATATCTATATTATGTATAGAAATACATATACATATATATATATAACTCCATTCCTGTACCAACCATGAGACATCACATCTATGATGGCGGAAACTCATAACGTTGAGTGCTTTCACAGTCTACTGATAGGAATGACTTGGTCACAAATCCAGCTACCTAATAGTTAAACAATATCACACAACGTATATATAGATATATATATAGATAAATATACACGGGTGTGTATGATTGTGTATAGAAGATTATATTAATAAAAGGAATTCCAACTTTGTCTGATTTACTTGTTTTATTTACAATCCTTTAAAATTTATAATGGTATTAGAATGAAATAGTATGGTAGAATATTAAATGTTAAGTGTTAATTGAACAAGTACTTTCAAGCTTGCGCAATCTTCAGGTTCATATTGTGTGGTGATAGTCAAGTTTGCAATTTTGAAAACTTGAAAATTGCAAACTTGACTGTCACCACACAATATGAACCTGAAGATTGCGAAAGCATGAAAGTACTTGTTCAATTAACACTTGACATTTAATATTCTACCATACTATTTCATTCTAATACCATTATAAATTTTAAAGGATTGTAAATAAAATGAGTAAATCAGACAAAGTTGGAATTCTTTTATTAATATATATATATAAAAATTAGAATTGGTGCTCTGAAATAGCGATATATATGAATGTATATATAGTGTATTTTGCAATACACTGTATGCTTAATTAAAAGCATTTCGAAGACCTTACGCTATTGTTTTAGAGTAGTGACAGTCTCACTTTAAATTTTCAGCAAACAAGGGAGATAAAGCTGACAGAGCTCTGTTTTGTACTGATTGGTACTTATCAAAGCCAAGTACTCCACCTGTTTGCTGAAAATCATGAATGTTTGATTCTTATAGAATTTCTAGTAATAATCAGGAACTGATTATACAGAGCGGTTGCCGGTCAAGCAGAAATTGAAAATTAGAATTGGCGCTCTGAAATAGCGATATATATGAATGTATATACAGTGTATTTTGCAATACACTGTATGCTTAATTAAAAGCATTTTGAAGACATTACGCTATTCGTAAGGTCTTCGAAATGCTTTTAATTAAGCATACAGTGTATTGCAAAATACACTGTATATACATTCATATATATATCATCATCATCATCATCATCATCACCGTTTTACGTCCGTTCTTCCACGCTAGCATGGGTTAGACGGGTTGTCCTGTTGTGGGCAGTGTCTGGTCAGCTGACCATGCCTTGCTCATACAGGAACTGATTTGGCTTGATTTCTACAGCTGGATGCCCTTCCTAACACCAACCTCATTTACAGTGAGTGCTGGGTGCTTTTTCGTGGCGCCTACACGTCCACGTTACAGTGTGGGCTGGGTGCTTTTTTGCGGTGGGGGGAGTGGGGGCATATTGTCTATATGCTTCAGGTTGTACCCATGGGAGGTCGGGTACTCTGTATTACTGCGTGACGCCAGAAGTCACGGTCGTGTGTCATTGCTTTTGAGAGGTGTAATTGGGTATGGTCGGCTTTTATCACCTCATCCCAGGTCTTCTTGGGTCTCCCCACTCCGCGGTTTCCATCAACTTCTAGTGCTCTGCACCTTTTTATGCAGTTGTCATCCTTCATACGCATCACATGTCCATACCAGCGCAACCGCCTCTCCTATATATATATATAACAGAGTTTTGTAGCTAGCTTGAAGCACTGTTGAATAGGAAACACAAATTTAAATAATTTTTAAAACCAAATCAATTTGTTAGGAAGAATATTAAATTACCAAGATAACAAAAGAATCTCATTTTATTAACGATTTAACAATCCCATCTGCTCTCCAAACAAGCAAGTCAATGTGATCGATTTTTTAAAGTCTCATAGGGTTACTCCCTTGATAATGGGTTTTTAACCCTTTCGCATTTACATTACTCTATATATATTATTATATTTTCATGGTAAAGGCTTTACCTTGCATAATTCATTCATTTCATTTCATTTTACGTCCACTTTTCCCTGCTTACAAGGGTGGGACGGGAACTGATTCTGGCTTGATTTCTACAGCTGGATGCCCTTCCTAACACCAACTTCATTTACAGTGAGTGTGGGGTGCTTTTTTGCCTTGGCACCTCCACGACCACTTTACAGTGGAATAATAGAGACCCCAGTCCCTATCATCTCATTTCTACAGCTGAGTAAACTGGAGCAATGTGAAATAAAGTATCTTGCTCAAGGAAACAACACATCGCCCGGTCTGATTGCAAGGCCAATGCTCTAACCACTAAGCCATGTGCCTCCTAATTATCTCACATAATATCGAATCTATGAGATTTTGAAAGTATTTATTTAGAGAACAATACTTTAACATTAATTTAAGCGACCAGTTACAGCCAGTTTCAACAGAAAAAGGTAGAGAATTCTGGCCAGTTTTGGCCGGTTTGAACAATAAAGGGTTAAACCTGAAAATATTTGAGATCGTTAAATTTGCTAAGGTGAGATTCTTTTGTTATCTTGGTGAGTTAATGCTCTTCATAACGCATTGATTTGGTTTTCAAAAATGTTTAAATATATATATATATTTATAATGGGACCAGCCAGATCCCAAAACACAGCAACGGTCCCGATATTGTGCAAGGTATGGCACGGTCATCTGGGCAGACATGGCTCATAACAGGACTACCCAGTAACACAGCTCCAGTATGTGAGACCAACTGTCCAGACCTTCCTCATAGTGGGATCACCCGGTTCCCAAACTGTGGTTCAGCTGTGAGCAAGGTACGACATAGACAACTGGCCAGACCTCCCTCATAGTGGGATCACCCGGTTCCCAAACTGTGGTTCAGCTGTGAGCAAGGTACGACATAGACAACTGGCCAGACCTCCCTCATAGTGGGATCACCCGGTTCCCAAACTGATGAGTTGAGAGAGAAACTGTGTATAACAGGGATAAGTTGTAGTGTGTGGGAGAGAAGACTGCGTTGGTATGGACATGTGATGTGCATGGAGGATGACTGCTGGGTAAAGAAATGCCAGTAGAAGGAAGACGCAGTAGAAGAAGACCCCGAAAAATATGGAGGAGATGACGAAGGACCGTGACAAATGGAGAGATGCTGTGCTGAAAAGGAGCCGTCCAACCCTTGCAAGCAGGGAAAAGCAGACGTAAAATGATGATGATGAGTTATAGAAGAGTTGTTTATCTTAGTTGCTACGTAAGCAGGTCCTAGAGATCCAAAGCACTACACGTCAGAAGTTTATCCCAGGTAGGTGATATTGAGTCATGGAGATTTCATTTATCAAATAACTGTTTCTAGTTTTGGCACAAGGCCGGCAATTACCCAGTACATTACTGGTACTTTATTTTATCGACCCCGTAAGGATGAAAGGCAAAGTTAACCTCGAATATTTTAGACTGGATTAAATCACCATAATTGTTTATTGCATTATATATATTTCTGTTACATGGTTATTCATGTGACTTCATCAGGTGCTTACGCAGTCATAGGTGCAGTTATACAATCATTGAGATATGCCGGTGGCCATGTACGTCTATCCAGTAGTGAAGTGGGTCGGTATGTATTTATATATATATATATATATTTATTTATTAAAATAACAGATTAAAGTTTAAGCAAAGAATCGCTGCTTTCACCCTTAACGGGATCTTCTGAAACTAACAAAGTCAATCTCAAAGTAAAAAAAGAGATGACTTTGTTAGTTTCAGAAGATCCCGTTAAGGGTGAAAGCAGTGATTCTTTGCTTAAACTTTAATCTGTTATTTTAATAAATATTTGCTCTACGGTTCTTATATATTTTCTATATATTTTCCTTATCGAGCTCTCTTTGGATTTTAGTCTTCAAATGTATTATTATTACTATATATATATATATATATATATATATATATATATACACATATATATACATATATATATATATATATATATATAATTATCATGCAGCTCTCAGATTACTCAATGAGAGAATTGAAGATAAAAATCCTAACCCTCGGAGTTGTTGCACACTGCCAATCTCATAGGAAACTAAATATTTAATATATTGTTGAAATAACTGAACCATTGAATTCAAACCAAAAGTTAGTGAATTTAAATTTGGCTTTCATCATTCCAGGGTCACTAAAATATAAAGTAACAGTCAAGTACTAAGATAAGCGGGGTGTTGATATATATACACAGGATGTTCAGGCTAAATTTGACAGTTTTCTTAACCTTTTAGCATTTAAACTAGCTGTATCCGGTCAGAATTCTCTCACTTCTTTCTGTTTAAACCAGCCATAACTGGCCACACATACTAATGTTAAGGTATTGTTCTCAAACCAAATAATATCAAAATCGTATAGATTTGATAATTTGTGAGATAATTATGTGAGGTAAAGCCTTTACCACAAAAATACAATAGTATATATAGAGTAATGTAAATGTTATGTGAGATATTATGTGAGGTAAAGCCTTTACCACAAAAATACAATAGTATATATAGAGTAATGGAAATGCTAAAGGGTTAAAAAAAACCTGACATTTTGTCCAACCCATACCAACCAGGAGAGAAGTGAATGTAAAATCAATGACGGTGAAATTATTTAGAGTGACTTACTTACAATTGATTGTAGTGATGGTAGACTGCTGAGGTGTGAATATAAACTGTGGTAATTTACAATGATAGGGTGATAAAATATTTTAAACAGATAATACTCAAGAGGGCCTCTTCACAGCTAACACTGCATACAATAAAA
>OZ024759.1:13057667-13065167 GCA_964016885.1 Eledone cirrhosa | reverse complement strand
GCTATGGTGCAGCCATACTTAGAATTTGCATCACCAGTCTGGAACCCCTATCTTGCTCAGAACATTGACCGCATGGAAACTGTTCAGAGACGTGCAACCAAGCGAATACCCTCCATCAGGCATCTACCATACTCTGAGCACCTTACTTCCCTGGGCATGGATACATTGAAGCTCCGACACCTGGCAACTGACTTGGTAAACACCCACAAAATTATTAACCATCTTGCCAACAACAACCCTGAGTACCTTTTTGATTTCCACACACGTGGACATGCCTACAAAGTCAGAAAACAGCACAGTTCCCATGACTTTCGGAAACATTTCTTCACGCTCAGAGTTGCTGCAGCATGGAACAAACTACCTGCATCAGTTGTTAGCTGTCAGGACACTGCATCCTTTAAAACCTCCATGGAACAAACTCCCTGCATCAGTTGTTAGCTGTCAAGACACTGCATCCTTTAAAACCTCCATGGAACAAACTACCTGTATCAGTTGTTAGCTGTCGAGACACTGCATCCTTTAAAACCTCCATGGAACAAACTACCTGCATCAGTTATTAGCTGTCGAGACACTGCATCCTTTAAAACCTCCATGGAACAAACTACCTGCATCAGTTGTTAGCTGTCGAGACACTGCATCCTTTAAAACCTCCATGGAACAAACTCCCTGCATCAGTTGTTAGCTGTCAAGACACTGCATCCTTTAAAACCTCCATGGAACAAACTCCCTGCATCAGTTGTTAGCTGTCGAGACACTGCATCCTTTAAAACCTCCATGGAACAAACTACCTGCATCAGTTGTTAGCTGTCGAGACACTGCATCCTTTAAAACCTCCATGGAACAAACTACCTGCATCAGTTGTTAGCTGTCGAGACACTGCATCCTTTAAAACCTCCATGGAACAAACTACCTGCATCAGTTGTTAGCTGTTGAGACACTGCATCCTTTAAAACCTCCATGGAACAAACTCCCTGCATCAGTTGTTAGCTGTCAAGACACTGCATCCTTTAAAACCTCCATGGAACAAACTCCCTGCATCAGTTGTTAGCTGTCAAGACACTGCATCCTTTAAAACCTCCATGGAACAAACTACCTGCATCAGTTGTTAGCTGTCGAGACACTGCATCCTTTAAAACCTCCATGGAACAAACTCCCTGCATCAGTTGTTAGCTGTCAAGACACTGCATCCTTTAAAACCTCCATGGAACAAACTACCTGTATCAGTTATTAGCTGTCGAGACACTGCATCCTTTAAAACCTCCATGGAACAAACTACCTGCATCAGTTGTTAGCTGTCGAGACACTGCATCCTTTAAAACCTCCATGGAACAAACTACCTGCATCAGTTGTTAGCTGTCGAGACACTGCATCCTTTAAAACCTCCATGGAACAAACTCCCTGCATCAGTTGTTAGCTGTCGAGACACTGCATCCTTTAAAACCTCCATGGAACAAACTACCTGTATCAGTTGTTAGCTGTCGAGACACTGCATCCTTTAAAACCTCCATGGAACAAACTACCTGCATCAGTTATTAGCTGTCGAGACACTGCATCCTTTAAAACCTCCATGGAACAAACTACCTGCATCAGTTGTTAGCTGTCGAGACACTGCATCCTTTAAAACCTCCATGGAACAAACTCCCTGCATCAGTTGTTAGCTGTCAAGACACTGCATCCTTTAAAACCTCCATGGAACAAACTCCCTGCATCAGTTGTTAGCTGTCAAGACACTGCATCCTTTAAAACCTCCATGGAACAAACTACCTGCATCAGTTGTTAGCTGTCGAGACACTGCATCCTTTAAAACCTCCATGGAACAAACTCCCTGCATCAGTTGTTAGCTGTCAAGACACTGCATCCTTTAAAACCTCCATGGAACAAACTCCCTGCATCAGTTATTAGCTGTCGAGACACTGCATCCTTTAAAACCTCCATGGAACAAACTACCTGCATCAGTTATTAGCTGTCGAGACACTGCATCCTTTAAAACCTCCATGGAACAAACTACCTGCATCAGTTATTAGCTGTCGAGACACTGCATCCTTTAAAACCTCCATGGAACAAACTACCTGCATCAGTTATTAGCTGTCGAGACACTGCATCCTTTAAAACCTCCATGGAACAAACTACCTGCATCAGTTATTAGCTGTCGAGACACTGCATCCTTTAAAACCTCCATGCTTCCTGAGATTCGCCAACACTACACCTGATATCGCCCCTCCATACACATACACACATGTATATCATGACTCATACACTGTTCACTTTCCTGACATTTGTACATTATTCTATGTACTATACATGCACCATTGATGAGTTGTAGTGCACCTGAGCACTGTTCACAATAATTTCATTATTATTATTATGAAACACGAGCAGTGACTGCAGAAGACATTCATAAAGTGGAAAGAAATGAAGCAGCCACGCTCCGTTGGATGTGCAATGGAAAAGCAGAGCTTAGATGAACTGAGGTTAACCCTTTAGCATTTAAACCAGCCATATCCGGCCAAGATTCTCTCACCTCTTTCTGTTCAAACCGGCTGTAACTGGTCACTCATACTGATGTGGAGATATTGTTCTCAAAATAAATATCAAAATCTCATAGATTCGATATTATGTGAGATCATTATGTGAGGTAAAGCTTTCACCATGAAAATACAATAGTATATATAGATTAATGTAAATGATAAAGGGTTAAAAGGAATTTGAGGTAGCGCGCAGAAAAGAAGACTACATTGGTATGGACATGTGATGAACATGGACAATGACCGATGGGTGAAGAAATGCCAGGAAATCTCAGGAGAAAGAAGCCGCTGTAAGGAGCTACAAGAAAGATCTGGGCAGAGGTTGTGAGAGCTGAGCTCAATAATATAAACATACACACACACACACACACACAAACACAGATATATACTCTCATATACATACACAAATATGTACTCAAACACACATATATATATTTATATGCTCAAATATACACACACATACATATATATATATATTATATATATATAGATGAGATTCTACAGGACTAGAACTGTTTCATTCATTAGAAATCATCAGGAATCAGATTCCTGATGATTTCTAATGAATGAAACAGTTCTAGTCCTGTAGAATCTCATCTATATTAAAACTGTTATACTCTGCTATGTATTGAGTACCTTACTTACTGTGGTTACCTCCGATTCAACCCGGAATAACGTACACACATATATATATATATATATATATATATATATATATATATATATTTAGTTATGCAATAAACAACATGAGACAATTATTCCATTTACCAAAGGTTTCACGAAGACAGGCGAGCTCAACAGAGATGTCTGAAATCGCTCATCAGAATGAATGAGCGATGAGCGATTTCAGGCGTCTCTGTTGAGCTCGCCTGTCTTCATGAAACCTTTGGTAAATGGAATAATTGTCTCATGTTGTTTATTGCATAACTAAATAGCTCTGTAGCATACTTAGAGTACTCTCCTTTCTTTTACCCTTCCTACGGAAATACTTCATATATAAATATATATATATATATATATATATATATATATCATCATCATCATCATCATCACCACTGTTTTACGTCTGTTCTTCCACGCTAGCATGGGTTAGACGGGTTGTCCTGTTGTGGGCAGTGTCTGGTCGGATGACCATGCCTTGCTCATACAGGAACTGATCTGGCTTGATTTCTACAGCTGGATGCCCTTCCTAACACCAACCTCATTTACAGTGAGTGCTGGGTGCTTTTTCGTGGCGCCTACACGTCCACTTTACAGTGTGGGCTGGGTGCTTTTTTGCCGTGGCACCTCCACGACAACCTTGCGGTGGGGTGTGTGGGGGCATATTGTCTATATGCTTCAGCTTGTACCCATGGGAGGTTGGGTACTCTGTATTACTGCGTGACGCCAGAAGTCACGGTCGTGTGTCATTGTCTTTGAGAGGTGTAATTGGGTAATAATATATATATATATATATATATAAAGGATAACAAAGTATCATTATAGGTAATCCAGTTAGAGGCTGTGAACACTTCGTATTGTGGATAGTTTTAGTGTATGGCGTTGTTTGACTCAACAAGAGGTTTCCGTAGGTGGCAAGTTTGTGAGTTAAGCTAACAACGTATTTAAAATTAAGTGGCACAGCTTCAAGTGTTCAGCAATTTTTAGACAACTTAATCAGTGAAACAATTGTTAAAACTGTAAATAAAACCCTTTTTTGTACTGTTGACCATGTTATTCTTCACTCTTTCTATATATATATATATATATATATATATATATATATATATATATATATATATATATATATAAAAGTTTACATATATATATACATATATATATACATATATATATATATATATATACATATACGTGTTTTGCAACTGGTCACTTTGTGGCTCAATGAAAAATTAATAAATTAAATAATCAGAGCTATATATCATAAAACATGTCTATAGAATCACAAGGACGAAAATGGTATATATTTTATCTTGTGATTCTATAGACATGTTTTATGATATATATATATATATATATATATATATATATATATCATAAAAGTGTTGGATGTGTCTTTCCATTTCTGTTGGGTCGCACATGCGGGACACATTCTTCATCACTCGTACCAAATCTGCGATCAGAATATTAAACTCAGCACTACTGGACATTGCTGAGTTTTTGAGTATCAGGTATTTGGAGGTCATGGGTTTAGCATAGTGTGAGTGGAGAATTTGGGCTCTCTCGTCTATAGGTCAGTCAATGGCAACATTGAGGACCGAGTATATTAGATTACCGATATAAAAGACACAGAAGCGAGAAGCGAAAACCAACCAAACAGTGAGTGTGTTCTGTTATTAATTCTGGCAATATTACACAAATATGACCCTCCCCAAGTATAACAATATATATATATATATATATATATATATATATATAGTGGTAGAACACTGGAAGGTAATATCCGTAGTGGTAGAGCACTCAGTTCATGCGATGAGTTAGGTAGAAGTGGTTACACAACAGTTAGTTCACCTTTCTATCCTCCTGATTAGCTTACTTGCTTCTCTCTCTATATATATATACAAGTTAATATAAATTAATATATGATAAACACTAATATAATCATATAAGTGTTTGTTCTTTCTTTGAGCTAATTAATTGTAAAAGACTGTTTGAGTTTATAACTCTATATATAGTATATATATATATATATATATATACTATATATGACAGCTGCATAAAAAGGTGCAGAGCACTAGAAGTTGATGGAAACTGCGGAGTGGGGAGACACAAGATGACCTGGGATGAGGTGATAAAAGCCGACCTTACCCAATTACACCTCTCAAAGGCAATGACACACGACCGTGACCTCTGGCGTCACGCAGTAATACAGAATATCCGACCTCCCATGGGTACAAGCTGAAGCATATAGACAATATGCCCCCACACCCCCCACCGCAAGGTGGTCGTGGAGGTGCCACGGCAAAAAAGCACCCAGCCCACACTGTAAAGTGGACGTGTAGGCGCCACGAAAAAGCACCCAGCACTCACTGTAAATGAGGTTGGTGTTAGGAAGAGCATCCAGCTGTAGAAATCAAGCCAGATCAGTTCCTGTATGAGCAAGGCATGGTCAGCCGACCAGACACTGCCCACAACAGGACAACCTGTCTAACCCATGCTAGCGTGGAAGAACGGACGTAAAACGTTGATAATGATGATGATGATGATGATGATATATATACTCTGAAACATACAAACATATACCAAGAAAGCCCTGGGCAGAGGTAGTTAGAGCTGACCTCAAATCATTGAGATTCACAGAGAGATGCCGAAGGAATCTGGTGAGTGGAGGGAAGCTGCAGTTGGGGTAGACCAAGGAAGACCTGGGCAGAGGTAGTCTATGTATATGACATCCCAAAATCATTAACCACTCCCCGTGACAGAAAAGAAAGACTACAACTTTTAGGATTGTTTAATATGATACTTCTGCTGTGTTTTGATTGCATGCCCATATATGGACTGTACCCTTTGATAAGTTCAGCCAGGTCCCTACCGTCCTAATACTACTGGTTTAGTTCGGATCTAGCTGTCGAAACGGCCAGATCTCAGCCATTAGGGTCCTGATTCTTTTCCTATTACTCACTCTACTACCTTAAGTATTGAGTACTCTGGTGTGTTATGGTCCACCTGGTTCCTTACCAAACTTTCTCGTTATATATATATATATATATATATATATATATATATATATATATGTGTGTGTGTGTGGTTGCATGTATACAGAATATAATAGAAAGATTGGTTGCTGCAACCCATTTAGTCTCAGACCCTCACAAACCCGTCCAACCCATGCTAGTATCAGAAGCAAATGTAAAAATGATGATATATATATATATATATATATACATGCTAACACACACTCTTGCATATATATATATCTGCATCCCTATGTTTGTTTTGCTTCCTTTATCAACTATATATATATATATATATGTGTGGGTGCGCGCATGTATGTGTGTGTATATATATATATATATATATATATATATATAATATACACAGTATATATACAGTGTATATATTACAAAACACATATTGCCATTAAATCAATGCCTGGCATGAAACCAAATTAAAGTTGCTGATCTGTTCTTTTGGAAAATATATTCCGGTCCATTTCATTGGATTTTCCTTGTGGAATCAACCACATTTATATTAACCCTTCTAGGGATTTATTGATCCTTCTATTGATTTAATAATATAACTAACTTTCTCATTATTAAGTTGGTGTTTAGGGGATGAGGTAGGCCAACAGTCACCAACCTTTCAGACCTCATGGACCCCTACATTCATGATTTTAAATCTCGTGGACCACTAATATGAATTTTTTTACAAAAGAAATACATTAAAATTTTTCTGCAGACCACCAAAATTTTCTCTCAGACCACTGGTTGTGACCGCTGAGAGGCAGTATTGGTAGAGCATTGGACAACATGCTTTGCAGCATATAGTTATGGTGCTTGGATGGTGGATTGGCAGTATTGGTAGAAGGTCTGATGCCATGCTTTGAAGCATAGAGTTACGGCCCCTTATAGTCTGAGTTCAAATCCCGCCGAGGTTACCTTTGCCTTTCATCCTTACAGGGGGTCGATAAAATATAGCACCAGTGAAATTTGAACTTGTAAAGGGCAGTAACTCTATGCTGAAAAGCATATTGTCCGACTCTATACTGATACTGCCAATTGTGTACAGTGTTCAGGTGCACTGCAACTCATGAAAGGTGTATGTATAGTACATAGAATGATGTATAAATGTCAGGAAAGTGAACAGTATATGAGTCATGATATACACACAGATACATGTGTGTGTGTGTATGGAGGGGGAATATAAGGTGTAGTGTTGGCAAATTTCAGGAAGCATGGAAGTTTTAAAGGATGCAGTGTCCTGACAGCTAACAACTGATGCAGGTAGTTTGTTCCATTCTTCAGCAACTCTGAGCATG
>OZ024759.1:13045167-13047667 GCA_964016885.1 Eledone cirrhosa | reverse complement strand
ACCACCACCACCGCCGCCACCATCATCAGCACCAACAACACATTGTATTTATATAAGGGGACCGCTTCTCGCTTCTCTTTCTACAAACGAACCGCTGTTGATTCACTAACCCTATACAGAGATGAATGACTACCACAACATCACCACCACCAATGTTGGTAAATAACTACCACCACCACCAATGTTGGTAAATAACTACCGCCACACCACCATCAAAATTGTAAATACTACCACAGCACCACCACACCACCACCACCGCCACAACCACCAATGTTGGTAAATAACTACCACATCACCACCACCACCACTACAGAGATGAATAACTACCACCACATCACCCATTTTGAGATGAATAATTACCACAACACCACCACCACCACCAACATTAGTAAATAATAACTACCTGCACCACCACTAACAACAACACCAACAACAACAACAACACCACCAACCACAACACCAACCACAACACCAACCACAACACAAACCACCACCATCCAACACCAACACCAGCACCATCCACCACTAACCACAACACCAACAACCACACCAACAACACCACAAACAACAATACCAACCACAACACCAACAATAACCACACCAACCACAACACCAACAACATCAACAAACACACCAACCACAACACCTACCACAACACCAACAACCACACCAACATCAACAACCACCACACCAACCACAACATCAACAAACACACCAACAATCACAACACCAACCACAACACCAACAACCACACCAACACCAACACCAACACCAACACCACACCACCAACCATCACAACACCAACACCAACCACAACATCAACAACACCACCAACCACCACACCAACCACCACACCAACCACAACATCAACATCACCAACAACCACAACACCACCACACCAACACCAACCACAACAATATCAACAAGCACCAGCCTTCGTGTTTTACTCGACATTTCCTCAAGTCCTGTTCATCTTCCAGAGCTCACTCAATGGTAAGTCTTTTACAACAATTAGACATGTGAACAAAAAAATGATGCTAGCAATAATAATTGTTTCTACTTTTAGCACAAGGCCAGCAATTAGCTCCAGTGTATTACTGGTTGAGATAGAAAGAAAGGAAGTGAGATGAAGAAGGAAAGAAAGTGTTATAGAATGAAGAGAATGTCTGTCTATTTATTTATAAATATATCTATTTATTTATCTATCTGTTTGTCTATCTCTCTGTCTAAAATGTGTGTATATATATATATATAGTGTATGTTTATATATTGTATATATATATATATATATACATTTACATATGTATATATATATATATATATATATACACATAAATATATACGTGTATATATATACACGTATATGTATATATATATATATATACGTGTATATATATATACACGTATATGGTGGCTGCCAACTCGTTTTCGAGTACGGCCACTACTTTATATCCATGTAGGAGAACCCCTACTGATGCGCTAAACGAGTGTGACTTTTCAGTCCAGCCAGCGACTTGAAAACACGTATATACACGTATATATATGTATATATATGTATATATACACACATAAATATATATGTATATATATATATATATATATATATATATATATATATATAGGCATAAATATATATGTGTATATATAGTGATGATTTCCTTCGAATGAAACAGTTCTAGTCCTGTATAAGTCATTCTTATATTAAACATTATAAACTCTGGTATGTTTTGAGTACCTTACTTACTGTGGTTGCCCCCGATTGAACCCGGGATACACACATACACACGCATATATATATATATATATATATATATATATATATATATATATATATATATAATGTATATGTAGAAGTTCTATTTAAATTGTTGGGATACAACAAGTAAATATTTTTATAACTGATAATTGGAGTAAAAATACGATATATTAACAAATGGAAACTATATTTATAAAACCATATTTATTTCATTATTCATATTTTAAGGACACCAAGTTAAATTATGGTGTGCTTTCATCAGATAAAATATAATATAGAGCAGTTTTATAAATAAATATTGACATACCCTTAAAGAATGCTGTTGGAAGCTCCCGGATATATATATATATAATGTGTGTGTATGTGTATACACCGAGAAACCTTTTACTCAGCATTCTTGCTGCTTTCAGTTGAGACATATCTATCTATCTATCTATCTATCTCCATTTCTCTATCTTTTTTTTACATTCCAAGCTCCCAAAACTATAAAATATTCCATTATTGGGACTTAGGTTACAAGAATCCCTTCTTTTCACAAAAAACAAGGAATTAATGGAAGATATTTTTTATATTTTCTGTGATTTTTATCTTTTTATCTTTCTTCTCTCAAGAAAAACAACAGCTTAGCTAAAGATATGAAAGATTTCAATTTGTTTTTAATTTCAAGTTTGATTTAACAAAATCTTTCTATATTTGAACTCATCATACATTTTCTTTTGTTTTAAAAATATATTTATTTAAATT
>OZ024759.1:12975167-13037667 GCA_964016885.1 Eledone cirrhosa | reverse complement strand
TGGGTTAGACAGGTTGTCCTGTTGTGTCCAGTGGGCTGACCCTGTCTTGCTCATACGGGAACTGATTCTGGCTTGATTTCTACAGCTGGATGCCCTTCCTAACACCAACCTCATTTACAGTGAGTGCTGAGTGCTTTTTTGCCGTGGCGCCTCCACGTCCACTTTACAGTGTGGGTTGGGTGCTTTTTTTCCGTGGTGCCTCCACCTCCACTTTACAGTGTGGGCTGGGTGCTTTTTTGCCGTGGCGCCTCCACCTCCACTTTACAGTGTGGGTTGGGTGCTTTTTTGCCGTGGCGCCTCCACCTCTACTTTACAGTGTGGGTTGGGTGCTTTTTTGCCGTGGCGCCTCCACCTCCACTTTACAGTGTGGGTTGGGTGCTTTTTTTCTGTGGCGCCTCCACCTCTACTTTACAGTGTGGGTTGGGTGCTTTTTTTCTGTGGCGCCTCCACCTCCACTTTACAGTGTGGGTTGGGTGCTTTTTTTCTGTGGCGCCTCCACCTCCACTTTACAGTGTGGGTTGGGTGCTTTTTTTCTGTGGCGCCTCCACCTCCACTTTACAGTGTGGGTTGGGTGCTTTTTTGCCGTGCTACCTCCACAACCATTTTGCAATTGGAGGGGGTTGGGGCATATTGTCTATATGCTTCAGCTTCAGCGTGTACCCATCTGTGGGAAGTCGGGTCTTCTGTATTACTGCGTGACGCCAGAGGTCACGGTCATGTGTCATTGCCTTTGAGAGGTGTAATTGGGTAAGGTCGGCTTTTATCACCTCATCCCAGGAGGGATCTACAATTTTAATACCTTCTACCATTTCTGTTGTTCCTTGTTAGTATAGGTTGGACCGGTCCTCTCTAACACAGCACCTCACCACCTGTTATATTACTGGTATAGGTTGGACTCGTCTTCTCTAACAGCACCTCACCACCTGTTATATTACTGGTATATGTTGGACTGGTCTTCTCTAACAACACCTCACCACCTGTTATATTACTTTGTCAAGTTTAGCATCCCGTGATCACCTTTCACGACTTCTCCCCCCTATCATCCTTGCTCTTCCTCTCTTCCACAACTTCTTTCCATTTTGTATTCCTTGCACATCTTGACCCAACTGCCACCATGTCTAATAACTACATCTCTGTACCAGCTCTGTCTCCTGTCTTTCATACGTCTTGACCCAACTGCCACCATGTCTAATAACTATATGTCTGTACCAGCTCTGTCTCCTGTCTTTCATACATCTTGACACAACTGCCACCATGCCTAATAACTACATCTCTGTACCAGCTCTGTCTCCTGTCTTTCATACGTCTTGACCCAACTGCCACCATACCTAATAACTACATGTCTGTACCAGCTCTGTCTCCTGTCTTTCATACATCTTGACCCAACTGCCACCATGTCTAATAACTATATGTCTGTACCAGCTCTGTATCCTGTCTTTCATACATCTTGACCCAACTGCCACCATGTCTAATAACTACATCTCTGTACCAGCTCTGTATCCTGTCTTTCATACACCTTGACCCAACTGCCACCATGTCTAATAACTAGATCTCTGTACCAGCTCTGTCTCCTGTCTTTCATACACCTTGACCCAACTGCCACCATGTCTAATAACTACATGTCTGTACCAGCTCTGTCTCCTGTCTTTCATACGTCTTGACCCACCTCCAACCATGTCTAATAACTACATCTCTGTACCAGCTCTGTATCCTGTCTTTCATACGTCTTGACCCAACTGCCACCATGTCTAATAACTACATCTCTGTACCAGCTCTGTCTCCTGTCTTTCATACGTCTTGACCCAACTGCCACCATGTCTAATAACTAGATCTCTGTACCAGCTCTGTCTCCTGTCTTTCATACGTCTTGACCCAACTGGCACCATGTCTAATAACTACATGTCTGTACTAGCTCTGTCTCCTGTCTTTCATACATCTTGACCCAACTGCCACCATGTCTAATAACTACATCTCTGTACCAGCTCTGTCTCCTGTCTTTCATACATCTTGACACAACTGCCACCATACCTAATAACTACATGTCTGTACCAGCTCTGTCTCCTTTCTTTCATACGTCTTGACCCAACTGCCACCATGTCTAATAACTACATGTCTGTACCAGCTCTGTATCCTGTCTTTCATACATCTTGACCCAACTGCCACCATGTCTAATAACTACATCTCTGTACCAGCTCTGTCTCCTGTCTTTCATACATCTTGACCCAACTGCCACCATGTCTAATAACTACATGTCTGTACCAGCTCTGTCTCCTTTCTTTCATACATCTTGACCCAACTGCCACCATACCTAATAACTATATGTCTGTACCAGCTCTGTCTCCTTTCTTTCATACATCTTGACCCAACTGCCACCATGTCTAATAACTACATCTCTGTACCAGCTCTGTCTCCTGTCTTTCATACGTCTTGACCCAACTGCCACCATGTCTAATAACTACATGTCTGTACCAGCTCATCCTCCTGTCTTTCACGCAACATCTGATTCCTCATGCCCAGTTTTTCTCACTATATATGATTGATTGTTGGATTTTATTGGTTTATCATTTTACATCCTTTCTTCCCTGCTTGGGTTGGACAAAGTCTGAAGCTTATCCTGGTTTCATGGGTGTTAAAGGTACTGCGAGTATGACACCTACTGGAGAGGAGGGTAGTCCATCACAGCGGAACTCGCCGTCTGTTGAGTGATGTGGAGTTACATGAAATGAAGGGCCTTGCTCAAGAACACAATACACCACCTGGCCTGGGAATTGAACTTATCACCTTATTGTGTGTCCAACACCCTAACCACTGGGTCACAGTGTCATACAACACCCTAACCACTGGGTCACAGTGTCATACAACAGCCTAACCACTGAGTCACCGTGTCATACAACACCCTAACCACTGGGTCACAGTGTCATACAACACCCTAACCACTGAGTCAGTGTCATACAACACCCTAACCACTGGGCTGCAGTGTCACACAAGACCTTAATCACTGGGTCACATATATAACATCAATACTACAGGTAGGGAGCTGACTTGATTGTCCCTTTGATATAGAACTGAGGGTTGTAGTACTTATACTTGATATTAATGGTTGAGAACAGGAATTGGACCCCTAGCTGACAATTACACTGGGTCTTAAACACACTTACACACACACACACACACACACACACACACACACACACACACACACACACACCACACACCACACACCACACCACACACACACACACAAGTCAAGATAAGCACATGCAAAAACACATACTTATTAGTTTCATACCCTAGAAGTAAATGAGGGTTATATATATATATATGTGTGTGTATCATCATGTATATGTGTATATATGTATATATACATATATATATATATATACACATAAATATGTATATATATATATATATACATAAATATATATATACATAAATATATATCAGATAGGTTGTGTTAAAAAAACTAGGTGGACCATAACCCACCAGAGTTCTCGATTCTTGGGGTAGTAGAGTGGGTAATATGGAAAGATTCAGGCCATTTCAACAGCTAGATCTGAACTCCAGCTGTCGAAACAGCCAGAGCTCAGCCGTCGGGGTCTTGAATATTTTCATATATATATATATATATATATATATATATAGAGTAAGAAAATACAAAGTAGTTTCAGATGTTAAAGTCCTTTATTTACAGAGGCCACGCGATTCCGCGTACCCGGTGTCATGATCTCATCAGACAGCTTCTTACATAGTAAGGTTACATACATAGCATGGACACTGTCGTCATTGAAATATGTTTTACAGCCTTATCAATAAAGGACTTCAACATCTGAAACTACTTTGTATTTTCTTATTCTAAATATACTCCATCACTCCTATGTGGAAAAAGTACCTAGAATGCTTGAATTGAATTGCATCAATGTTTATCGTAAGTATATATATATATATATATATATATATATATATATATATATATATATGTGTAAATGAAGTAATTCCGTTGGAAAAGTCCAGGAAAAAAGAGTGCTCTATGTAGGTAACAGAGCTTAATAGTTATGTAATAAACAACATAAGGCAATTATTTCATTTACCAGTGGTTTCTTAAAAGCAAAAAAATTTTGCTTTCAATCATCAGAATTTTTTCATTCTGATGATTGAAAGCAAACTTTTTTTGCTTTTAAGAAACCACTGGTAAATGAAATAATTGCCTTATGTTGTTTATTACATAACTATATATATATATTGTTATACTTTGGGAGGGTCATGTTGCCAATAAGAAACACACGCACCATGACCCTCCCAAAGTATAACAATATCGGTTTCAACACACGATTTCAGATAAAGAATCTTGCTAAACAAATTCAGAAACGAAATATATATATATATATATATATATATATATAAGCAAAAGGGATATTTAATTTGTTGGTAATTCAACAAATATATATATTTATAACTGATTCGAAGCACTCGATAGGTTTTCTGGAGTATAATATCAATGATATTAATAAAGGGTACCAAAAGGGTACCAAAACTTTGGTACGCACTCACCAGATAAAATACAAAGTTTGTTTTATAAATATTGACATATCCAGGAAGATCTTAACAGTTCAAGTATCCAGGAAAACTGTTAAGATCGTCTTTTTGGATATGTCAATATTTATAAAACAAACTTTGTATTTTATCTGATGAGAGCGTACCAAAGTTTTGGTGGTCCTTGAAATATATATAATAGAATAAATATGGTTTTATAAATATAGTTTCCATTTATTAATATCATTGATATATATATTTCTAGGGCGGGTAAAATTCCCGAGATCCATGGATCTCTGTCCCTCATTATCGCTGCCATGTCCTGCGTCTCCAACAGACCAGTGTCTGTCCTTAGGGCATCAACATACGTTAACCTTGGTCTTCCTCTTCCAGTGTGTCCTCTTCCAGTGTGTCCCACAGGAGCACTGAGTGTAATGTCAACTCTGGATGTCGGTGAGCATGTCCAGCTAACCTCAGTCTCTTCTGTGTCACTTTTGGGATGCTCCCATACAGCTCTGAGTTTTTCATCCTCAGTGTATACTGATTAATGTTCAGAGCCATCCTCAGCATTCTCGTGTAGCACCCATCCACCATCTGAATGGGTTTCTTGATCAGTGTCCGAGTCTCAGACCTCTACAGCAGCACAGACTCCACTACAGCAATGAAGAGGTGGATTTTCAGGTCTTTATGAAGGTCCGACTTCCACACCGATCTCAAGCTGTAGCACGCCGCCCAGGCTTTGCTCTTCCTCTCAACCACATCATCTTCCGTATTCCCAATCTTTACTCCCAAATACAGGAAGTCCTCAACCAATTCTAGCAGCTTCCCGCCTACATTAGTGATCCCCTCTGGCTTCTCAACATTCTCTACCAGATATTTTGTTTTAGTCTCATTCATTCTCAGCCCCACACTCATCGACACAGTCTCAACCTCCTGCATCAAATCCTCTACCTCCTTCACTGTATTTGTCACCAAAACTATGTCGTCGGCAAATTCAGCATCTGATATCTTTTTTGCCTTAACTCTCCTGCTCTAAGCCGGTGCTACAGTAAAGCCAGAGTCCTGGTGTTTCTCCAGTGCAAGGTGCATACAATAGTCCACTACGATGATAAAAAGGTAGGGAGCCAATGTATCTCCCTGGAGCACTCCAGTCAGTATCTCAAAGAACTCTGTCATCCCATCAGGTGTACTGGGTGCTTTTTGTCATGACACCTAGACAACCACTTTACAGTGTGGGCTGGCTGCTTTTGCTGTAGATGACCACTTTACAGTGTGGACTGGGTGCTTTTTGTCATGACACCTAGACAACCACTTTACAGTGTGGGCTGGCTGCTTTTGCTGTAGATGACCACTTTACAGTGTGGACTGGGTGCTTTTTGTCATGACATCTAGACAACCCCTTTACAGTGTGGACTGGGGGCTTTTTGTCATGATACCTAGACAACCACTTTACAGTGTGGGCTGGCTGCTTTTGCTGTAGACGACCACTTTACAGTGTGGACTGGGTGCTTTTTGTCATGACACCTAGACAACCACTTTACAGTGTGGGCTGGCTGCTTTTGCTGTAGATGACCACTTTACAGTGTGGACTGGGTGCTTTTTGTCATGACACCTAGACAACCACTTTACAGTGTGGGCTGGCTGTTTTTGCTGTAGATGACCACTTTACAGTGTGGACTGGGGGCTTTTTGTCATGACACCTAGACAACCACTTTACAGTGTGGGCTGGCTGCTTTTGCTGTAGACGACCACTTTACAGTGTGGACTGGGGGCTTTTTGCCATGATACCTACACAACCACTTTACAGTGTGAGCTGGCTGCTTTTGCTGTAGACGACCACTTTACAGTGTGGACTGGGTGCTTGTTGTCATGACACCTACACAACCACTTTACAGTGTGGGCTGGGCTGCTTTTGCTGTAGACGACCACTTTACAGTGTGGACTGGGGCCTTTTTGTCATGACACTTAGACAACCCCTTTACAGTGTGGGCTGGCTGCTTTTGCTGTAGACGACCACTTTACAGTGTGGACTGGGGGCTTTTTGTCATGACACCTAGACGACCACTTTACAGTGTGGACTGGGGACTTTTTGCCATGATACCTACACAACCACTTTACAGGGTGAGCTGGCTGCTTTTGCTGTAGACGACCACTTTACAGTGTGGACTGGGGGCTTTTTGTCATGACACCTAGACAACCACTTTACAGTGTGGGCTGGGCTCTTTAAATAAAATAAAGGTTTAGATCTATATCTAATCAGTTCAACCTCTTTTACAATTATATATAGAGGATGATGGCATGGGTCAGATATTACTGCTAAAGACAAGAAACACCACCTAGCCATTGAAATGGGTTAAGCTTGACTTTGGGCATTATATCCTGTAATGACACCTCAACACACACAAACACACACATTTGTGTGTGTTTGTGTGTGTTGAGGTGTCTATAAAGAAACAATATTTTTTATGAATATATGGCGAATTACGCTCAGGTTTCCTTCTCATAATTTTACTGTTGAATAATTCACAAGTTATGGAGCAACAATAATAATAACAATAATGATAATAATTAACAGTAGTAGTGATTAGTGAGAAGTCCCCCCCCCCTCGCCCATGCTTCTATCTTTTATGTTGTTTCCTCCTCTTCAGGTAATCAACCAGACTAACCTAACCTAGTTATAGTTAACAGTTGTGTAACCGGACTTGTATATTAATACACAGGTAAAGAGACAGACAGACAGACAGACATGTAGACACGTAGCTATAGAGACAGGTAGAGGGTCAGAGAGGTAGACAGACAGACACGTAGCTATAGAGACAGGTAGAGGCTCAGAGAGGTAGACAGACAGACACGTAGCTATAGAGACAGGTAGAGGGTCAGACAGGTAAAGAGACAGACACGTAGCTATAGAGACAGGTAGAGGGTCAGAGAGGTAGACAGACAGACACGTAGCTATAGAGACAGGTAGAGGCTCAGAGAGGTAGACAGACAGACACGTAGCTATAGAGACAGGTAGAGGGTCAGACAGGTAAAGAGACAGACACGTAGCTATAGAGACAGGTAGAGGGTCAGAGAGGTAGACAGACAGACACGTAGCTATAGAGACAGGTAGAGGCTCAGAGAGGTAGACAGACAGACACGTAGCTATAGAGACAGGTAGAGGGTCAGACAGGTAAAGAGACAGACACGTAGCTATAGAGACAGGTAGAGGGTCAGAGAGGTAGACAGACAGACACGTAGCTATAGAGACAGGTAGAGGGTCAGAGAGGTAGACAGACAGACACGTAGCTATAGAGACAGGTAGAGGGTCAGAGAGGTAGACAGACAGACACGTAGCTATAGAGACAGGTAGAGGCTCAGAGAGGTAGACAGACAGACACGTAGCTATAGAGACAGGTAGAGGCTCAGAGAGGTAGACAGACAGACATGTAGCTATAGAGACAGGTAGAGGGTCAGACAGGTAGACAGACAGGTAAAGAGACAGACAGGTAGACAGACAGAGACGTAGCTATAGAGACAGGTAGAGGGTCAGACAGGTAGACAGACAGACACGTAGCTATAGAGACAGGTAGAGGGTCAGACAGGTAGACAGACAGACACGTAGCTATAGAGACAGGTAGAGGGTCAGACAGGTAGACAGACAGACACGTAGCTATAGAGACAGGTAGAGGGTCAGACAGGTAGACAGACAGACAGGTAGACAGACTGACAGGTAGACAGACTGACAGGTAGGTAAATACAGACAGACAATTGGTTAGCTGAAACTAGTTGTTGTTGGTGTCATTGTTGTACAACTACAGTATGTGGTGGTAGTAGTAGTAGTAGTGGTGGTGGTGGTAGTAGTATCAGTAGTGGTAGTGGTGATAGTGTTGGTGGTGGTGGTAATGGTAGTATCAGTAGTGGTGGTAGTAGTAGAATCAGTAGTGGTAGTAGTGTCAGTAGTGGTGGTGGTGGTGGTAGAGGTGGTAGTAGTGGTGGTGTTGGTGGCGGCAGTAATGGTAGTATCAGTAGTGGTGGTAGTAGTGTCAGTAGTAGTGGTGGTGGTGGTGGTGGTGGTAGAGGTGGTAGTGGTGGTAGTATCAGTAGTGGTGGTAGTAGTGTCAGTAGTAGTGGTGGTGGTGGTGGTGGTGGTAGAGGTGGTAGTGGTGGTAGTAGTGTCAGTAGTAGTAGTGGTGGTGGTGGTGGTGGTAGAGGTGGTAGTGGTGGTAGTAGTGTCAGTAGTAGTAGTGGTGGTGGTGGTGGTGGTAGAGGTGGTAGTGGTGGTAGTAGTGTCAGTAGTAGTAGTGGTGGTGGTGGTGGTGGTGGTGGTGGTAGAGGTGGTAGTGGTGGTGTTGGTGGCGGCAGTAATGGTAGTATCAGTAGTGGTGGTAGTAGTGTCAGTAGTAGTGGTGGTGGTGGTGGTGGTGGTGGTAGAGGTGGTAGTGGTGGTAGTAGTGTCAGTAGTAGTAGTGGTGGTGGTGGTGGTGGTAGTGGTGGTGTTGGTGGTGGCGGTGTTGGTGGTGGCGGTAATGGTAGTATCAGTAGTGGTAGTGGCGATGGTGGTGGTAGTAGTAGTGCTAATGGTGGTGGTGGTAGTGGTGGCAGTATCAGTAGTGGTGGTGGCAGTATCAGAAGTGGTAGTGGCAGTAGTAGTAGTAGTAGTAGTTGCATTACAAGTAGTAATAGTAGTAGTGGTGGTAGCAGTAGTGGTAGTTCTGATCGATATGTACATAAAATTCTTGTATTGTGTTTGTGGTTTGATTTGAATGTGAATAATATATATATATATGTATGTGTGTGTGTGTGCGTGTGTGTGTATATGTGTGTGTGTGTATATATGTGTATGTGTGTGTATATATATGTGTATGTGTGTGTATATATATATATGTGTGTATGTATATATATATGTGTGTGTATATAGATATGTATATATATATTTGTGTGTGTATATATGTATATATATGTATATATGTGTACCACCATGCATTTTGGGAGTAAAAACCCAGCGTCCACATACTCCCTCCACAGCACTAATATCAAGAAGTCTTCCTGTGAATGTGACCTGGGCATTACGGTCAGCAGCGATTTGCGTTGGACGAGGCACATCTCTAAAATTGTCAAGAGGGCCGAGGGTGTCTTAGCATCACTCAGCAAGACCTTTGTCAGCCGCTCTCCAGATATCTATTTAAGGCTGTATACAGCTATGGTGCGGCCACACTTAGATTTTGCATCACCAGTCTGGAACCCCTATCTTGCTCAGAACATTGACCTCCTGGAAACTGTTCAGAGACGTGCAACCAAGCGAATACCCTCCATCAGGCATCTACCATACTCTGAGCGCCTTGCTTCCCTGGGCATGAATACATTGAAGCTCCGACGCCTGGCAACTGACTTGGTAAACACCCACAAAATTGTTAACCATCTTTCCAACAACAACCCTGACTACCTTTTTGATTTCCATGTGTCTAACACACGTGGACATGCCCACAAAGTCAGAAAACAGTACAGTTCCTATGACTTTCGGAAACATTTTTTCACGCTCAGAGTTGTTGAAGCATGGAACAAACTACCTGCATCAGTTGTTAGCTGTCGAGACTCTGCATCCTTTAAGGCCTCCATGCTTCCCGAGATTCGCCAACACTACACCTAATGTTCCCCCTCCATACACATACACACATGTATATCATGACTCATACACTATTCACTTCCCTGACATTTGTATATTATTCTCTGTACTATACATGCACCTTTGATGAGTTGTAGTGCACCTGAGCACTGTACACAATAATTTCATTATTATTATTATTATTATTATATATATATGTATATGTATATATATATATGTATATATGTATATATATATATGTATATATATATATATATATATATATTATATATATACAGGGTGCGGACGATATTTGTTCGCAAGATTACTGTCTAGGAAAAAATAACACAGTAGTTTTATTTTTTAAGATATATTTATCAAACTTGGGTCAGTTTGTCTTCATGACTTGTTCTTTCGATCTCACTCGATAAACCCACCATTGGCTTTGATGACGACCTCAAGGCGGCCTCGGAACCGGCTACAGGCCTTCGTCACTGTCCCCCGACTTAGGCCCCTAAAGGCACTTGTGATCCTGGCCTTCAGATCATCTTTCGTATTGCAGCTAGATCTGTTGGTGTCTCGTTCCACTGCGCCCCACACAAAGAAGTCAAGGGGGTTGCAGTTGGGCGAGCTGGGAGGCCAGATGTCAGGTGAAGTGTGGTCGACGAAGTTCTCTGACAGCCAGGCTTGGGTCTTTCGGCTGGTATGGCAGGGCGCTGAGTCTTGCTGCCACACACACGGCCTACCTGCAGCTACCTGGTTGATCCATTGCTTTACTATTTCGCTCAGAACGCGGATGTAGCCATCAATGTTCAGCTTGAGACCCTCAGGGAAGAAGTAAGGTGGCATGATGTCACCTTGACTGCTGACGACACCTAAGACCAATGTTGTCGCTGGAAACTTTGTCTGCATGACTCTGGGCACGTCTTTGGATGAGACACCATTCTCCTGCTGATGCTGAGAAAGTCTGAAATTTCCTTATTTGTCCTCTCGGTGTGGATTCCAAGAAGAACTTTGTGTCTCACAAATTTGGAGGTTCAAAATTATTCATAATCAATTATTCTGAAAATAAATAATGGAAATATAGTCACTGTTTTTATGAAGACAAGAGTGACAACGGATGTAAAAAAATTTGCATAAAATTAGCAGTTGAAAATTGCGAACAAATATCGTCCACCCCCTATATATGTATGTATATATGTGTATGTGTATATATATGTGTATGTATATTGTATATGTATGTATATATGGGTATGTGTATATATATGTGTATGTATATTGTATATGTATGTATATATATATGTGTGTATATATATATATGTATGTCAGGTCACCAGTTGGTGCTACTGGTAACATGTATCCCAGTACAACCTATCTCATGGTCGGGTCGTTGGCGACTAAACTGGCAACCCCACCAAGGTTTCTTTGTGAGAAGGGTGACTTTGGATATCCTGCAGGACTAAAAACAAAACCTGTCAAAGGGCAAAGGAGCTCTTAAGAGTCAATGGCCATCCAAAATCACCGGGAGAGATGACCCCTTAGCCTTTGTCAAGGCAGAATTCTAGGAGAAGGAAAACTCTGATATAACACCTGCAACTCTGATGGTATCCAATGATGTTGACTTGTTCTTCTTTTTGGTAAATATCATCTTGGTTAAGAGAGTGGGACTGGCTTTGTGCAGTGCCTTTGCTCACTATAAAAGCTTCACGGCACAGGCATTGCTTTATATCTGGAGATCTCTCTGCACTTGTCGTCACATGGTACCATGGGCCCAGCACTATGTGTCAATAATTGTCACAAGTGTAGTGTTTGTACCAGAGTTTTCAAGTCGCTGGCTGGACTAAAAAGTCACACTCGTTCAGCGCATCGGTAGGGGTTCTCCTACATGGATATAAAGTAGTGGCCGTACTCGAAAACGAGTTGGCAGCCACCATATATATGTATATATATATATGTATGTATATATATATATATATATATATGTATGTATGTATGTATGTATATATATAAATATATAAATATGTATATATATATGTGTGTGTGTATATATATATATATATATATACAGACATCCATATATTTAGCCATATACACACACACTCACCCACATACATATATTTATATACACATAAAGTTAACTAAAAATTTAGAGCAGAGTGAATCACCAACAACAACATTGTTTTACATCCATGTTTGCATACCTGTGTGGGTTGGCTAGGTGTTCTCCACCTCACCCTCCCTCTACATGTTGATTTCCTCTATTGTCTTGGCTGTAAAGTTCAGTGAATCTAAGAGCAGCTCTCACCACATCAACCCAGGTCTTCCTTGGTCATCCTCTTCCACGGTTTCCTTCCATTGGGGTTTCTTGGTCATTTCTCCACCCAACAATCACCACCATCATCATCATCATCCATGCCCATCCTATGTCCATACAATTGTGTGTGTGAGCAAGACATTGTCACATGACTTGGCCTATCTTACAACAGGACAACAAGAGATATATATATATAGGTGATGACATAGGACTGAGACCTCTGGAGTTACACAGTAATACAGAAGACCCAGCTTCCCACGGCTACAAGCCAAAGCTGTAGCATATAGACAGTATGCCCCCCTCTAAAGTGGTCGTGTCTCCACAAAAGCTCTTGCTGTTTACATTTCAATGTTCTCCATCTATCTCTTGTGTGAGTGTATGTACTGTCCAGCCTATACAAGCGTGGAAAAACGGGTGTAAAAAATGATGATGATCATTGTTTTACATCAGCTTCTCCCTGCTTGCAATGGTGGGATGGGTCCTCTCCAGCACAACATCTCCCCATTTGTCATAGTCCTTCGTCATCTCCTTGGTGAGCTTCAGCGATCTACGGTCAGCTCCCACCACCTCCGCCCATGATTTTCGTGGTTTTCCTCTACTGCGATATATATATATATATATATATGTATATATCATCATCATCATCATCATCATTTTACGTCCGCTTTTCCCTGCTTGCAAGGGTGGGACGGGAACTGATTCTGGCTTGATTTCTACAGCTGGATGCCCTTCCTAACACCAACCTCATTTACAGTGAGTGCTGGGTGCTTTTTTACCGTGGCACCTACACGACCACTTTGCAGTGGAATGATAGGGACTCCAGTCCCTATCATCTCAATTCTACAGCTGAGTAAACTGGAGTAATGTGAAATAAAGTGTCTTGCTCAAGGAAACAACACATCACCTGGTCTGAGAATTGAACTCACAACCTTTCGATTGCAAGCCCAATGCTCTAACCACTAAGCCATGTGCCTCCATATATATATATATATATAATCCGAAGGGTCTTTGGAGTAATGTAACTCGATAGAGTGAGTAGCTCAGAGATCAGAGAGCCACTCCAGGTAGAGCTGCTACTTCTCCGAATTGAGAGATCACAGTTCCGATACTATGGGCATGTGGTTAGAATGTCTGAGGAAAGAATCACTGGACAGATTATACAGGCAAAACCAACTGGCAGGAGACCTAGGGGTAGACCCCAAGCAAAATGGTTGGGTAACATCCATGACCTTGGTTGGTCATGCTTTGGGACCCAGGTGGAGTCAGTTGCTTCTGACAGGATCAACTAGAATGAGTGTTTCAGAACTCTACCCCCACAACCCTCTTAGGAATGAGAAGATATATAATCAACTCATCTTAGAGTTTACAGAATCGACCAATGAGAAAATAGATCCCACAAGAGAGTGCAATGAAGAAAAAAACAATTGGTGAGTCATATGTTCACTGGACATTCGCAAACATGGAAGCATTTGCCTGCAACATATCAACTCAGTCAGATAATTGTGTTAACATCTGATGATGTCACACTAGTACTGGTTGTTGTCATGATTACGTAACAGCTCCACGCTGGTGTCACTGAAATATGTATAACCCAATAAATATGATTATGTAGCATGTTTTAATGTTTGTCATATATATATATATATATATATATATATATAATGGCGATGAATTAGTTTTGCGAGGTTTTTTATATGAAATCGTGTGTCGAAACAAATATTGTTATACTTGGGGAGGGTCATATTTGTGTAATATTGCCAGAATTAATAACAGAACACACTCACTGTTTGGTTGGTTTTCGCTTCTGTGTCTTTTATATCGGTAATCTAATTTATTCGGTCCTCAATATTGCCATTGACTGACCAACGGTCAAAAATAATACAGATACAATATAGACACAAACACATATATATAGTTTATCAAAGTTCTTTCGTTGCACATCTGCAACATCGTCAGTGGTGCTATTGTTTCCTCCCGTTACATTGTATGTCTACGCCATCTTTATTTAGTCTGTTTATATATTTATTTATTTATATATATATATATATAATATAAGATCATTATTTATTTATACTAGGGCGGTGGATTGGCAGTATCGGTAGAGGGTCGGACGCTATGCTTTGACGCATAGAGTTACGGCCCTTGCCATTCTGAGTTCAAATCCCGCCGAGGTTAACTTTGCCTTTCATCCTTACGGGGTCGATAAAATAAAGTACCAGTCATGCTCTGGGTAATTTCTGGCCTTGTGCCAAACGTAGAAACAATTATTTATTTATCCTCCAGTCCTACAAACTGTAGAGTGCTACTTATCCGATATTTGCATTGCTTTATTGTGCTACAATAAAACTCACCCACCGCGGGTACAAGCCGAAGCTGAAGCATATAGACAATATGCCCCCACACCCTCCCACTGCAAAGTGGTTGTGGAGGTGCCACGGCAAAAAAGCACCCAGCCCACACTGTAAAGTGGACGTGTAGGTGCCACGGCAAAAAAGCACCCAGCACTCACTGTAAATGAGGTTGGTGTTAGGAAGGGCATCCAGCTGTAGAAACCAAGCCAGAATCAGTTCCTGTATGAGCAAGGCATGGTCAGGACAACCCGTCTAACCCATGCTAGCGTGGAAGAACGGACGTAAAACGGTGATGATGATGACATATATATATATATATATATAAATATATTGTTATACTTTGGGACATGACCCTCCCAAAGTATAACAATATCGGTTTCAACACACAATTTCAGATAAAGAATCTTGCTAAACAAATTCAGAAACGAAATATATAAATATATATATCATCTAACCCATGCGAGCATGGAAAAATCAACGTAAAACGATTATATATATATATATATACACACACATGTATAGTATGTATGTATATATATATATATTTCATACCAAAAATCTTTCTGTTTTTAGTTTTGACCTGGATGTTGTCCATGTTAATATTTCTGGCTATTTTCTCTCTTTGGTTTGGCATTAAATTTGTTTGAGGAATGTGTGTATAAAATATATATATATATATATATATATATATATATATATATATATATATATATATATATATATATATATATACATATATATATATATATATATATATATACACAAACAGGCGCATCCAAGCCCATATATATATATATATATATGCATACATACATTTATATATGTACATATACATATATATATATACATACACACACATATATATATATATATATATATATATACATATACACACATATACATATATATATATACATACACACACATATATATATATATATATATATATATATATATATATATATATATATACATATACACACATATACATATATATATACACACACATATATACATACATAAATATATATATATATATATATATATATATATATATATATATATATATATATATATATATATATATATATAGTGTGTCTGTCTGTAGTTGTTCCCTTTTTATTCTGTTGGCCAGGTGAAACCAAAAATAGGAGTGTGTGTGCCCTAGGGGCTGGAATGATCCCAAGACCCCCCACCCCCCCACCCCCACCCCCCACGCCACCACTGTCCCCTCCCTCTCCTCAGTACACTGCTTTAACTGATTCTTTAATAGGTTGGGACTGAACTGATCTCTCTTAGATACACACACACACTAACAGACATATACCCACATATACATAGTACACAGGCATACATATATACACACACACACACACACACACTAACAGACATATACCCACATATACATAGTACACAGGCATACATATATACACACACACACACACTAACAGACATATACCCACATATACATAGTACACAGGCATACATATATACACACACACACTAACAGACATATACCCACATATACATAGTACACAGGCATACATATATATACACACACACTAACAGACATATACACACATATACATAGTACACAGGCATACATATATACACACACACACACACTAACAGACATATACACACATATACATAGTACACAGGCATACATATATACACACACACACACACACACTAACAGACATATACACACATATACATAGTACACAGGCATACATATATACACACACACACACTAACAGACATATACACACATATACATAGTACACAGGCATACATATATACACACACACACACACACACTAACAGACATATACCCACATATACATAGTACACAGGCATACATATATATACACACACACTAACAGACATATACACACATATACATAGTACACAGGCATACATATATACACACACACACACACACACTAACAGACATATACACACATATACATAGTACACAGGCATACATATACACACACACACACACACACACTAACAGACATATACCCACATATACATAGTACACAGGCATACATATATATACACACACACTAACAGACATATACACACATATACATAGTACACAGGCATACACATATACACACACTAACAGACATATACATACATATACACAGTACACAGGCATACACATATATACACACACACTAACAGACATATACACACATATACATAGACATACACATATACACACAGACACTAACAAACATTCACACAGACATACATATACACAGTACACTGACAAACACATATATACAAACACACACATACACACATAAATACACATACATACATACATACACACACATACAAGCACACACATATTTAAATCAATCAATAAATTAACCAATGAGTCTATAGATCAATCAGTTATCTTGCAGTTGAGGATCGAACAGAGGAGACTTCTGGTGTCCTTGGCCCTAGGGCTACCTCCCTAGTTACCACCACTGAGCTGGCTAGTGGAGACTTCTGGTGTTCTTGGCCCTAGGGCTACCTCCCTACTTACCCTCATAGACACTGAGCTGGCTACCTGTAGTAGTGAAGACTTCTGGTGTCCTTGGCCTAGAGCTACTTCTCTACTTACCGCCACTGAGCTGGCTACCCGTAGCAGTGGAGACTTCTGGTGTCCTTGGCCCTAGGGCTACCTCCCTACTTACCACCATAGACACTGAGCTGGCTACCCGTAGCAGTAGAAACTTCTAGTGTCCTTGGCCCTAGGGCTACCTCCCTACTTATCACCATAGACACTGAGCTGGCTACCCGTAGCAGTAGAAACTTCTAGTGTCCTTGGCCCTAGGGCTACCTCCCTACTTACCACCATAGACACTGAGCTGGCTACCCGTGGTAGTGGACACTTCTAGTGTCCTTGGCCCTAGGGCTACCTCCCTACTTATCACCATAGGCGCTGAGCTGGCTACTCGTGGTAGTAGAAACTTCTGGTGTCCTTGGCCCTAGGGCTACCTCTTACTTATCACCATAGGCACTGAGCTGGCTACCCGTGGTAGTGGACACTTCTAGTGTCCTTGGCCCTAGGGCTACCTCCCTACTTACCACCATAGACACTGAGCTGGCTACCCGTGGTAGTGGACACTTCTAGTGTCCGTGGCCCTAGGGCTACCTCCCTACTTATCACCATAGGCGCTGAGCTGGCTACTCGTGGTAGTAGAAACTTCTGGTGTCCTTGGCCCTAGGGCTACCTCTTACTTATCACCATAGGCACTGAGCTGGCTACCCGTGGTAGTGGACACTTCTAGTGTCCTTGGCCCTAGGGCTACCTCCCTACTTATCACCATAGGCGCTGAGCTGGCTACCCGTGGTAGTAGAAACTTCTGGTGTCCTTGGCTCTAGGGCTACCTCCTACTTATCACCATAGGCGCTGAGCTGGCTACTCGTGGTAGTGGACACTTCTGGTGTCCTTGGCCCTAGGGCTACCTCGTTACTCACCCCCACTGAGCTAGCTACCCATAGCAGTGGACACTTCTGGTGTCCTTGGCCCTAGGGCTACCTCTCTACTTACCACCATAGACACTGAGCTGGCTAGCCGCAGATGTGAGTCTCGCGAGCTGGATGGGCTCTTCAAGCACATCTCCCTCACCATCCTCTGGGGAAATACCTTCTCTATTCTATCTGCCGGGGCTGTGGGGCAGCCAGCACGTGGGACCCTATTTGCTCATAATAATGAGAGATAGGGGAGGGTGGGAGAGATGGAGGTGATGACAGTGGGAGTTTGGTTCCTCTGTGTTTGGACCTGGTGTATATGAGACAGGGACAGCAGGAGAGATGGAGGTGATGACAGTGGGAGTTTGGTTCCTCTGTGTCCAGACCTGGTGTATATGAGAGCTGGGGAGAGACAGGCGCGATGACAGTGGGAGTTTGGTTCCTCTGTGTCCAGACCTGGTGTATATGAGAGCTGGGGAGAGACGGGCGTGATGACAGTGGGAGTTTGGTTCCTCTGTGTCCAGACCTGGTGTATATGAGAGATGGGGAGAGGCAGGCGTGATGACAGTGGGAGTTTGGTTCCTCTGTATCCAGACTTGGTGTACATGAGAGCTGGGGAGAGACAGGCGCGATGACAGTGGGAGTTTGGTTCCTCTGTGTCCAGACCTGGTGTATATGAGAGCTGGGGAGAGACAGGCGCGATGACAGTGGGAGTTTGGTTCCTCTGTGTCCAGACCTGGTGTATATGAGAGCTGGGGAGAGGCAGGCGTGATGACAGTGGGAGTTTGGTTCCTCTGTATCCAGACTTGGTGTACATGAGAGCTGGGGAGAGACAGGCGCGATGACAGTGGGAGTTTGGTTCCTCTGTATCCAGACTTGGTGTACATGAGAGCTGGGGAGAGACAGGCGCGATGACAGTGGGAGTTTGGTTCCTCTGTATCCAGACTTGGTGTATATGAGAGCTGGGGAGAGACGGGCACGATGACTGGGAGTTTGGTTCCTCTGTGTCCAGACTTGGTGTATATGAGAGCTGGGGAGAGACGGGCACGATGACTGGGAGTTTGGTTCCTCTGTGTCCAGACCTGGTCTATATGAGAGCTGGGGAGAGACGGGCGCGATTACAGTGGGAGTTTGGTTCCTCTGTGTCCAGACTTGGTGTATATGAGAGCTGGGGAGAGACGGGCACGATGACTGGGAGTTTGGTTCCTCTGTGTCCAGACTTGGTGTATATGAGAGCTGGGGAGAGACGGGCACGATGACTGGGAGTTTGGTTCCTCTGTGTCCAGACCTGGTGTACATGAAAGTTGGGGAGAGACGGGCGCGATGACAGTGGGAGTTTGGTTCCTCTGTGTCCAGACCTGGTGTATATGAGAACTGGGGAGAGACGGGCGCGATGACAGTGGGAGTTTGGTTTCTCTGTGTCCAGACTTGGTGTATATGAGAGCTGGGGAGAGACGGGCACGATGACTGGGAGTTTGGTTCCTCTGTGTCCAGACTTGGTGTATATGTGTGTGTATGCTATTCATTGATGTAAGAGTGACATTACATTCCAGTATCAAATCTGTGACTTCCTGTACAGCTTATTCTGATCTAATGTTATGTTAACAGACAGAAGTCCAATTGGTGGAAAGGCAGTGGCTGTGTGGTTAAATTGTTGTTATTGGAACCCTCTGGGTTCTGTTTCAATGTCATCATTATATTACACATCACCTTAACTTCTGTTGTCGTTGCCACCATCGTCACCATCAACACCATCATCATCATTGACATCATCTTCATCTTTATAGCCATCATCACCATCTCATCATAGCCATCATCATCATCACCACCACCATCACCATCATCATAGCCATCATCATCATCACCACCACTATCATCATCATCATCACCGACATCACCATTATCATCATAGCCATCACCATCACTACCATCACCATCATTGTCCAAGGTCTATTTTTCCACGCTAGCATGGGTTAGACAAGTTGTTCATTTTGAGACAAATCAGATCAGATAATTGTGTCTTGCTTATACAGAACTGTCTCTGGCTTGGTTTCTATGGCTGGGTGCCCTTCCTAACGCCAACCACTTTACAGTGTGGACTGGGTGCTTTTTGTGGTGACACCTCCATGACCACTTTAGTGTGGACTGGGTGCTTTGTCGAGACACCTCCATGACCACTTTAGTGTGGACTGGGTGTTTTATGTTGTGACACCTCCATGACCACTTTAGTGTGGACTGGGTGTTTTATGTTGTGACACCTCCATGACCACTTTAGTGTGGACTGGGTGTTTTATGTTGTGACACCTCCATGACCACTTTAGTGTGGACTGGGTACTTTTTGTTGTGACACCTCCATGACCACTTTAGTGTGGACTGGGTACTTTTTGTTGTGACACCTCCATGACCACTTTAGTGTGGACTGGGTACTTTTTGTTGTGACATCTCCATGACCACTTTAGTGTGGACTGGGTACTTTTTGTTGTGGCACCTCCATGACCACTTTAGTGTGGACTGGGTACTTTTTGTTGTGACACCTCCATGACCACTTTAGTGTGGACTGGGTACTTTTTGTTGTGACACCTCCATGACCACTTTAGTGTGGACTGGGTACTTTTTGTTGTGACACCTCCATGACCACTTTAGTGTGGACTGGGTACTTTTTGTTGTGACACCTCCATGACCACTTTAGTGTGGACTGGGTGCTTTTTGTTGTGATACCTCCATGACCACTTTAGTGTGGACTGGGTGCTTTTTGTTGTGACACCTCCATGACCACTTTAGTGTGGACTGGGTGCTTTATGTCATGACACCTCCATGACCACTTTAGTGTGGACTGGGTGCTTTTTGTTGTGACACCTCCATGACCACTTTAGTGTGGACTGGGTACTTTTTGTTGTGACACCTACATGACCACTTTACAGTGTGTACTGGGTGCTTTATGTCGTGACACCTACACAACACTTTACAGTGTGGGCTGGGTGCTTTATGTCATGACACCTACATGACCAATTTACAGTGTGGACTGGGTGCTTTTTGTCCTGACACCTCCATGACCACTTTAGTGTGGACTGGGTGCTTTTTATTGTGACACCTACATGACCACTTTAGTGTGGACTGGGTGCTTTTTATTGTGACACCTACATGACCACTTTACATGTGGGTGGGGTTTGGGGAGGTAGATCTAGGGACAATGCCTGTCAGTAGAATACTCAGCCACAAGTACATCCCACCCACCACCACACCACACACCCCTCCCCCTCTATCTCCACCCCTTCCATCTCTACCCCTATCCCCCCCCTCTATCTCCACCACCACACCACACACCCTCCCTCTCTATCTCCACTACAAATCAATTTGATAACCAACCAACTCTGATATTTAAATTGACTACACCACGCATATCGGTGGAATACTCAGCCACTAATACACCTCACCACCACCACCACCACCACCACCATACATCCCTCCCTCCCTCTCCACCACCACCACACCATATATCCCTCCCTCTCTACCACCACAACACCATACATCCCTCCCTCTCTCCCACCACCACACCATACATCCCTCCCTCCCTCACCACCCCATACATCCCTCCCTCCCTCACCACCATACCATACATCTCTTCCCTCACCACCACCACCACACAACCCCTCCCTCACCACCACCACCACCACCACCATACATCCCTCCCTCTCTACCCCCCCCCCCCACTGCACCATGCAACCCCTCCTTCACCACCACCACCACCATACCCCCCCCCCCCAATCTCCACCACAAATCAATTTGATGGCCGACTAACTCTGATATTTAAGTTGACTTTTATGTCTTCATTATTAATTTAAGTCTCCATTGCTGCGATAGTTTTTTGCCAGAATCATTACTTGTCATTATTACATTAGTCCCTTCTTCTCGTTCTCAGTTCAAACCATCTCTGCCTTTCATTCCTTTGTGGTGTGGCTGGGTAATGAAATAAGTAACAGTTAAGTACTGAGTCAATATAAATGACTGAAGCTGTTCTCCCCTCCACCCCCCAATCACCCCCCTCCCCACCACACACTCACGAGATACTTTCTGGTCTTTCTTGGACCTGACTTAGAAATAATTATTGATTCACTGTTTCATATCATCACATGGCATATTGTTTCTCTGTTGCTGTTATATACCACCATCATCATCATCACCACCACCACCATCACTACCATCATCACCACAACCATCATCATCATCATCACCATCACAACCATCACTATCATCATCATCATCATCATTACCACAACCATCACTATCATCATCATCATCACCATCATTACCACAACCATCACTATCACCACCATCATCACTATCATCATCTCCATCATCATCACCAACATCACCACAACCATCACTATCATCATCATCACCATCATCACCACCACCATCACCATCACCATCACAACCATTACTATCACCACCATCACCATCACCATCATCATCACTATCATCACCATCACCACCATCATCACCACAACCATCACTATCACCACCATCACCATCACTATCATCACCATCATCACTACAACCATCACTATCACCACCATCACTATCATCATCATCATCACCACAACCATCACTATCACCACCATCACCATCATCATCACCATCATCACCACAGCCATTACTATCACCACCATCATCATCATCATCATGATCATCACCATGATCACCATCACCATCATCACCACCGCCACAACTATCACTATCACCACCATCACTATCACCACCATCACCATCACCATCATCACCACCGCCACAACCATCACTATCACCACCATCACCATCATCACCACTGCCACAACCATCACCATCATCGCTATCATGACTATCAGCATCATCATTGCCACCATCATTATCATCATCAGCATCATCATCATCATCTTCTTCACCATTGTCATCATCATCATCATCATCATCATCGCCACCATCACCATCATTTTATGTCCACTTCTCCATGCCTACATGAGTTGGATGGGTCCTTTCCAACACACTACCCCTCCATCTCTTTTCCTTTGTCAGCCCCACTGTAAGGCCCAGCACTTTGAGATCAGCTCTAACCACATCTCTCCAGGTTTTTCTTGGTCTTCCTCTACTACAGCTTCCTTCCACCAGCATCAACAATCATTATCCTTATGCATCACATGTCCACACCAGCACCTTCTTCTCTCTAGCACTCTACATCTGATTCCTCATATGCCCAGTTTTTCTGTCAGTCCAGGTTTCCCCTTAGTCTTTCTCTACTGACATTACCTTCCAATGGGATTTCTTCACAATTCTTCATCCAACGATCGTTATCCTTATGCATCACATGTCCACACCAGCACCTTCTTCTCTCCTGCACTCTACATCTGATTCTTCTCATACCTAGCTTTTCTCTCAGTTCATCCATACCTTTCTCTTTCATACACACCACCATTACACATCCAATGTAGCATGCTGACTTTACCAGTTACCACCCATGTCTCACTGCCATACCACACTCTTCATACACACCACCATTACACATCTAATGTAGCATGCTGACTTTACCAGTTACCACCCATGTCTCACTGCCATACCACACTCTTCATACACACCACCATTACACATCTAATGTAGCATGCTGACTTTACCAGTTACCACCCATGTCTCACTGCCATACCCCACTCTTCATACACACCACCATTACACATCTAATGTAGCATGCTGACTTTACCAGTTACCACCCATGTCTCACTGCCATACCCCACTCTTCATACACACCACCATTACACATCTAATGTAGCATGCTGACTTTATTTCTCTTCAGCTTCACTATATCCACACCATGTCTCACTGCCATGTTGGATGGGGTGTGGTGCAGTGGGGAAAATGGGGTATTGTTTTCTTCCCCCTTTTAGTTGTCTGTTTTCTTTGTTGTTGTAGTTAAACAACAACAAAGGAAGGAAGACATGTTTATTCTTGCTGTTGTTGTTGTTGTAGTTCCAGACAATTGCTATTGTTGTCTTGTACCATTGTTGTTGAGGAATAATGGTGTAGTTACATTGTTGGAGTGACATACTAAGATACATGGGAAGTCTGTATATATATATATATATATATATATATACCACACACACACGTATATATACTTATGTATAGATGTAAAGTCACCACCTCCTCCCTGTTTTGGTTTTATATATATATATATATATATATATATATATATATATATTTATATATATATATATATATATATATATAAAGTCAACTTACTTTGTTTATATGTATATATAATGTTAACCCATTTTGTTTATGTATACATATAATGTCAACCTGTTTTGTTTATATATATATATATATATATAGTTTTGCGAGGTTTTTGATATGAAATCGTGTGTCGAAACAAATATTGTTATACTTGGGGAGGGTCATATTTGTGTAATATTGCCAGAAATAAGGATGGCGTAGACATACAATGCAACGGGAGGAAACAATAGCACCACTGACGATGTTGCAGGTGTGCAACGAAAGAACTTTGATAGACTATATATATGTGTTTGTGTCTATATTGTATCTGTATTTTTGACCGTTGGTCAGTCAATGGCAACATTGAGGTCCGAATAAATTAGATTAACCGATATAAAAGACACAGAAGCGAAAACCAACCAAACAGTGAGTGTGTTCTGTTATTAATTCTGGCAATATTACACAAATATGACCCTCCCCAAGTATAACAATATATATATATATATATATATATATATATATAATATTAGGGATACTATTTATGGTTATGTATATATTAAAACTTGTTATAGTTATGTATATTTTAAACCCTAAACAGTGAAGGTCAGTAATTTATTACTACCTTATTACCAGTAAGATAAATAGCTCAATGTAATAACACCCGCTTAAAGTGCTTGCATTACGTGTAACACCCTGCCATACAATAATAGTATAACAATGAGACACACTTGCATGCTCCATGTGTAACTAACGCATACACTACCTACTAGACCTGACTATCAAACTATCCTCTTGCATTATCTGTGTTATCTGCCGAATGTATTTTAATTTTGATTTTAATTTTAATTTTAATTTTGATTTTGATTTTGATTTTGAATTTGAATTACTATACAAAAATAGTATAGTATAATATATGCCACTCCACTGTACATCAGTATATATATATATATATGTATCTGTATGTCTCTTGTGTTGGATAGGAGGTCAATTATGTGTACAAACATTGAAAGATGCTCTGAAGACTCCAAGCCTAGGTTTGGATGAAACAATTGTAAGTGAATAAATGCTTTGAACATAGCTTTGATTCCTGTGAATTCTATATATATATATATATATATATTTACACACACACATATATATACATATACACAGGCAACCAATAGCCGGTTATCACTTTAACTGGAACATAAACAAATCTACCCCAATCGGAAGTTATCCACAATCAAATGCAAAAACAGTTGATCCCACAAAGGGGCTTACATCTACATACGTACGTATGTATGTGTGTGTGTAAATATATATATATCATCATCGTTTAACGTCTATCCTCCACGCTAGCATGGGTTAGACGGGAATTGTCCCACTTGAGGCAAGATTGGTCGGGTGACCGTGTCTCGCTCGTATAGGACTGTCTGGCAGGTTTTCTACGGCTGGATGCCCTTCCTAACACCAACCACATTTACAGTGTGGACGGGGAGCCTTTTTACCGTGTCTCCTACACAATCACTTTACAGTGTGGACTGGATGTTCTGTGGTACCAACATAACTGTTTCTACTTTAGGCACAAGGCCAGCAATTATCCAGTGCATTACTGGTACTTTATTTTATCGACCTCGTAAGGATGAAAGGCAAAGTCAACCTCGGCGGGATTTGAACTTAGATCGTAAAGGGACGTAACTATGCTGAAAAGCATGGCGTCCGACCCTCTACCGATACTGCCAATCCACCGCCCTTCTGTGGTACCAACATAACTTTACAGAGAAAGGGTGGTGTTGGTGGGAGTAGGAGGATGGAGTAGGGGTAGTGGGTTGGGGTGTATGTTTGGTTAAGAGGTGCCTACTGACTGTAGGTTTAACTTTGTATGTAAGGGTTAGGGTTAGGGTATATCGGCCCATCTGTGAGGTCAGTTGCTCCAATTGAGTGCTGAATTGGTATGTGATGACTCGTCCAACCCATCATCATTATTCTATGACCTCGGCCAAAATAGACTCAACAATAGATCTCCATGTAGGTCTGTCACTCATTACATTACATAGATCCTACCACAGTCTCTGGTTATGACATCTGGAGAGGAGGAGAGCTTGTGACATCTTTGGCTTTTAACAGATGTTGGTTACCAAAGTATTAAAGTAGACACAACTTCAGTTGAGATGTGATGGCAATGGCCGGCCTGAAAATCTCACCTCTTTCACACGATATCAGAAATACGAGGGAGACCATCGTATGTTTAAATCTCACCTCCTCTTTCACACAATATCAGAAATACGAGGGAGACCATCGCATGTTTAAATCTCACCTCCTCTTTCACACAATATCAGAAATACGAGGGAGACCATCACATGTTAAAATCTCACCTCCTCTTTCACAGAATATCAGAAATACGAGGGAGACCATCGTATGTTTAAATCTCACCTCCTCTTTCACACAATATCAGAAATACGAGGGAGACCATCGCATGTTTAAATCTCACCTCCTCTTTCACACAATATCAGAAATACGAGGGAGACCATCGCATGTTTAAATCTCACCTCCTCTTTCACAGAATATCAGAAATACGAGGGAGACCATCGCATGTTTAAATCTCACCTCCTTTTTCACACAATATCAGAAATACGAGGGAGACCATCGCATGTTCAGATAAGCCTTCTGTTGTCTCCAGCTCATGTTTTGAGCTGAACGAAGCATGGATGTATATATACCATCATGGTGCTGTTGTTGTTTGGTAGTAAGTGTCCAAATTTCCATACTAGCATGGATGTTAAATGATGGTGATGGTGGTGGTGGTGGTGGTGGAGTTGGTGGTGGTGTTGCTGTTGTTGTGTCTTTGTGATTTCATTAGGGTTTGTTAATTCAGTGAGTGAAGGCTGCTGTCCAAACCTGCTTTATTGATCTGATGTGGTAAATATATAGAATATAGTTTAAATACATTTAGATAAATAGTGAGAGAGTGAGAGTGTGTGTGTGTGGGGGGGGGGGGGGGGGCAAGAGAGATAGTGACAGAGTGTAAGGGAGTGAGAGAGACTGGGGGAGAGAGAGGGTGGGAAAGGAGAAAAAGAGGGAGAGAGCTGAGAGCTAAAGAAAGACAAGCAAGAGGTAGAGAGAGAGGGTAGCGATAGATATATATATATATAGAGAGAGTGAGGGGAGCAAGAGATAGATAGAGAGTGTGGGGAACAAGAGAGAGATAGAGAGAGTGGGGGGGAGCAAGAGAGAGAGAGTGGGGGAGCAAGAGAGAGAGAGAGAGAGACTACTTGTATTGTAAGATTTTTACTGTACACAATTTGGTGGCTTTATCGTTATTATTATTGTCAACACCATCACCACCACCACCGTCCCACCGTCATCACCACCACTACCACCATCATCATTGTCATCACCACCACCATCATCATTGTCATCACCACCACCATCACCATCACCACCACCACCATCACCACCATCATCACCATCACCACCATCACCATCACCACCACCATCACCATCATCACCATCACCTCCACCACCATCACCACCATCACCACCACCATCATCACCATCACCACCACCACCACCACCATCATCATCATTACCATCATCACCATCACCACCACCGCCACCACCATCACCATCATCACCACCACCACCATCACCACCACCATCATCACCATCACCATCATCACCATCACCATCACCATCATTACCATCACCACCATCATCATCATCATCTCTTATATTTGTCATTCGAAACATTCTGTAATGATTCGACTGAAAATATTTAGAAATAGATTTATTACTTTAGATGTTTATAGTATCTTTACCAGTGGACAGTTTGTGGTGAAACTTTACAGTATTATAGTAAAGACTTTAATATTTAATGTGATGCAGTCATAGTGTTGTATTGTACTAAATGTTTATAGTATCTTTACCAGTGGACAGATTGTGGTGAAACTTTACAGTATTATAGTAAAGACTTTAATATTTAATGTGAAGCAGTCATAGTGTTGCTTTGTACTAAATGTTTATAGTATCTTTACCAGTGGACAGTTTGTGGTGAAACTTTACAGTATTATAGTAAAGACTTTAATATTTAATGTGAAGCAGTCATAGTGTTGCTTTGTACTAAATGTTTATAGTATCTTTACCAGTGGACAGTTTGTGGTGAAACTTTACAGTATTATAGTAAAGACTTTAATATTTAATGTGAAGCAGTCATAGTGTTGCTTTGTACTAAATGTTTATAGTATCTTTACCAGTGGACAGTTTGTGGTGAAACTTTACAGTATTATAGTAAAGACTTTAATATTTAATGTGAAGCAGTCATAGTGTTGCTTTGTACTAAATGTTTATAGTATCTTTACCAGTGGACAGTTTGTGGTGAAACTTTACAGTATTATAGTAAAGACTTTAATATTTAATGTGAAGCAGTCATAGTGTTGCTTTGTACTAAATGTTTATAGTATCTTTACCAGTGGACAGTTTGTGGTGAAACTTTACAGTATTATAGTAAAGACTTTAATATTTAATGTGAAGCAGTCATAGTGTTGCTTTGTACTAAATGTTTATAGTATCTTTACCAGTGGACAGATTGTGGTTAAAATTTACAGTATTATAGTAAAGACTTTAATATTTAATGTGATGTAGTCATAGTGTTGTTTTGTACTAAATGTCTATAGTATCTTTACCAGGGGACAGTTTGTGGTGAAACTTTACAGTATTATAGTAAAGACTTTAATATTTAATGTGAAGCAGTCATAGTGTTGTTTTGTACTAAATATTTATAGCAGGGGTGTGCAACATATTCCATTGACAGGCCACTTTTGAACATTGGAACAACTATTAGGGCCATTAATATTTATTAAGCACTATTCCAAAGATTCACCACAACTTCTTTCCATAACCTGGAACTGGGAAATTCTAACACACATAACCCTATCAGTGAAACCCTTTAGTATAGGTCAACTAACAGAAAATTGTATTATGGTTACGAAAAAAAATTCTAAATAAGCCTGCAAGGTAAAAATTGAAAACAGTCATCGCGGGCCACTCTGACTGGTCTGGTGGGCTGGATTGAGGCCCGCACGCTGGATTGAGGCCCACGGCCTGGATTGTGGCCCGTGACCTGCCTGTTGCATGCCCCTGGTTTGTAGTATCTTTAGTACTGGGCAGATTGTTGTGAAAGTTTACAGTATTAGAGTAATGACTTTAATATTTAATATGATGTAGTCATAGTGTTGTTTTGTTAATGAGATTTCATGTGGTTTGTTAATTCAAATGTTTATAGTATCTTTATTGGTGGACAGATTGTTGTGAAAATTTGCTGATTTAAAGTAAAGACTTCAATATTTAATGTGATGCAGTTGTTTTGTACTTTTCAACAATGTCTTGCTACAAAACTACACCACACTCTACTACCACCATCACTACAATCACCACCACCATTATCCCCACCACTACCAACACCCCTGTCACAACTCCAACCACCACCACTCTCCCTGCCACCACTCCAATCACCACCACAAATACAACCATCACCCCTACCATCAAAATCATCACCAACACCACTACCACCAACATCACCTCCACCATCACCCCTGTCACCATTCCGATCAACACCACTGCCACCACCACCAAGACAATCATCACCTCACCACCACCACCACTCTCTTCTAATCAGGGAATTATGTAACTGCCTACTTACCATATATAATAGTACTATGGTAGAAAACATTACAACTAAATCCATCTATTTGTAATTACCTTATTCCCTAAGGACTTCCAGTAATTACCTTATTCCCTATGGACTTCCAGTCTTCCATAAACTAAACTATTTAGATAAATTAGTTTTTTAACATTTCTGCTGCAGACATTTTCTAAACAACACATCATCATCATCACCAAATACACACACACATATACATACATCAACACACACACACACACATACATCAACACACACACACACACACCCACACATACATACATCAACACACACACACAACACACACACACACTCATACATCAACACACACACGCATCCATCAACACACACACACACACACACACACACACACATCAACACCCATACAAGCATTTTATGTTCTGTTCTGTTTTAAATATTTTACTCAATGTAACCCTTTGTGGTTAATAAATATTTATTATGTATTATTAACATCTAAACTATAATAAAGGAAGGTCTGCGGGACTGCGTACAGTTTTTTTTATTTTTTATCCCGTTTGTAAAATAAGTTGAATTTCTTTGAATAAATAATGAATGAATATTACATAATTTATCTACTAAATTTCGTAAAAATAAATAATTTAAAATTGACTTCTTTTCAAAGTTGCACTTCCGGTATATTGTTGCCACCACCACCACTTCAACTACCATATATATAGAAAGAGAGAGTGTGTGATGTCAACACTTCCGGTGGCGATCACTTAAATAAACATACTAATTTTCTCCTAATGCAGTTTATATATAATATCGTCTTTTTTAATGTATCATGGATTACGTTACTGATTACATAAGACAGTGTAACACAGTCTTCGTTCAATTTCTGTGTATATTGTCAATTATGATTTTATTTGATGTATCATATCTACATGTATATATACCTGCGTATAATATCAATATACACACTACACACGCTAGCAGAAAACCACCCGAAGGGTGGTTTTTCTGCTAGTTCATATAAAAGATAATAGTCATGTGGGATTATTAAAGAAATTATTTTTACTTGAATTTCTTTAGAGACAGGATTCTTCTTCTTCGCCTACTTATTTCTGAGAGGGTCATGGGGGAAGAATCCTCAAACATTCTTTCCAGTGGGTCCTGTCAGAAACAACTGTCTCCAAATGATCCGGCTGGATCCCCAAGCCAGACTAGCCAAGCTCATGGATGTTATCCAGCCATCTTGCTCACGGTCTGCCTCTGGGTCTCTTCTTCTCCCATTTATTCTTGGCAGAGTCCCCAAACACTCCTTCCAGTGGGTCCTGCCTCTTCTTCTCCCATTTATTCTTGGAAGAGTCCCCAAACACTCCTTCCAGTGGGTCCTGTCTCTTCTTCTCCCATTTATTCTTGGCAGAGTCCCCAAACACTCCTTCCAGTGGGTCCTGCCTCTTCTTCTCCCATTTATTCTTGGCAGAGTCCTCAAACACTCCTTCCAGTGGGTCCTGCCTCTTCTTCTCCCATTTATTCTTGGCAGAGTCCTCAAACACTACTTCCAGTGGGTCCTGCCTCTTCTTCTCCCATTTATTCTTGGCAGAGTCCCCAAACACTCCTTCCAGTGGGTCCTGCCTCTTCTTCTCCCATTTATTCTTGGCAGAGTCCCCAAACACTCCTTCCAGTGGGTCCTGCCTCTTCTTCTCCCATTTATTCTTGGCAGAGTCCTCAAACACTCCTTCCAGTGGGTCCTGCCTCTTCTTCTCCCATTTATTCTTGGCAGAGTCCCCAAACACTCCTTCCAGTGGGTCCTGCCCGAAACAACCAACTCCAACTGATGCAGCTGGATCCCTAAGCCAGACTATCCAAGCTCGTGGATGTTATCCAACCATCTTGTTCGAGGTCTACCCCTGGGTCTCTTCTTCTTCGCCCACTTATTACTGAGAACGTCATGGGGGCAGAGTCCTCAAACACTCCATCCAAGCAGGTCCTGTCAGAAGCAACTGTCTCCAATTGATCCAGCTGGATCCCCAAGCCAGACCAGCCAAGCTCATGGATGTTATCCAACCATCTTTGCTCAGGGTCTACCCCTGTGTCTCCTGCCAGTTGGTTTTGCCTGTAAAATTTATCCAGCTATTCTTTCCTCAGACATTCTAATGAAATGTTCATAGTATCAGATCTGTGATCTCTCAATTTGGAGAAGTACCCACTCTACCTGGAGTCACTCTCTGATCTCCGAGCTATGCACTTTATCAAGTAACGTTACTTCCCTGAAATTTCATATAGCTTAGGGCCTCAGTAGGTGAATCTCTGGTCCAGAATTTACTAAAATTGGCAGTGGATTAGCAGTATCAGTAGAGCATCATCACCCTGCTTTGTGGCTTAGAGGTACAGTCCTTTACGATCTAAGTTCAAATCTTTGCCTTTTATCCTTACGGGTTCGACAAAATAAAGCACAAGTAAGGCACTGAGGTCGATTTAATCGACTTTCCCCTCCCCATCAGATTGCTGGCCTTGTGCCTAAACTGGAAACAATTATTAACCCTTTAGCATTTACATTACTCTATATTTCCTGTTATATTTTCATGGTAAAGGCTTTACCTCACATAACATTTACATTACTCTATATCATCATCATCGTTTAACGTCCATCTTCCATGCTTGCATGGGTTTGGACGGGAGTTTTCCCACTTGAGGCAAGATTGGTTGTCTTGCTCATATAGGACTGTCTGGCGGGTTTTCTACGGCTGGATGCCCTTCCTAGCACCAACCACGTTTACAGTGTGGGGCTGGGAGGTTTTTACCGTGTTGCCTACACGGCCACATTACAGCTTGGACTGTGTGTTTTTTTTTTTTGTGACACCTACACGACCTCATTTATTTCGGCCTGGTTGTTGTGGTACCAACATAACTTTACATCGAAAGGGGTGGTGTAGATGGGGCGGGCGTGTATTTTTGTTAGAGGTGCCCACTGACTGTAGGTTTCGCTTTGTACTTAGGCAAGGCGGGTCTTCTGTATTACTGTGTAGCGCCAAAGATCTCGGTCCAGTGACATTGTCTTGGAGAGGTGTAAGTGTGTGAGGTCGGAATTTAGCAAGTCGTCCCAGGTTTTTCCGGGTCTACCTACTCCGTGGCTACTGTTTATTTTTATCGCCCTGCACTTTTTTATACAGCTGTCGTCTTTCATGCGTATCACGTGGCCATACCAACGTAGTCTTCTCTCGAGTAAACAAAACTATTATATTTTCACAGTAAAGACTTCACCTCACATAATATCTCACATAACATTTACATTACTCTATATATACTATTGTATTGTCACAGTAAAGACTTCACCTCACATAATATCTCGCATAACATTTACATTACTCTATATATACTATTGTATTGTCACAGTAAAGACTTCACCTCACATAATATCTCACATAACATTTACATTACTCTATATATACTATTGTATTGTCACCCTAAAGGCTTTACCTCACATAATATCTCACATAACATTTACATTGCTCTATATATACTATTGTATTGTCACCCTAAAGGCTTTACCTCACATAATATCTCACATAACATTTACATTGCTCTATATATACTATTGTATTGTCACCCTAAAGGCTTTACCTCACATAATATCTCACATAACATTTACATTACTCTATATATACTATTGTATTTTCACAGTAAAGGCTTTACCTTACATAATATCTCACAAAACATTTACATTACTCTATATATACTATTGTATTTTCACAGTAAAGGCTTTACCTTACATAATATCTCACAAAACATTTACATTACTCTATATATACTATTGTATTTTCACAGTAAAGGCTTTACCTTACATAATATCTCACAAAACATTTACATTACTCTATATATACTATTGTATTTTCACAGTAAAGGCTTTACCTTACATAATATCTCACAAAACATTTACATTACTCTATATATACTATTGTATTTTCACAGTAAAGGCTTTACCTTACATAATATCTCACAAAACATTTACATTACTCTATATATACTATTGTATTTTCACAGTAAAGGCTTTACCTTACATAATATCTCACAAAACATTTACATTACTCTATATATACTATTGTATTTTCACAGTAAAGGCTTTACCTTACATAATATCTCACAAAACATTTACATTACTCTATATATACTATTGTATTTTCACCCTAAAGGCTTTACCTTACATAATATCTCACAAAACATTTACATTACTCTATATATACTATTGTATTGTCACAGTAAAGGCTTTACCTCACATAATATCTCACATAACATTTACATTACTCTATATATACTATTGTATTGTCACCCTAAAGGCTTTATCTCACGTAATATCTCACATTCCGAATCTATGAGATTTTGATATTATTTATTTTGAGAACAATACCTTAATATCAGTATGAGAAACCTGTTACAGCTGGTTTGAACAGAAAGAGGGCGAGAGAATTCCGGCCGGATATGGCCGGTTTAAATGCTAAAGGGTTAAAGAAAACCTTTAAAATTGGTGGTTTTGTTTGGTAGAAGCAGGCAGTGGTAGTTTTGGTGAGGAAGTAGGTGTGTGGTTGGGTGAGAGAAGTAGGAGGGAGGTGAGAGTGAGGAAGTAGGAGGGGGATGAGAGTGAGGAAGTAGGAGGGAGGTGAGAGTGAGGAAGTAGGAGGGTGGGTGATAGTGAGGAAGTAGGAGGGGGTAGAGTGAGAGAAGTAGGAGGGAGTGAGGAAGTAGGAGGGGGTATGATGTCTGGCAACTAATGAATTTCTCTGTCTTTGTCTCTCTTGTAAATGGTTTACAGTTTGTTGTTCTCTGATGTTTTGTTGTAACTGTAGCAGTTGACATGTTGATGAGAGAGAGGGAGAGAGACTTAGACAGAGAGAGGGAGACAGAGAGAGAGAGACTTAAACACAGAGTGAGAGAGGGAGAGAGACTTAGACACAGAGTGAGAGAGAAGGAGAGAGACTTAGACACAGAGTGAGAGAGAGGGAGACTTAGACAGAGAGAGGGAGAGAGACTTAGACACAGAGTGAGAGAGAGGGAGACACAGAGAGGGAGAGAGACTCAGACACAGAGTGAGAGAGAGGGAGAGAGAGAGAGAGAGAGACAGACAGAGAGAGAGAGAGCGGGAGACACACATAGACAGAGAGAGAGAGAGAAACAGAGCAAGAAAGAGAGAGAGAAACAGAGCAAGAGAGAGAGAGAGAGAGAAAGAGACAGAGCGAGAGTGAGAGACATAGAGATAGACATAGACACAGAGCAAGAGAGACAGAGAGAGAGAGACTCACACTGAGATAGAAAGATAGAGATAGATATAGAGAAAGATAGAGAGAGAAACACAGAGCAAGAGAGAGAGATAGACATGGAGAATGAGAGAGAGAGAGAGAAACTGCACTGAAGTTTTTTATTTCATTCCTAGTCTACAGTCATTCTAGCCATACTGTCTACATATATTTTAAGTACAGTTCCCTTGCTAAAGAATGGGTTAGCCTTGCAGGGGGTCCCTTGAGGTGGTGGTGACCTCTGAAGCAGGGTTTAGCCTTGCAGGGGGGGTCCCTTGAGGTGGAAGTGACCTTTGAAGCGGGGGTTAGCCTTCCAGGGGGTCCCTTGAGGTGGAAGTGACCTCTGAAGCAGGGGTTAGCCTTGCAGGGGGTCCCTTGAGGTGGAGGTGATCTCTGAGCAGGGGTTAGCCTTGCAGGGGGTTCTGTGAGGTGGAGGTGATCTCTGAGCAGGGGTTAGCCTTGCAGGGGGTTCTGTGAGGTGGAGGTGACCCCTAAAGCAGGGGGTTAGCCTTGCAGGGGGACCCTTGAGGTGGAGGTGATCTCTGAAGCAGGGGTTAGCCTTGCAGGGGGTTCTGTGAGGTAGAGGTGACCCCTAAAGCAGGGGGTTAGCCTTGCAGGGGTTTTGTGAGGTAGAGGTGACTCCTAAAGCAAGGGGTTAGCCTTGCAGGGGGTTCTGTGAGGTGGAATAACCCCTAACGCAGGGGGAAGTGACCTCTAAAGCAAGGGTTAGTTGTGTATCTTATAAGTTGGAGGTGACCCTCTTCAAACATGACTGACTCTGGGTTTACACCTGGAAAGGTCCTCAGCAAAAATATAAGCTTGTTACTAGACTCCTAGAACCATGTCATGTTCAAATCATGCAGTGTACTGGCCATATGTTATCATGGCACCATCCCTACTGTTTTACAGAGTGTACTGGGTACATTTGTTCATGACACCAAAACTACCCCTTTACAGAGTGTACTGGGTGTATTTTATCATGACACCAGCAGTGCCTCTTTACAGAGTGTACTGGGTGTGTTTTATCATGGCACCAACACTACCGCTTTACAGAGTGTACTGGGTGTGTTTTATCATAACATCAGCAGTACCTCTTTACAGAGTGTACTAGGTGTATTTTATCATGACACCAAAACTACCCCTTTACAGAGTGTACTGGGTGTATTTTATCATGACACCAGCAGTACCACGTTACAGAGTGAACTGGGTGTGTTTTATCATGACACCAACACTACTTCTTTGCAGAGTGTACTGGGTGTATTTTATCATGACATCAGCAGTACCACGTTACTGGGTGTATTATTGTGTAGCATCAGGAGTACCACTTTACAGAGTGTACCGGGTGCATTTGTTTTGTGGCACCAGTGTAAGTAAAATAAACATTTGATAAGCATGTTGTCTGTTCTCCTCGTCAATTATTGATTAGCGTACTAGTTAAATCAATCTATATGGTACACAGATCAATGGCTGTCTTGGATAAGTAACTTTACACATTCACTGACTGTTTATTTACTCTTGTAAATAATATAGGAACTTGTTAGCCAACAAGAGACCATCCATGTGGTTATTTATTCTACTAGAAATAACAGCCAACTCTCCTTTAACCCTTTAGCATTTAAACCAGCCATATCCGGCCATAATTCTCTCACCTCTTTCTGTTCAAACTGGCCATAACCAGCCACTCATACTGATGTTAAGGTTTTGTTCTCAAAATAAATAATATTAAAATTTCATAGATTGGCTATTATGTGAGATAATTATGAGGTAAAGCATTTACCGTGAAAATACAATAGTATATATAGAGTAATGTAAATGTTATGTGAGATATTATGTGAGGTAAAGCCTTCACTGTGAAAATACGATAGTATATATAGAGTAATGTAAATGTTATGTGAGATATTATGTGAGGTAAAGCCTTTACTGTGAAAATACAATAGTATATATAGAGTAATGTAAATGTTATGTGAGATATGTGAGGTAAAGCCTTCACTGAAAATACAATAGTATATATAGAGTAATGTAAATGTTATGTGAGATATTATGTGAGGTAAAGCCTTTACTGTGAAAATACAATAGTAAATAGAGCGTAATGTAAATGTTATGTGAGATATGTGAGGTAAAGCCTTTACTGTGAAAATACAATAGTATATATAGAGTAATGTAAATGTTATGTGAGATATGTGAGGTAAAGCCTTTACCATGAAAATACAATAGTATATATAGAGTAATGTAAATGTTATGTGAGATATGTGAGGTAAAGCCTTTACCATGAAAATACAATAGTATATATAGAGTAATGTAAATGTTATGTGAGATATGTGGGGTAAAGCCTTTACCATGAAAATACAATAGTATATATAGAGTAATGTAAATGTTATGTGAGATATTATGTGAGGTAAAGCCTTTACCATGAAAATATAATAGTATATATAGAGTAATGTAAATGTTATGTGAGATATTATGTGAGGTAAAGCCTTTACCATGAAAATATAATAGTATATATAGAGTAATGTAAATGTTATGTGAGATATTATGTGAGGTAAAGCCTTTACCATGAAAATATAATAGTATATATAGAGTAATATAAATGTTATGTGAGGTAAAGCTTTTACCATGAAAATATAATAGTATATATAGAGTAATGTAAATGTTATGTGAGGTAAAGCCTTTACCATGAAAATATAATAGTATATATAGAGTAATGTAAATGTTATGTGAGGTAAAGCCTTTACCATGAAAATATAATAGTATATATAGAGTAATGTAAATGTTATGTGAGATATTATGTGAGGTAAAGCCTTTACTGTGAAAATACAATAGTATATATAGAGTAATGTAAATGTTATGTGAGATATGTGAGGTAAAGCCTTTACCATGAAAATACAATAGTATATATAGAGTAATGTAAATGTTATGTGAGATATGTGAGGTAAAGCCTTTACCATGAAAATACAATAGTATATATAGAGTAATGTAAATGTTATGTGAGATATGTGGGGTAAAGCCTTTACCATGAAAATACAATAGTATATATAGAGTAATGTAAATGTTATGTGAGATATTATGTGAGGTAAAGCCTTTACCATGAAAATATAATAGTATATATAGAGTAATATAAATGTTATGTGAGGTAAAGCCTTTACCATGAAAATATAATAGTATATATAGAGTAATGTAAATGTTATGTGAGGTAAAGCCTTTACCATGAAAATATAATAGTATATATAGAGTAATGTAAATGTTATGTGAGGTAAAGCCTTTACCATGAAAATATAATAGTATATATAGAGTAATGTAAATGTTATGTGAGGTAAAGCCTTTACCATGAAAATATAATAGTATATATAGAGTGATGTAAATGTTATGTGAGGTAAAGCCTTTACCATGAAAATATAATAGTATATATAGAGTAATGTAAATGTTATGTGAGGTAAAGCCTTTACCATGAAAATATAATAGTATATATAGAGTAATGTAAATATTATGTGAGGTAAAGCCTTTACCATGAAAATATAATAGTATATATAGAGTAATGTAAATGTTATGTGAGGTAAAGCCTTTACCATGAAAATATAATAGTATATATAGAGTAATGTAAATGTTATGTGAGGTAAAGCCTTTACCATGAAAATATAATAGTATATATAGAGTAATGTAAATGTTATGTGAGGTAAAGCCTTTACCATGAAAATATAATAGTATATATAGAGTAATGTAAATGTTATGTGAGGTAAAGCCTTTACTGTGAAAATATAATAGTATATATAGAGTAATGTAAATGTTATGTGAGGTAAAGCCTTTACCATGAAAATATAATAGTATATATAGAGTAATGTAAATGTTATGTGAGGTAAAGCCTTTACCATGAAAATATAATAGTATATATATAGAGTGATGTAAATGGTAAAGGGTTAAGTAGTGATTCCTCTGTTAGTAACAATAGGTTATCTAAGGTTAAATATCTGTATATGTTATAAGTTGTATTTCCTCTTTGTATTTAATCTGACAATCTAGCCAGCTGTTCCAAATATTTCACTAAACTGAATCAATGGTTTAATTAACTAAACTAAACAACAACAACAACAACAACACTATTTAACTGTCCACAACAAAGGCAATGAATACATTTAACACACACACACACGCACACACACACATATATTTATATATATATTATTTTTGTACTCTTTAAGAAATTCCATTCATCTGAAGTTGGAAACTGTGTGTGTTTGTTAGTGTGTGTTAGTGTGTGTGTTTGTTAGTGTGTGTGTTAGTGTGTGTGTGTGGAACTATTGTAATATATTTAACTATCTTTTATTGTTCTGTTTTTTGTCACTAGACAGTGGCCATGCTGGGGCACCACATTCTTTTACTGCTTTTTGTCACTAGATAGTGGCCATGCTGGGGCTCCACATTCTTTTACTGGTTTTTGTCACTAGACAGTGGCCATGCTGGGGCTCCACATTCTTTTACTGGTTTTTGTCACTAGACAGTGGCCATGCTGGGGCACCACATTCTTTTACTGGTTTTTGTCACTAGACAGTGGCCATGCTGGGGCACCACATTCTTTTACTGGTTTTTGTCGTTAGACTGCGGCCATGCTGGGGCACCACATTCTTTTACTGCTTTTTGTCACTAGATAGTGGCCATGCTGGGGCTCCACATTCTTTTACTGGTTTTTGTCACTAGACAGTGGCCATGCTGGGGCTCCACATTCTTTTACTGGTTTTTGTCACTAGACAGTGGCCATGCTGGGGCACCACATTCTTTTACTGGTTTTTGTCACTAGACAGTGGCCATGCTGGGGCACCACATTCTTTTACTGGTTTCTGTCGTTAGACTGCGGCCATGCTGGGGCACCACATTCTTTTACTGCTTTTTGTCACTAGATAGTGGCCATGCTGGGGCTCCACATTCTTTTACTGGTTTTTGTCACTAGACAGTGGCCATGCTGGGGCTCCACATTCTTTTACTGGTTTTTGTCACTAGACAGTGGCCATGCTGGGGCACCACATTCTTTTACTGGTTTTTGTCACTAGACAGTGGCCATGCTGGGGCACCACATTCTTTTACTGGTTTCTGTCGTTAGACTGCGGCCATGCTGGGGCACCACATTCTTTTACTGGTTTTTGTCACTAGACTGCGGCCATGCTGGGGCACCACATTCTTTTACTGGTTTCTGTCGTTAGACTGTGGCCATACTGGAGCACCACCTGGAAGAGATTTAGTTGATCATATCAACCCTGGTATTCTTACTGGTATCGGTGATATATTTTAGTTTGAAACATTGAAATTCAAACTCAGACTCGCTCTAATAGCCATCGCCATTGTCTAACGTCTGTTTTCCATGCTAGCATGGGTTAGACAAGTTGTCCAGGTGTGAGACAAAGGAGATCAGATGATCGTGTCTTGTTCATACAGAACCCTTTCTAGCTTGGTTTCTATAGCTGTGTGGACTGGGTGCTTTTTCATGATGGCACCAACACTACCACAACCACATTACAGAGTGGACTGGGTGCTTTCTATTGTAGCACCATCACTACCACATTACAGTGTGGACTGGGTGCTTTCTATTGTAGTACCAACATTACCACATTACAGTGTGGACTGGGTGCTTTCTATTGTAGTACCAACATTACCACATTACAGTGTGGACTGGGTGCTTTCTATTGTAGTACCAACATTACCACATTACAGTGTGGACTGGGTGCTTTCTATTGTAGCACCAACACTACCACTACCACATTACAGTGTGGACTGGGTGCTTTCTATTGTAGCACCAACACTACCACATTACAGTGTGGACTGGGTGCTTTCTATTGTAGCACCAACACTACCACATTACAGTGTGGACTGGGTGCTTTCTATTGTAGCACCAACACTACCACATTACAGTGTGGACTGGGTGCTTTCTATTGTAGCACCAACACTACCACATTACAGTGTGGACTGGGTGCTTTCTATTGTAGCACCAAAATAAATAATAAAATATATTTAATCAACAGCCACGAAATTTAGTAGATAAATTATGTAATATTCATTCATTATTTATTCAAAGGGCGGTGAATTGGCAGTATCGGTAGAGGGTTGGACGCCATGCTTTGACGCATAGAGTTACGGCCCTTGCCATTCTGAGTTCAAATCCCGCCGAGGTTAACTTTGCCTTTCATCCTTATGGGGTCGATAAAATAAAGTACCAGTAATGTACTGGATAATTGCTGGCCTTGTGCCAAAAGTAGAAACAATTATTTATTCAAAGGGCGGTATGGCGGTGGATTGGCAGTATCGGTAGAGGGTCGGACGCCATGCTTTCCAGCATAGTTACGTCCCTTTACGATCTGAGTTCAAATCCCGCCGAGGTTGACTTTGCCTTTCATTCTTACGGGGTCGATAAAATAAAGTACCAGTAATACACTGGGTAATTGCTGGCCTTGTGCCTAAAGTAGCAACAATTATTTATTCAAAGGGCAGTGAATTGGCAGTATCGGTAGAGGGTCGGACGCCATGCTTTCCAGCATAGTTACGTCCCTTTACGATCTGAGTTCAAATCCCGCCGAGGTTGACTTTGCCTTTCATCCTTACGGGGTCGATAAAATAAAGTACCAGTAATACACTGGGTAATTGCTGGCCTTGTGCCAAAAGTAGCAACAATTATTTATTCAAAGTAATCCAACTTATTTTACTAATGGGATAAAAAATGATGAACCATCGCAGTCCTGCACTCCTTACTTTATTATAGTTTAGATATACACTCACAGTAGTATTTATTTTCTAAATTATTTTGTTTTATTGTTATTAGAGTAATAACAGAATCGGTAGAGCGTCAGACACCATGCTTTGCAGTCTTTAGTTATGGCCCTTTACGTTCTGAGTTCAAATCCCGCCTAGATTAACTTTACCTTTCATCCTTACAGGGTTGATAAAATAAAGTACCAGTAATGCACTGGGGACCACTTTAATCGACTTTCTCCTCCCTCAAAATTGCTGGCCTTGTGCCAAAAGTAGAAATCATTATTATTATAATTGTAGGGTGGTGGATTGGCAGAATCGGTAGAGCGTCGGACAACATGCTTAGCTGTATGGAGTTACGGCCCTTTACGCTCTGAGTTCAAATTCCACCAAAGTTTACTTTGCTTTTCATTCTTACAGGGTCAATAAAACGAAGTACCAGTAACGCACTGGGATTGATTGAATCTAAAATAAAGTACCAGTAATACACTGGGGTAATTGCTGGCCTTGTGCCAAAAGTGGAAACAATTATTATTGTTAACGTTGTGGTTATATTTGAAAGGTGGGTGAGAGAGGCAAGAATGGCCCGTGTGAATGGACCTGCCCTGAGCGTGTGCCTGTGGTATCGTAGGAGGAAAACTGGGAAAGGGTAGTTGCCCTAGCGGTCAGGGTAACTGTGGCTTTTGTGGGCTTTCTCCACGAGTGACCCTCAGAAGTCTTCCCCACCCCATTGGTGAATTATTCCTTTGTTTTCATTTATTTGTTACATCCTTTGTTTTTGTTTTTTATTTATATATTTATATATATGTATATATTTGTTTTCACGCAGAAATGCCCATTTGTACCGTCCTATACTGTCCTTAATGTTATACTTTATGTCAACCCTTGTGGTTAAAAATTCCCCAATTTTGGGGGAGGAGAGATCTCCGAGAGTCACTCATGGAGAAAGCCCACAAAAAAAAAAGCCACAGTTACCCTAGCGGTCAGGGTAACCGTGGCTTTTTGTGTGGTCTTTCTCCACGAGTGTCCCTCAGAGATCTCCACCACCCCCACCTGTTGGGAATTTTTTATGTGTTTCTGTTTTGTTACATCCTTTGTTTTGTTTTTTACATGCAGAAATACCCATCTGTACCGTCCTGTACCATCCTGTACTGTCCTGTACCATCCTGTAATCCTGTACTGTCCTGCACTATCCTGTACTGTCCTGCCCCATCCTGTACTGTCCTGCCCCATCCTGTACTGTCCTGCCCCATCCTGTACTGTCCTGCCCCATCCTGTACTGTCCTGCCCCATCCTGTACTGTCCTGTACCATCCTGTACTATCTTGTAATCCTGTACTGTCCTGTACTGTCTTGCACCATCCTGTACCATCCTATACCATCCTGTACTGTCCTGCCCCATCCTGTACTGTCCTGTACCATCCTGTACTATCTTGTAATCCTGTACTGTCCTGTACTGTCCTGCACCATCCTATACCGTCCTGCCCCATTCTGTACTGTCCTGCACCATCCTATACCGTCCTGCCCCATTCTGTACTGTCCTGCCCCATCCTGTACTGTCCTGCACCATCCTATACCGTCCTGCCCCATTCTGTACTGTCCTGCCCCATCCTGTACTGTCCTGCACCATCCTGTACTATCTTGTAATCCTGTACTGTCCTGTACTGTCCTGCACCATCCTATACCGTCCTGCCCCATCCTGTACTGTCCTGTACCATCCTGTACTATCTTGTAATCCTGTACTGTCCTGTACTGTCCTGCACCATCCTATACCGTCCTGCCCCATTCTGTACTGTCCTGCCCCATCCTGTACTGTCCTGCACCATCCTATACCGTCCTGCCCCATTCTGTACTGTCCTGCCCCATCCTGTACTGTCCTGCACCATCCTATACCGTCCTGCCCCATTCTGTACTGTCCTGCACCATCCTATACCGTCCTGCCCCATTCTGTACTGTCCTGCCCCATCCTGTACTGTCCTGCACCATCCTATACCGTCCTGCCCCATTCTGTACTGTCCTGCCCCATCCTGTACTGTCCTGCACCATCCTATACCGTCCTGCCCCATTCTGTACTGTCCTGCACCATCCTATACCGTCCTGCCCCATTCTGTACTGTCCTGCCCCATCCTGTACTGTCCTGCACCATCCTATACCGTCCTGCCCCATTCTGTACTGTCCTGCCCCATCCTGTACTGTCCTGCACCATCCTATACCGTCCTGCCCCATTCTGTACTGTCCTGCCCCATCCTGTACTGTCCTGCACCATCCTATACCGTCCTGCCCCATTCTGTACTGTCCTGCACCATCCTATACCGTCCTGCCCCATTCTGTACTGTCCTGCACTATCCTGCAATCTTGTACTGTCCTGTACCATCCTGTACTATCTTGTAATCCTGTACTGTCCTGTACTGTCCTGCACCATCCTATACCGTCCTGCCCCATTCTGTACTGTCCTGCACCATCCTATACCGTCCTGCCCCATTCTGTACTGTCCTGCCCCATCCTGTACTGTCCTGCACCATCCTATACCGTCCTGCACTATCCTGTACCGTCCTGCACTATCCTGCAATCTTGTACTGTCCTGTACCATCCTATACCGTCCTGTACCATCCTATACCATCCTACACCATCCTGTACCGTCCTGTACCATCCTATACTATCCTGTACCATCCTATACCGTCCTGTACCATCCTATACCATCCTATACCATCCTGTACCGTCCTGTACCATCCTATACCATCCTATACCATCCTATACTATCCTGTACCATCCTATACTATCCTGTACCATCCTATACCGTCCTGTACCATCCTATACCGTCCTGTACCATCCTGTACTGTCCTTAATGTTATACTTTGTCAACCCTTGTGGTTAATAAAGAAAATATTATTATTATTATTACATAGTTAATTATTACATAGTTAATTTTATATTCTCATTGTTAAAAAGGTCCTGCCATTGTGGACTTTTATTGTAACCCCCTACTGTCCCTGTCTTTGTATTGCCCCCTACATGTCAGCCCTTGTGGCCAATAAAGATATTATTTTATTATTATTATTATTATTATTATTATTATTATTATTATTATTTATGTTTTACTTTTCATTTTTCATTATTTTTTTTGTATTTTTTTTTACCTCTTTTCCAGAAATCTCTCAGTAGTTGTTGATCTTTTTGAAAAGTAAGCCTGCTAGTTTTAAATTTTGTTACTCTCTCTCTATCCACACCTCTCTCTCTCTCTCTCTCTCTCTCTCTCTCTCTCTCTCTCTCTCTCTCTCTCCACCTCTCTCTCTCTCTCTCTCTCTCTCTCTCTCCACCCCTCTTCCTCTTTGCTTGCTGATCAAACACATTGTTTTTATCGCTGTTGTTGCTTATTTCTCTTTCCTATCTCTTCTCTCTCTCTCTCTCTCTTGCCCTCTCTCTCAGTTCTCTCTTGCCGTCTCTCTCAGTCCCCCCCCCCCTCTCACTCTACTCCCTCTCTCGCTCTCTCTCACTCACTCTCTCTCTCCCTCACTCAGGTCTCTCCCCCTCCCTCACTCAGTTCTCCCCCTCTCTTCATCTTTCCCCCTATCTCCCCCTCTCCCCCTCCCTCACTCAGTTATCGCCCCTCCCATACCCCGTCAATATAGGGTACTTTACTGGCTGTAATAAGGGAAGGGCTATATTTTCCATTCTCTCTCCCTAAACCCTATATTTTTTTATCTTCTTTACCTTATATTTTTTATACACTTTTTACTTTTATTTTTCCTATGTTCAATTTATTTTGGATGGAATTTAAATTTTAAACTAAAAAACTAAACTTCACAATTTCACTAAATCTGTTTTATTGTTGGTCTTGGTTTATTTTTATTATTTTGGTATTTTTTAAAGTTTTTTAATTTTTATTTGTTTGTTTCTTTCTTTTCCATTTTCTTTTCTTTTCTTTTTTCTTTACTTTGAAAACAATTATTAGAGGGAGCGGGAGGGGGATTAATACTTCCTCTTTCTCCTCCTCTCTCTCACTTCTCTACTTTCACTCTTCCTTCTCTACCCCTCTCTCCTATTTCACACTCTCTCCTCTCCTCGTCTCTTCTCTCTCCCACGTCTCTCTCCCCCTTTCTCCCACCTCTCTCCCACCCTCTCATACTCTCTTCCACCCTCTCATACTCTCTCCCACCCTCTCATACTCTCTCCCACTCTCTCCCACCCCCTCACACTCTCTCCTTCCCTCTCACACTCTCTCCTTCCCTCTCACACTCTCTCCCACCCCCTCACACTCTCTCCCACTTTCTCCCACCTCTCACACTCTTCTGCCCTCTCACACTCTCCTCTCCCCCTCACTTTCCTCCTCTCCCTCACACACTCTCCTCCTCCTCTCTCTCTCTCCCACTCTCCCTCCCTCTCCCACTCTCTCCCTCCCTCTCAACTCTCTTTCACACTCTCTCCCTTCCTCTCACACTTTCCTCCTCTCCCTCACACTCTCTCTCTCTCTCTCTCTCTCTCTCTCTCTCTCTCTCTCTCTCTCTCTCTCTCTCTCTCTCTCTCTCTCCCTCTCACACTCTCTCCCTCCCTCTCACACTCTCACCCATTTGACTCTCCTGGTGAAAGTGCTTGGCTATTCCAGTGTCTTAGTCTTACTACCACCCAGCCATACTGACAAATGTGATACTAGTGAGAGTACTTAGTTGTTCCAGTGTCTTAGTCTCACCATCACCCAGCCATACTGACATATTTTATGCTAGTGAGAGTACTTAGTTGTTCCAGTGTCTTAGTCTTGCCATCACCCAGCCTTACTGACAAATGTGATGCTAGTGAGAGTACTTTGCTATTCCAGTGACTTAGTCTCGCCATCACTCATGGAGGTTTTGGCTTACCCCAGACATTTTTAGAGGTCAACACCAACATACACTCCTTCCTCCTCCTTTATATCAGAAACATGGGGTTTCTATTTAGTGTGTAGCGCGATGGGGTTTCTATTTCATGGTAGCGCGATGCTGCATGGTAGTGAGACATGGGCAGCAACTGCAGAGGATATGCGACGGCTGGAGAGAAATGAGGTAAGCATGCTCCGTTGGATGTGCAGTGTAAATGTGCGTGAACAACCCAGCATAAATGTGTTGAGAGAGAAACTGTGTCTGAGAGGGATAGAATGTAGTGTACGGGAGAGGAGACTGAAGTGGTATGGACATGTGATGTGTTGAGAGAGAAACTGTGTCTGAGAGGGATAGAATGTAGTGTACGGGAGAGGAGACTGAAGTGGTATGGACATGTGATGTGTTGAGAGAGAAACTGTGTCTGAGAGGGATAGAATGTAGTGTACGGGAGAGGAGACTGAGGTGGTATGGACATGTGATGTGTTGAGAGAGAAACTGTGTCTGAGAGGGATAGAATGTAGTGTGCGAGAGAGGAGACTGAGATGGTATGGACATGTGATGTGTTGAGAGAGAAACTGTGTCTGAGAGGGATAGAATGTAGTGTGCGAGAGAGGAGACTGAGGTGGTATGGACATGTGATGTGTTGAGAGAGAAACTGTGTCTGAGAGGGATAGAATGTAGTGTGCGAGAGAGGAGACTGAGGTGGTATGGACATGTGATGTGTTGAGAGAGAAACTGTGTCTGAGAGGGATAGAATGTAGTGTGCGAGAGAGGAGACTGAGGTGGTATGGACATGTGATGTGTTGAGAGAGAAACTGTGTCTGAGAGGGATAGAATGTAGTGTGCGAGAGAGGAGACTGAGGTGGTATGGACATGTGATGTGTTGAGAGAGAAACTGTGTCTGAGAGGGATAGAATGTAGTGTGCGAGAGAGGAGACTGAGGTGGTATGGACATGTGATGCGCATGGAGGATGACCGATGGGTGAAGAAGTGCCAGGAAATGCCAGTTGAAGGAAGACGTGGTAGAGGTAGACCACGAAAAACATGGGCGGAGGTGGTGAGAGCAGACCTCAGATTGCTGAAACTCACAGTGGAGATGACGAAGGACTGTGACGAGTGGAGAGATGCTGTGCTGAATAAGACCCGTCCAACCCTTGCAAGCAGGGAAAAGCGGACGTAAAATGATGATGATGATGTGTATATATAGTGTATATTTGTGTGGTGTGTGTATATGTATGTGATGTGTGTGTGTATATATATATATCTGTGTGTGGTGTGTGTGTGTATATATGTATATGTGGTGTGTGTGTATATATATGTATATGTGGTGTGTGTGTGTGTATATATATACGTATGTATATGTGGTGTGTGTATATATATGTATATGTGGTGTGTGTGTGTGTGTATATATATGTATATGTGGTGTGTGTGTGTGTATGTATATGTATATGTGGTGTGTGTATGTATATCATCATCATCGTTTAACGTCTATCTTCCACGCTAGCATGGGTTAGACAGGAATTGTCCCACTTGGGGCAAGATTGGTCGGGTGACTGTGTCTCACTCGTATAGGACTATATGGCGGCAGGTTTTCTACGGCTGGATGCCCTTCCTAACACCAACCACGTTTACAGTGTGGACTGGGAGGTTTTTACCGTGTTACCTACACGGCCACATTACAGCGTGGACTGTGTGTTTTTTTTTGTCGTGACACCTGCACAACCTCATTTGTTTCGGACTGGATGTTGTGGTGTGGATGAGGTGGGGGTAGTGGGACGGGGGGTGTATTTTGTTAGAGGTACCTACTGACTGTAGGTTTCGCTTTGTACTTAGGCAAGGCGGGTCTTCTGTATGACTGTGTAGCGCCAAAGATCTCAGTCCAGTGACATTGTCTTGGAGAGGTGTGTGTGTGTATATATATATATGTATATGTGGTGTGTGTATACAAAGTGTAACAGGTAAATTGGGACCATTTAAATATCTTTATTATGATTGGTATAGCTCGGAAAAATCAAACACTGTAAATTTTATGTTTATGCCAAGTTATTTCAGTTCAATGTGACCACCATTTGCTTTCTATACCAGTTCAATCAGATTACGAAATGATGCGCATGCCTTAACTATTTCTTCCTTTTTCATTTTACTGAATGCTTGCTTGATCAAGGCCTTCAGTGAAGACACACAGTTGTGAGATGTTGTGTTGGGTATTGCTTCAACTGCACCCCATTGCCAAAATTCACACGGATTCTGGCGTCACGCAGTAATACAGGGTACCCGACCTCCCATGGGTACATGCTGAAGCATATAAACAATATGCCCCCACTCCCCCCACCGCAAGGTGATCGTGGAGGTGCCACGGCAAAAAAAGCACCCAGCCCACACTGTAAAGTGGACGTGTAGGCACCACGAAAAAAAAAGCACCCAGCACTCACTGTAAATGAGGTTGGTGTTAGGAAGGGCATCCAGCTGTAGAAATCAAGCCAGATCAGTTCCTGTATGAGCAAGGCATGGTCAGCCGACCAGACACTGCCCACAACAGGACAACCCGTCTAACCCATGCTAGCGTGGAAGAACGGACGTAAAACGGTGATGATGATGATGATGATGATGATGATGATTCAAATCTGGGCATTTTCTTCTTCAAAAATTTTTGCACTCTTTTTGAGGGTGTTGAGTCCTGTAGAAACTTGACTCAACTTGCATCATAGTGCTTCCTAATCCAAGGCAATAACACTTCTATGAGGTTGAGATACTCTGCTGTGTTGATTTTAAGACCTGCTTCAATAAAATTAGTAGGCATCAACTTCCCATCACTTGCAACAGCTCCAAAGACCATAATGGAAGCTGGATTCTTGCTATGCATAGCTAAAGGAACTTGGAAAGGGTCGTACGCTATCACTCATGAGTTTTGATGGTTTGCAACTTCCATCTACCACTATTTTCTTTTCATCCATAAAGATGTAGACGTTTCTGCCACAATGTTTCAGATGACTAAGAAGTTTGGGACTTCTTTCAGCTCAAATGGCTTTGGAGCGGGTAGTTAGGATGTTACGGTGTCTCATCATCATCATCATCATCATTTCATTTTACGTCCGCTTTTTCCCTGCTTGCAAGGGTGGGACGGGAACTGATTCTGGCTTGATTTCTACAGCTGGATGCCCTTCCTAACACCAACCTCATTTACAGTGAGTGCTGGGTGCTTTTTTGCCGTGGCACCTCCACGACCACTTTGCAGTTGAATGATATGGATCTCAGTCCCTATCATCTCATTTCTACAGCTGAGTAAACTGGAGCAATGTGAAATAAAGTGTCTTGCTCAAGGAAACAACACATCACCCGGTCTGAGAATTGAACTCACAACCTTTCGATTGCAAGGCCAATGCTCTAACCACTAAGCCATGTGCCTCCATGTGCCTCCATGTCTCCTCATGTACAATTTCATATGGAGGTCCCACAGCCCTAGAAATGGTCATTATATTGGTTCCTCGATCTTGAGCCAACATTGCCATTGATTTTGATGGGTTTGACTCAATTGATATTTTAAGTCCTGCTAAGAAGCGAGGTGTATGTTTTTAGTCACTGATAGGACTGTGAGGCTCTCTCTGAACATCCTGACTTCTCTTTAAATTGGCTACAACTCTAGAAACAGTAGATTTGGCATGCTTTGTGGCTCTAACAATCTCCCCAGCACTTTTGCCGGTGTGGGCTGGATGCTTTTTTGTTGTGATACCTACATGTGGGAGGGTGGCATACTGTATATATGTGCTTCAGCTTCGGCCTGTGCCCACGGGAAGTCGGGTCTTCTGTATTACTGCATGACGCCAGAGATCTTGGTCCTGCATCATTGCCTTCGAGAGGGACAACTGGGCATGGTCAGATTTTATCACCTCATTCATTCCAAGTCTTCTTAGGTCTCCCCACTCCATAGCATCCATCGACTTTCAGTGCTCTACACCTTTTTATACAGCTGCTATCCTTCATATGCATCACATGTCCATACCAACATAATCTCGTCTCCTGCACACACCATTTGATTCCTCTTATGCCTAGTTTCTCTCTCAGTTCGTTTATACTTTGCTGTATACATATGTTACTATTACGCATCACCAGACTAAATATAATTATCTTCTGTCGCTAAATCAATATTAAACAGGATCTAAGGGAGATAAAGACATGGTACACATTCAAACAACAAAAAGAGGAGGAAAGCAATCATCTTTCCTCAGTCCCTCCTAACAATGTTTTATACTAAACCACCTGAAACCACACATGGTTCTATGATACAAAACTGTTTGTTTTAATGTGTTTATATTTATCTAAAAACTTGCAATGATAATTTTATGTAACATCCTTTGTTAAGTTAAGTTCCAAATACCCTAGGTTCTATGATACAAAACTGTTTGTTTTAATGTGTTTATATTTATCTAAAAACTTGCAATGATAATTTTATGTAACATCCTTTGTTAAGTTAAGTTCCAAATACCCTAGGTTCTATGATACAAAACTGTTTGTTTTAATGTGTTTATATTTATCTAAAAACTTGCAATGATAATTTTATGTAACATCCTTTGTTAAGTTAAGTTCCAAATACCCTAGGTTCTATGATACAAAACTGTTTGTTTTAATGTGTTTATATTTATCTAAAAACTTGCAATGATAATTTTATGTAACATCCTTTGTTAAGTTAAGTTCCAAATACCCTAGGTTCTATGATACAAAACTGTTTGTTTTAATGTGTTTATATTTATCTAAAAACTTGCAATGATAATTTTATGTAACATCCTTTGTTAAGTTAAGTTCCAAATACCCTAGGTTCTATGATACAAAACTGTTTGTTTTAATGTGTTTATATTTATCTAAAAACTTGCAATGATAATTTTATGTAACATCCTTTGTTAAGTTAAGTTCCAAATACCCTAGGTTCTATGATACAAAACTGTTTGTTTTAATGTGTTTATATTTATCTAAAAACTTGCAATGATAATTTTATGTAACATCCTTTGTTAAGTTAAGTTCCAAATACCCTAGGTTCTGTGATACAAAACTGTTTGTTTTAATGTGTTTATATTTATCTAAAAACTAGCAATGATAATTATATGTAACATCCTTTGTTAAGTTAAGTTCCAAATACCCTAGGTTCTGTGATACAAAACTGTTTGTTTTAATGTGTTTATATTTATCTAAAAACTTGCAATGATAATTTTATGTAACATCCTCTGTTAAGTTAAGTTCCAAATACCCTAGGTTCTGTGATACAAAACTGTTTGTTTTAATGTGTTTATATTTATCTAAAAACTTGCAATGATAATTTTATGTAACATCCTTTGTTAAGTTAAGTTCCAAATACCCTAGGTTCTATGATACAAAACTGTTTGTTTTAATGTGTTTATATTTATCTAAAAACTTGCAATGATAATTTTATGTAACATCCTTTGTTAAGTTAAGTTCCAAATACCCTAGGTTCTGTGATACAAAACTGTTTGTTTTAATGTGTTTATATTTATCTAAACACTTGCAATGATAATTTTATGTAAGAATATTTAAGTTATATTCCAAACACAAACATAATAATGGGAAAGTTTGTTATATTATTAAATCCCTCCAAATTTTTTATTATTTTCAAAATGATTTGTAAACCTTTGACTGTGACTTTCATTAGAAATATGGTAATGAAAGGGTTAATGACATATACTGTGTCTTTCATTAGAAATATGGTAATGAAAGGGTTAATGACATAGACAGTGTCTTTCATTAGAAATATGGTAATGAAAGGGTTAATGACATAGACAGTGTCTTTCATTAGAAATATAGTAATAAAAGGGTTAATGACATATACAGTGTCTTTCATTAGAAATATGGTAATAAAAGGGTTAATGACATATACAGTGTCTTTCATTAGAAATATGGTAATGAAAGGGTTAATGACATAGACAGTGTCTTTCATTAGAAATATGGTAATGAAAGGGTTAATGACATATACAATGCCTTTCATTAGAAATATGGTAATGAAAGGTTTAAAGCTGAGACCCTCAATCCTGTTACCTAAGTCATATGAAACCAAGACAATCTCAGTGCTGACAAAATTTTTAGTAGAACAGAAACTTTCTTTAAACCTTTCATGGACCATATTTCTAATGAAATGTACCCTGTTTTAATTAATTATTTCATTATTAAGATGGTAACTTAACATGGTTTTTATATAAAATTATGTTGGAAGATTTTAATATAGATCCAAACCCTTTAATCCTTTTATGATTATATTCTTGATGATATAGAGCCCATTGGAATTAATTGGTGAATTTTCAGGGTTTTAATAACTTTATTGATTATTTTGTTACTTAGATACTAACTTAAAATATGGGTCTTAGTTAAAATTATGTTGCGAGGTTTTAATTTAAATGGGAACCCTTTAGAATGAGTGGTTTTATTTCATAGAATCAAGGCCAGTTTTGGCCAGGTTGGTATCAAAAGGAGTAAAGAGAACCCCTTTAGAATGAGTGGTTTTGTTTAATAAAATCACATCTGGATTTTGGCAAGGTTAGAATGAAAATGGTTAAATAAATTAAGGTAGATTTGGTTGCTATGTCTAGCATGTCAAGTGAGCCTATTGTAGAGAGGTGATTGACCGATCAGTACGTCATTAGTCATACTAGTTACATGACTACCCTGTTGTGGATCATACAGGAATGTTTACTGCTTCAAACATTTATTTCACAAGCCAACCTAACAGAACCTGTATTCTTAGAAATGGTGGGGTGTTTGTTGCCAGAGGGTGTGGTGTTTGTTGCCAGTGGGTGGGGTGTTTGTTGCCAGGGGGTGTGGTGTTTGTTGCCAGGGGGTGTGGTGTTTGTTGCCAGGGGGTGTGGTGTTTGTTGCCAGTGGGTGGGGTGTTTGTTGCCAGGGGGTGTGGTGTTTGTTGCCAGTGGGTGGGGTGTTTGTTGCCAGAGGGTGTGGTGTTTGTTGCCAGTGGGTGGGGTGTTTGTTGCCAGGGGGTGTGGTGTTTGTTGCCAGGGGGTGGGGTGTTTGTTGCCAGTGGGTGGGGTGTTTGTTGCCAGGGGGTGTGGTGTTTGTTGCCAGGGGCTGTGGTGTTTGTTGCCAGGGGGTGTGGTGTTTGTTGCCAGGGGGTGGGGTGTTTGTTGCCAGAGGGTGTGGTGTTTGTTGCCAGGGGGTGGGGTGTTTGTTGCCAGGGGGTGTGGTGTTTGTTGCCAGGGGATGGGGTGTTTGTTGCCAAGGGGTGTGGTGTTTGTTGCCAGGGGGTGTGGCGTTTGTTGCCAGAGGGTGGGGTGTTTGTTGCCAGGGGATGTGGTGTTTGTTGCCAAGAGGTGTGATGTTTGTTGCCAAGAGGTGTGGTGTTTGTTGCTAGGGGGTGTGGTTCTTTGGTTGAGTGGTTTTAGAGAAATCACCTTGGCTGTTCTTGTTGCATTTGATGGTGGGTGGTGTTGATGTGGGTGATGGTTGTGGGTTGTGTGGGTGTTGATGATACACACTGTATAAACACACACACACACACACACACACATACTTCAACAGCATTCTAATAAATATTGCAGATACAGGTAATCAAAGTGTGTATACATTTTTCTGTGAGTGCTGGGTGCTTTTTTTCCATGGCGCCTACATGTCCACTTTACAGTGTGGGCTGGGTGCTTTTTTGCGGTAGCACCTCCACAACCACTTTGCAGTGGAATGATAGGGACCCCAGTCCTATCATCTCATTTCTACAGCTGAGTAAACTGGAGCAATGTGAAATAAAGTGTCTTGCTCAAAGAAACAACACATCACCCGGTCTGAGAATTGAACTCACAACCTTTCGGTTGCAAGGCCAATGCTCTAACCACTAAGCCATGTGTCTCCATATATATATATATATATAGTGAAGGCATGTGGTCTCGTGGTTAGGGTGTGGATAAAGGTGTTACATTGTGTTGTATTCTTGAAGGAAGGATGAAAGTGACTGGGTGAAAGGAATAGAGCCAGTGATGAATGTTGTGAAGAGAAATAGAGTGAGATGGTTGGGTCATGTGTTGAGGAAGGATGGCAGTGTGACAGAAATAGTACCATTGATGAATGCTGTGACAAAAGAAATGGAATGAGATGGTTGGGTCATGTGTTGAAGAAGGACAACAGTGTGACAGGGAGAGAGAAATAATACCATTGATGAATGCTGTGACAAAAGAAATGGAATGAGATGGTTGGGTCATGTGTTGAAGAAGGACGACAGTGTGACAGGGTGAGAGAAATAGTACCATTGATGAATGCTGTGACAAAAGAAATGGAATGAGATGGTTGGGTCATGTGTTGAAGAAGGACGACAGTGTGACAGGGTGAGAGAAATAGTACCATTGATGAATGCTGTGACAAAAGAAATGGAATGAGATAGTTGGGTCATGTGTTGAGGAAAGATGAAACTGACTGGGTGAGAGAAGTGATGGAAATGAATGTGGAAGGAAGTAGAGGAAGAGGAAGACCAAGAAGGACATGGGACTAAAGATTATGGGGGAAGAAATAAAAGCCAGAGGTTAGTGATGGGAGAATGCAGACAATGGGTCATATTGGAAAAGCCTATCATGTGGTCCCCTGCATTGCTAACCCCTGGTTTGACAGGGAAAAGAGCCTAAAAAATGCTTGTTGTTGATGATGATGATGATGATGATCATCATCATTGTTTTTACATCTGTTTTTCCACACTTACATGGGTTGGATGAGTCCTTTTCAGCACAGCATCTCTCCAATTACCATGTTCCTTCATCATCTCTTCTGTGAGTGTCAGCTATTTGAAGTCAGCTCTCACCGCCCCTGCCCAGGTCTTCCTTGGTCTACCTCTACTCCAGCTTCCCTCAGCTCTCACCACCTCTGCCCAGGTCTTCCTTGGTCTACCTCTACTCCAGCTTCCCTCAGCTCTCACCACCTCTGCCCAGGTCTTCTTTGGTCTACCTCTACTCCAGCTTCCCTCAGCTCTCACAACCTCTGCCCAGGTCTTCCTTCGTCTACCTCTACTCCAGCTTCCCTCAGCTCTCACAACCTCTGCCCAGGTCTTCCTTCGTCTACCTCTACTCCAGCTTCCCTCAGCTCTCACCACCTCTTCCCAGGTCTTCCTTGGTCTACCTCTACTCCAGCTTCCCTCAGCTCTCACCACCTCTGCCCAGGTCTTCTTTGGTCTACCTCTACTCCAGCTTCTCTCAGCTCTCACCACCTCTACCCAGGTCTTCTTTGGTCTACCTCTACTCCAACTTCCCTCAGCTCTCACAACCTCTACCCAGGTCTTCCTTGGTCTACCTCTACTCCAGCTTCCCTCAGCTCTCACAACCTCTACCAGGTCTTCTTTAGTCTACCTCTACTCCAGCTTCCCTCAGCTCTCATAACCTCTACCCAAGTATTCCTTGGTCTACCTCTACTCCCGCTGCTCTCAGCTCTCACTACCTCTGCCTAGGTCTTCCTTGGTCTACCTCTACTCCAGCTTCCCTCAGCTCGGTCCACATCTGCCCAGGTCTTCCTTGGTCTACCTCTACTCCAGCTTCCCTCAGCTCTCACCACCTCTACCCAGGTCTTCCTTGGTCTACCTCTACTCCAGCTTCCCTCAGCTCTCACCACCTCTGCCCAGGTGTTCCTTGGTCTACCTCTACTCCAGCTTCCCTCAGCTCTCACCACCTCTGCCCAGGTGTTCCTTGGTCTACCTCTACTCCAGCTTCCCTCAGCTCTCACCACCTCTGCCCAGGTGTTCCTTGGTCTACCTCTACTCCAGCTTCTCTCAGCTCTCACCACCTCTTCCCAGGTCTTCCTTGGTCTACTTCTACTCCAGCTTCCCTCAGCTCTCACAACCTCTACCAGGTCTTCTTTGGTCTACCTCTACTCCAGCTTCCCTCAGCTCTCACCACCTCTGCCCAGGTGTTCCTTGGTCTACCTCTACTCCAGCTTCCCTCAGCTCTCACCACCTCTGCCCAGGTGTTCCTTGGTCTACCTCTACTCCAGCTTCCCTCAGCTCTCACCACCTCTGCCCAGGTGTTCCTTGGTCTACCTCTACTCCAGCTTCCCTCAGCTCTCACCACCTCTGCCCAGGTGTTCCTTGGTCTACCTCTACTCCAGCTTCTCTCAGCTCTCACCACCTCTGCCCAGGTGTTCCTTGGTCTACCTCTACTCCAGCTTCTCTCAGCTCTCACCACCTCTGCCCAGGTGTTCCTTGGTCTACCTCTACTCCAGCTTCCCTCAGCTCTCACCACCTCTGCCCAGGTGTTCCTTGGTCTACCTCTACTCCAGCTTCCCTCAGCTCTCACCACCTCTGCCCAGGTGTTCCTTGGTCTACCTCTACTCCAGCTTCCCTCAGCTCTCACCACCTCTGCCCAGGTGTTCCTTGGTCTACCTCTACTCCAGCTTCCCTCAGCTCTCACCACCTCTGCCCAGGTGTTCCCTGGTCTACCTCTACTCCAGCTTCTCTCAGCTCTCACCACCTTTGCCCAGGTCTTCCTTGGTCTACCTCTACTCCAGCTTCCCTCAGCTCTCACCACCTCTTCCCAGGTCTTCCTTGGTCTACCTCAACTCCAGCTTCCCTCCACTGAGATTTATTAGTTATGTATTTCATTGTGTGCCCCCCCCCCAACAAAAGAAACAAACAACAACAAAACAAACCCAGTTAAATAACAACAAACTCAGTCCACCTAACAACGCCACCATTTGGATCCATTCCTAATACTGAAGCAATATCTATTTCACTATGTGTATATTTAGAGTTCAAATATCTCAATGTATTCATATATTTAGCTTCTGCTTTTATTTTCTCTTATTTCCTTCCTCCTGTATTATAATGTGTTTGTGTGGTTCGGTTAGTTTCTTTCTATAATGAATTATGCAACAGTGTGTGGCCATTGTTATGTTCTATACACAGGCTTGTCACTCCATTAAGCCACCATGCTTCTCATATACTATGCCATTGTTGTAAATATACTTCACTCTACTCTATATACTCTACACAAGCAACTCTATCTTCAGTGATAGTTAGGAAGTGTTACAGATGTCTGCCCCTGATATATATATATATATATATATATATATATATTTAGAATTAACAACGAATATAGTGAAGAGTTTAGCGTAAAAGTTGGTGTCCATCAGGGCTCTGTTCTCAGCCCCCTACTATTTATTATTGCCCTTCAGGCTATAACGGAGGAGTTCAAGACCGGCTGCCCATGGGAACTCCTATACGCAGACGACCTGACACTCATAGCTGAATCAATGGCCGAGCTAGAGAAGAAATTCCAAACATGGAAGCACGGCCTAGAATCAAAAGGCCTTAAAATTAACCTGGCTAAGACTAAAGTTCTAGTTTGTAGGAAAGAAAATAAGGCGGCGGTCCCTTCAGGGAAATGGTCGTGCTTGGTGTGTAGGAAAGGCGTAGGTAGAAACTCCATTTTATGTCCTAAATGCTAAGTATGGGTGCATAAAAGATGTAGTGGGATCACAGGTAAGCTAACTAAGAACATAGATTTTACATGTGGCCGGTGCTCTGGTGCAATAAGTAGCAGCAAGTGCCCACTAAATACTAGCTCTTTCAATTGCGCAGAGGGTTCTATAGAAATAGTGGACAGCTTCCGTTACCTGGGTGATAAAATCAGCAGTGGGGGAGGGTGCTCTGAAAGTACAGTAGCTAGAGTCAGAACTGGTTGGAAAAAGTTCAGAGAGCTTATACCACTATTAGCTGCTAAAGGGTTCTCCCTAAAAATGAAAGGCAGGTTGTACGATGCCTGCATACGAACAGCAATGCTGCATGGCAGTGAGACCTGGGCATTGTGTGCAGAGGATATACGCAGACTAGAGAGGAACGAAGCTTGCATGCTCCGCTGGATGTGTAACAGTAATATACGTGAACGGCAAAGCATAAACGAACTAAGGAAAAAATTAGAAATAAGAGGGATCAGATGTTGTTTACTCGAGAGAAGGCTACGTTGGTATGGACACGTGATGCGCATGAAAGTCGATAGCTGTATAACAAAGTGCAGAGCAATAAAGATAGACGGTAGCCACGGAATAGGCAGACCTAGAAAAACCTGGGACGAGCTGATAAACTCTGACCTCACACACTTACACCTCTTCAAGACAATGTCACTGGACCGAGACCTTTGGCGGTACTCAGTAATAGAGAAGACCCGCCTTACCTAAATACATAGTAAAACCTACTACAACCAGTAGGCATCTCTAACAAAATACCCCCCCATCCACGCCACCCCGTTCTATGTAAAGTTGTGTTGGTGCCACACCATCCAGGCCGAAACAAATGAGATCGTGTAGGTGTCACGACAAAAAAAACACACAGTCCACGCTGTAATGTGGCTGTGTAGGCAACACGGTAAAAACCTCCCAGACCCACACTGTAAATGTGGTTGGTGTTAGGAAGGGCATCCAACTGTAGAAAACCTGCCAGACAGTCCTATGCGAGCAAGACAATCACTCTTGCCTCAAGTGGGACTACCCCCGTCCAAACCCATGCAAGCGTGGAACACGGACGTTAAACGTTGATGATGATGATGATGATGATATATATACATACATACATACATATCCTTGTCTGACGAACGAATGCGGACGTTTCTTGTATTCGTCTTATTCGGGAAACCTCTGGTAATGAGGTAATTATATTGTATTGTTTATTATACATTATATATACACTGGGTAATTGCTGGCCTTGTGCCAAAAGTAGAAACAATTATTTATATATATATATATATATATATATATATATATAGGTAAGTTATTCCGGGTTGAATCGGAGGTAACCACAGTAAGTAAGGTACTCAATACATAGCAGAGTATAAAAGTTTTAATATAGATGAGATTCTACAAGACTAGAACTGTTTCATTCTTTAGAAATCATCAGGAATCAGGATTCCTGATGATTTCTAAAGAATGAAATAGTTCTAGTCCTGTAGAATCTCATCTATATTAAAACTTATATATATATATATATATTTAATATTGAAATGGCTTCTACAGGACTAGAACTGTTTCATTCGGGAGAAATCATCAATAGAACCTGGGATAAACATATATGTATATATATCATCATCATCATTTAATGTCTATTTTCCACGCTAGCATGAGTTAGACGGTTTTGTTCCATTAGAGGCAAGTTGGTTTGGGTAACCATGTCTTGCTCATATAGGACTGTTTCTGGCTAGGTTTCTACAGTTGGATGCCCTTCCTAACACCAAACACATTTACAGTGTGTGCTTGGTGCTTTTTGCTGTGACTCCTACACAACCGCTTTACAGTGTGCGCTGGGCACTTTTTGTTGTAACACCTACACGACCACTTTACAGTGTGGGCTGGATGTTTTTGTGATACCAACATAACTTTACAGCGTAAGGGTGGTGGGGACAGAAGTGCAAGAGTGGGGGTATATTAGTTGAGAGGTGCCTACTGGGTATATGTTTGAGTCTGCTCACAAGGGAAGGTAAATCTTCTGTATTACTGCATAACACCAAAGATCTCGATCCTGTGTCATTGTCTTTGAGAGGTGCAAGTGTGCAAGGTCAGCTTTCATCACTTCGCCCTGGGTCTTTCTATTCCGTAACTTCCATCAATTTTGATTGCCCTGCACTTTTTTAAACAGCTGTCGTCCTTCATATGCATCACATGACCTTACCAATGCAAGTTCCTCTCTAGTATACTGCATCTGATCCCTCTTATGCCTAATTTCTCACTTAGTTCACTTATGTTTTGCCATTCGTGTATACTACTATTACACATCCATCAGAGTATGCATGCTTCATTTCTTTCCAATCTGCACACAATGCCCAAGTCACACTACCATGTAACATTGCTGTTTGTATACAAGCATCATACAATCTGCCTTTCATTTTTAGGGAGAAGCCTTTTACAACTAACAACTCTCTGAACTTTTTCCATCCCATTCTTACTCTGACTACTGTACTTTCAGAACACCCTTCTCCACTGCTGGTTTTATCACCCAGGTAACGGAAAGTGTCTACTATTTCTATAGAACCATCTGGGCAATTGAAGGAGCTAGTTTCCAGTGGGTCCTTGCTACTTACTGCACCTGAGCATCAACCTCGTATAAAACCTATGTTCTTTGATAGCCTGCCTATGATCTCACTACACCTTTTCTCTATCCATAGCTTGCATTTGGGGCGTAGAATGGAATTTCTACCTACCCCTTTCTTACACTTTGAGTATGGCCATTTCCCAGAGGGCACCTGTGCTCTATTTTCATTTCTACATACATTGACATGTTAACTTTAAGACCTTTTGATTCTAGGCCATGCTTCCAGGTTTAGAATTTCTTCTCTAGTTCTGCCATAGATTCAGCTATGAAAGTTAGATCATCTGCATATAGAAGTTCCCATAGGCAGCCAGTCTTAAACAGGAGAAAGCTAAGGGTGGAGCCTTGGTGAACACCTATTTGTACGCTAAATTCTTCACTATATTCATTATTAATTCTATGCTTGCTAACTGTTTCTTTATACATGGCTTGTACAACTTTCACAAGCCACTCATCTATTCCTAGATTTCTAAGAGCCCACTAGATAATGGAACAGGGGACTTTGTCAAAGGCTTTTTTGCAAATGAACAAAAGCTAAGCAGAGGGGTTAACTTTTACCTAGTTACTTCTCCTGTAGTTGATTCATGAGGAAGAGAGTATCCATGGTACTTTTACTTGGCACAAATCCAAACTGCATTTCATCAAAGTTAACTCGGTCCCTAATCAGCTGTGCGATAACTCTTTCGGTGACCTTCATGACCTGGTCGACCAACTTAATGTCTCTATAGTTTTCTCTGTCTAGAGCATCTCCTTTGCCCTTGTAGCAGTTAACGATGATGCTGCTATGCCAGTCATTTTGTATGACACCATTTTGTATTATTCGGTTTACAATATGTGTGACTTTGGTGTGTCCCACCATCCCAGATGCTTTCAGCATCTCAGCAACTATTCTCGAAGGTCCAGCTGTCTTGCATGTCTTCACATCTTTGCTTGCCTTATTTACTATACTACTGCTGACTTGTACAGCCAGTCTCTCTCTTGGGTCAACTATCTTCTTCCCATGCATTCACCTCATTCAGCAGACTTACATAGTAACAGTTCCATGCTACCTTTTTTTCAGCTTCAGTGGGGGAAAGTACTCAGACACACTTCTCTCCAATGACATCACAATTTTCCCTGATACATTGTCTCGCAATGCGGAACACCTCACACCTTTGGTCCTCATGTTGCAGAACATGCTTAAATGTTTTATCTTCTACTTCCTTTCTTGCAAAGTACACCTGTCACCTAGTTTCTCTCCTAGCTTCCTGATAGTGTTCTCTACTTCCCCCATCCTACCATTCTTTTCATGCCTGTTTTTTGGCCTTAATTGTCTCCAAGTCCAAGTCACTCTCCTCCTTAGAGACCTGTTCAAGCCACAGATTTCATTTGTTGCCTTCAGTAGGTTACCTTTCAGGAATTCCCACTGCTCCTCTGTATTGTATGTCTCTATTTGCTCTTC
>OZ024759.1:12962667-12972667 GCA_964016885.1 Eledone cirrhosa | reverse complement strand
GTGACAACCGACACGGTAAAGTGATTAGCAACTGGAACCCGATAGGACTCTGTCCCTCGACCAGCCACCGATTTACAAACTTTACATGGTGGCGGGAGACTAGAAAACTAATCTTTTCTCTCCCGTCAAAAGCTCTCAGCCAACGTGCCTTACACACAATTTAAGTGAAAAGATGGTTATTAGAAATAGCAGTCCCACATCGATGTATAATAGAATGGTAGCATTCGGCTCATGTCTCCATGTCCCATGGCTAGAGGAAAGCGATAGTAACAATGGTAGTGCCAAGAACCCTTAACAGACTTTAAATGCCAGTATCCATTATAGAGTGATATATAGTAGCGAGCTGGATTGCGGCAGCCACGTGCGTAAACCAGTCTATTTCACAACTTAAAAGAGTGAGAGATAAAATTAATAGCAGGAAAATTCTTTGTTTTATATATATATATATATATATATATATATATATATATATATATATATATATATATATATATGCAAAAGTTTTATTTAAAATTGTTGGGTTACAACAAGTAAATATTTTATAACTGATATAAAGCACTCGACAAGTTTTGGAGTAGATATACGATATTAAACAAATGGAAACTATATTTATAAAACCATATTTATTTCATTATACATATTTCGGGGATACCATATTAAAAATATGGCATGCCTTCTTCAGATAAAATACAATATATAACGGTTGCTCAATATTTATGGTACGTCAAAATTATTTATAAAACTGTTTATATATTGTATTTTATCTGAAGAAGGCATGCCATATTTTTAATATGGTATCCCCGAAATATGTATAATGAAATAAATATGGTTTTATAAATATAGTTTCCATTTGTTTAATATCGTATATATATATATATATATATGAGGGACTAAACTCTGTGAGTAAACATCATTAATTTTCTCCCTCATATCAAGGATTTGAAGACAATTCATTTTCACCTGACGAGATCAGTGATAATCGATCATGGCTACACGATCGATCTATCTCCTATTGAAACATGTGTCGTGATTAAAATGATTGGAAATATATATCATGCCTTCGGATCTTTATTTTGATACAAATACTCCGTTTTACATCATCTAGCTGTTCCCATAAATGGAATTGGAGATATACAAAAGCGTGGAGAACTTAATATTGCTAATGAAAATGTTATTGGACCGTATGACACAACCAATAATACACCTTACTATATAACAACTATATATACATATATATAATAGAAGAAGTTAATATGCCCGTGGGTACTAAGTACCCCTAGAAATATATAGGTTGTCTATGATTTAAGGTTGTTCTATGGTATTAATTTGACATACCAGAACTATAATATTAAGATAAGCAGAACAAGCAAAATTCAACCATGGCATATTAACTTCTTCTATTATTATACTCCGTTATGTTGAGAACAAATCTGTTGTTTCTATTTAGCTGCTATTTTTAGTAACAAGATAGACAACATGTCTATGTTTTTCCCGCTTTCACCTCGGGCTGTTCACGTATGGGTCATTTTTCGGCCTTTTGGATCTGTGCTAGCTGGCAGATAACAATATATTTTATCGTTCCTGGGTCTTTAGCCCTAGGAAAGGAAAATGCTTCTCTAATGAACTTTGATTTTCCATTGGAAATCCATTGGATTTCTGGTGTTTTACAAAGCGAAACCGATCGGTAAGGGCCAAAAGAATAGGTAAATATTTAAATTATATTTTTTAATTTATTTTAAAAAATTGGTTGAATTTTGCTTGTTCTGCTTATCTTAATATATATATATATATATATATATATATATATATATATATATATATATATATATATATATAACAAAGAAGGTGTGGTAAAATACCAGGTGGACTATAAATAAAAGATAGCTGTAAAGATTTCTCTCTTAACACCTGACTAGCTTGGCACCCATAGGTCAGACTGTCCTCTTACTCTCCCCACTTTGTTCTTCAGGCCTCTAAGTACATGCCATCCCAGGTCATTGACTCCCCCTCTCCCCCTCCCCCATGACAGACAAGAAAAACAGCAAATTTTTAGGATTATTTGCCTTGATATTTCTGCTTTTTGTTTTTTGTTTTGACTGCTTGCCCATATATGGACAAGTTTATATACTGGTAAGTTTAGCTAGATTCGCCGCCATTCCAATACTGCTGGCTTAGTTCGGATCTAGCTGTCGAAACGGCCGGAGCTCAGCCGTCGGGGTCCTGACTCTGTTCCTATATATATATAAAAATTATAAATATAAGCTATCGCCGTATTTTGACTAAAGAAATTAAAGAAATTATGTAGCCTGATAGTGGGGTTAAGAACCCTCGGAGAAATGGAAAAAGATGAGTATTGACGGACATATATATATATATATATATATATATGGGGGCACATGGCTTAGTGGTTAGAGCATTGGCCTTGCAATCGAAAGGTTGTGAGTTCAATTCTCAGACCGGGTGATGTGTTGTTTCCTTGAGCAAGACACTTTATTTCACATTGCTCCAGTTTACTCAGCTGTAGAAATGAGATGATAGGACTGGGGTCCCTATCATTCCACTGCAAAGTGGTCGTGGAGGTGCCACGGCAAAAAAGCACCCAGCACTCACTGTAAATGAGGTTGGTGTTAGGAAGGGCATCCAGCTGTAGAAATCAAGCCAGAATCAGTTCCCGTCCCACCCTTGCAAGCAGGGAAAAGTGGACGTAAAATGAAATAAATAAAATAAAATAAATATATATATGTGTGAATGAAGTAATTCCATCGGAAAGGTCCATATATATATATATATATATAGAAGTAGTAACACAGCAGTTAATTCACCATACCGAGAACATTTGTTTCACCTTGTGGATCTTCAGCTCGGACTGGAGATCCGCAAGGTGAAACAATTGTTCTCAGTATGGTGAACTAACTGTTGTGTTACTACTTCTACCAAACTCGTCCCGTGGACTGAGTGCTCTGTCAACATGAATGGACCTGTTATTTTTATCTAGAGACATTTTTTCCAATTCCAACCTGCCCGTCCCCTCAATCTATCTTATTTCTCATTCTTTCTTTTGATGAAGGACTAGCGTCCGAAATGTTAAGACCCTCTTCCTGGTATTTCAAGCGTTAACCTAATATATCCCTTCCATATACTGTACCGATTGTGTTGTTATTTCTGGTTACCTTTTACATACATACATATTTATATATATGTTTCTTTGAGCAAGACACTTTATTTCACATTGCTCCAGTTTACTCAGCTGTAGAAATGAGATGATAGGGACTGGGGTCCCTATCATTCCACTGCAAAGTGGACGTGTAGGCGCCACGGAAAAAAAAGCACCCAGCACTCACTGTAAATGAGGTTGGTGTTAGGAAGGGCATCCAGCTGTAGAAATCAAGCCAGAATCAGTTCCCGTCCCACCCTTGCAAGCAGGGAAAAGCAGACGTAAAATGATGATGATGATATGTGTGTGCGTGTGTGTGTGTGTGTGTGTGTGTGTGTGTGTGTGTGTGTGTGTATAATGTGTGTGTACACATGATCAGAATCTACCCTCCAATATTTTGTCATAATCAGAAGTTTCAATGTTAGTTATTGGTTTAATAAGACTTCCAAAATATTGTTGTGTGACATCTAGAAAGGTTTTCATCTGGTTACTACTTTAACTGACGAAACAACTGATTTGGGACTTTTTTATCGATTTTTCATCTATTTACTTATTTTATTATCATTATTATTATTGTTGTTGTTGTTATTTGCTTTCATCTATTTAGTTATTTTATCATTATTATCATTATTATTGTTGTTTGCTTTCATCTATGTGAAAAATTGATAAGGTTACAAATGCTATTCAGTTAACTACAGCTGTGGTATGTAGCTTTGTAATGGGAGATATTGATTGTGGGGGTGGGGTGGGATGAGGGGCTGTGAGAGGAGGGGGGAGGAATGTGTTTGAGTATGAGAAAAATTAAAGATATAGGTCAGTGTAGGTGTGGCTGTGTGGTTAAGGAGTTGACCAATGGCACAGTGTGACACCTGGGACAAGTGTCTTCTATTGTAGTGTCAGGTTGACCAATGGCACAGTGTGGCACCTTGGACAAGTGTCTTCCACTGTAGCCTTAGGTTGACCAATTGGACAGGTGTCTTCTATTGTAGCCTCAGGTTGACCAATGACACAGTGTGACATCTTGGACAAGTGTCTTCTACTGTAGCCTTAGGTTGACCAATGGCACAGTGTGGCAACTTGGACAATTGTCTTCTATTGTAGCCTCAGGTTTACCAATGACACAGTGTGACATCTTGGACAGGTGTCTTCTACTGTTGCCTCAGGTTGACCAATGGCACAGTGTGACACCTTGGACAAGTGTCTTCTACTGTAGCCTTAGGTTGACCAATGCCTTGTGGGCAGAATTTGCAGAAACCCATGTCTGTGAGTCTGTGCTCTCTCTCTCTCTCTCTCTCTCTCAGTATGTGTTTCAACACAGGGTTTCACATCAAGAATGTTGCCAAACCAACACAAAGACAGGATATAATAGTTTCTTTATTAAGGTGATATTTGGAACATTAGTTAACATTAAATAAAATTATGATGGGAGGTTTTCATGTAAATATGAACCCTTTTATAAAGGGGACAGTTTTATACCATAAACCCAGGGCTAGTTTCAGGCAGGGTGCTATCAAAATAATTACCGTATATCAAGTCGACTTGTTCACCGAATATAAAATGTGAACTTTTACCACTGAGGGGTAAACAGTGAAACTGCCTGCCTAACACTTGTACACCACTTACCATAACTCTAGCAGCCCACCACAATTATTTCCTACTGAACCTCATATTTGTTAAGTCTATTTAATGTAGAGATTATAATAATATCAATGACTTGCTGTTTCTCACAGGTAGGTTACTATAGGGTAGGTTACATAGGGTAGGTTATCATAGGGCAGGTTACCATAGGGTAGGATACCATAGGGTAGGTTACCATAGGGTAGGATACCATAGGATAGGGACCATACGATAGGTTACTATAGGGTAGGTTACCATAGGGCAGGTTAACATAGAGTAGGTTACTATAGGGTAGGTTACTATAGGGTAGGTTACCATAGGATAGGTTACCATAGGATAGGTTACCATAGGATAGGTTACCATAGAGTAGGTTACTATAGGATAGGTTACCAGAGGGTAGGTTACCAGAGGGTAGGTTACCATAGAGTAGGTTACTATAGGGTAGGTTACTATAGAGTAGGTTACCATAGGGTAGGATACCATAGGGTAGGTTAACATAGGTTAGGTTACCATAAGGTAGGATACCATAGGATAGGGACCATACGATAGGTTACTGTAGGGTAGGTTACCATAGGGTAGGTTAACATAGGGTAGGTTACCATAGGATAGGTTACTATAGGGCTGGTTACCATAGGGCTGGTTACCATAGGATAGGTTACCATAGAATAGGTTACTATAGGGTAGGTTACCATAGAGTAGGTTACTATAGCGTAGGTTACCATATGATAGGTTAACAGGTTAGGTTACCATAGGGTAGGTTAACGTAGGGTAGGTTACCATAGGGTAGGTTACCATAGGTTCGTTAAGGTGAGGCTAGGCTGGTTTACTCAGTGAGTTAGAACTCACTTGCCACTGAAGTGTTTTAGAAGAAATGTCTTAGCTTTTAGCGCGCCACTAAATATTTTGAATTATTTCCCTGCAACTGCCTTTTTTTTTTTTAGATCTTATCCGGCAAATATAGGCCTAACCCTGAGATGGACTGTTGTCCTACCCAGGGAGGGAGTCTTGTACCCTCAATCGCTTCATGCTACAGGGATAAGCACTGGCTAGATGAGCCTCTGGTGGATTGCGACAGTCTTTATCTCTGCGATGGACTAGTGTCCTGTCCAGGGGGCAGTCATAGTACTTTCAGTAACTTCATGTCTCAGAAACCGGGGTAAACACTGGCCTGATGAACCTCCTGGCTTCAGACATTCTTTAACTTTGTGATGGACTGCTGTCCTGTCTAGGGGGTGGGATCTTCTACTCTTAGTCGCTTCAGGCCACAAAAGCCAGGATAAACACTGGCCTGGTGATCCTCTGGCCTCGAGACAGACTTTAGACCTTTTTTATTAGACTTTCTTCCTTCTTCTTGGCCTTAAAGAGATAGGTTGCCTCACAATAATGTGGTTCCCTTTTTACCTTTCAGGCCTTGAAGAGATAGGTTACCTCACAATAATGTGGTTCCCTTTTTACCTTCCAGGCCTTAAAGAGATAGGTTACCTCACAATAATGTGGTTCCCTTTTTACCTTTCAGGCCTTAAAGAGATAGGTTACCTCACAATAATGTGGTTCCCTTTTTACCTTTCAGGCCTTGAAGAGATAGGTTACCTCACAATAATGTGGTTCCCTTTTTACCTTTCAGGCCTTAAAGAGATAGGTTACCTCACAATAATGTGGTTCCCTTTTTACCTTCCAGGCCTTAAAGAGATAGGTTACCTCACAATAATGTGGTTCCCTTTTTACCTTTCAGGCCTTAAAGAGATAGGTTACCTCACAATAATGTGGTTCCCTTTTTACCTTTCAGGCCTTAAAGAGATAGGTTACCTCACAATAATGTGGTTCCCTTTTTACCTTCCAGGCCTTAAAGAGATAGGTTACCTCACAATAATGTGGTTCCCTTTTTACCTTTCAGGCCTTAAAGAGATAGGTTACCTCACAATAATGTGGTTCCCTTTTTACCTTTCAGGCCTTGAAGAGATAGGTTACCTCACAATAATGTGGTTCCCTTTTTACCTTTCAGGCCTTAAAGAGATAGGTTACCTCACAATAATGTGGTTCCCTTTTTACCTTCCAGGCCTTAAAGAGATAGGTTACCTCACAATAATGTGGTTCCCTTTTTACCTTTCAGGCCTTAAAGAGATAGGTTACCTCACAATAATGTGGTTCCCTTTTTACCTTTCAGGCCTTAAAGAGATAGGTTGCCTCACAATAATGTGGTTCCCTTTTTACCTTTCAGGTCTTAAAGAGATAGGTTACCTCACAATAATGTGGTTCCCTTTTTACCTTTCAGGCCTTAAAGAGATAGGTTACCTCACAATAATGTGGTTCCCTTTTTACCTTTCAGGCCTTGAAGAGATAGGTTACCTCACAATAATGTGGTTCCCTTTTTACCTTTCAGGCCTTAAAGAGATAGGTTGCCTCACAATAATGTGGTTCCCTTTTTACCTTTCAGGTCTTAAAGAGATAGGTTACCTCACAATAATGTGGTTCCCTTTTTACCTTTCAGGCCTTGAAGAGATGGGTTACGAAGTTGTGAGATTTCAGGGGGATGTTGATGAAGAATTGATCTGTGCCATTTGCAGTGGAGTTCTTGAGGACCCTCTTCAGGTAAGTCACTTACCAATTATAACATTTTGATTCTTTCTTTTGTTTTGTTGTTATTCTTTTACTGGTTTCAATGATTAAACTGTGGCCATACTGGAGCACTGCCTTGATATATATATATATAATGTATGAGAAAAGTAAAAACACACAACAGCCAGTGAAATTCAATGAAGATATATATTAGTTTCATGCTAAATTCTACCTGTAAGCCATTGGTCAACCTGAGGCTGTAGCCAAAACAAATGCTTAAGGTATTTATCATGATTATATTTTTGTTGTTTTAGTCAGAAAAGAAAGAGCAGTAGTAGCCCTATCAAAGTTTTTAAGATCTCTGGGTTTAGTGGGACAGAGAAAAGAAGGAATTTTTAACCCTTTAACAATTACATTACTCTATATTTACTATTGTATTTTCACAGTAAAGGCTTTATTTCTCATAAATATCTTACATAACATTTACATTACTCTATATTTACTATTGTATTTTCATGGTAAAGGCTTTACTTCACATATTATCTCACATAACATTTACATTACTCTATATATACTATTGTATTTTCATGGTGAAGGCTTTATCTCACATAATATCTCACATAACATTTACATTACTCTATATATACTATTGTATTTTCATGGTGAAGGCTTTATCTCACATAATATCTCACATAACATTTACATTACTCTATATATATTATTGTATTTTCATGGTAAAAGCTTTACCTCACATGTTATCAAATCTATGAGATTTTGATATTATTTATTTTGAGAACAATACCTTAACATCAGTATGAGCAGCCAATTACAGCCAGTTTGAACTGAAAGAAGTGAGAGAAATTTGGCCAGATCAGCCGGTTTAAATACTGTGACCTGACCCAAATTCTTGCAACACAGTGGACTTTGTTGAAAACTATCAACATCTTAATTCTGAAATATTTTTGTTTCTCCTGTTTGTCTTCTCTTCCAAAGCTGGCTTATGGCTTTGGTTTCAGGAATGTCTGATATGGCTGATATGTTGGCAGAAAATATAGCATAGAAACAGCCATTGTTTAGTTGGGGAAATGTGTGTGTATATATATATATATTTGTGTGTGTGTATACATACATATATATATATATATATCCTGATGATTTCCTTCAAATGAAACATTTCTAGTCCTGTAGAAGCCATTTCTGTGTTAAACATTATATATATATATATATATATATATATATATATATATATATAGTTTTGACGAGAAAATATATAAACAGACTAAATAAAGATGGCGTAGAAAATACAATGCAACGGGAGGAAACAATAGCACCACTGATGATGTTGCAGATGTGCAACGAAAGAACTTTGATAAACTATATATATGTGTTTGTGTCTATATTGTATCTGTATTTTTGACTGTTGGTCAGTCAATGGTAACATTGAGGACCGAATAAATTAAATTACCGATATAAAAGACACAGAAGCGAAAAGCGAAAACCAACCAAATTACATTCATTATTTATTCAAAGTAATCAAACTTATTTTATTAACGGGATAAAAAAATATAAAACGGACGCTGTCCCACACTTTTCCCTTTATTATATTATAGATTATATATATGTATGGCATATAGCTTAGTGGTTAGAACATTGGGCTTGCAATCAAAGGTTGTGAGTTCAATTCTCGGACCAGGTGATGTGTTGTTTCCTTGAGCAAGACACTGTAGAAATGAGATGATATGACTGGGGTCCCTATCATTCCACTGCAAAGTGGTCGTGGAGGTGCCACGGCAAAAAAGCACCCAGCCCACACTGTAAAGTGGACGTGTAGGCGCCACGGAAAAAAAAAGAACCCAGCACTCACTGTAAATGAGGTTGGTGTTAGGAATGGCATCCAGCTGTAGAAATCAAGCCAGAATCATATGAGCAAGACAAGGTCAGCCGACCGGACACTGTCCACAACAGGACAAACCATGCTAGTGTGGAAGAACGGATGTAAAACGGTGATGATGATGATGATGATATATATATATATATAAATTTTAGTACAGCATTAACAAAGCTTTTGGCTGCGGCTAAGCTAACGAATGCAGATTCGGAATGCAGCTTAGCACTCGAAGGTATATATATATTTTACTGATGTTTGTGCATTGCCCTATGTACTGTACATGCACTTTTTTGATGAGTTGTGGTGCACCTGGGCACTGTACACAATATTTCATTATTGTTATTATTATTATATCATGTCTCATACACTGTTAATTTTCCTGACATTTGTACATTATTCTATGTACTATACATGCACCTTTGATGAGTTGTAGTGCACCTGAGCACTGTACACAATAATTTCATTATTATTATACTTAGGGATTGTAACATCCAGTTACTGTAGGTTCACCAGAGTGAGCACCCGATGCATAGTTTCCATTAAGTATGGAGTGCAATAATAATAATAATAATAATAATAATTGTTTCTACTTTTGGCACAAGGCCAGCAATTTTCCCAGTGTATTACTGGTACTTTATTTTATCGACCCCGTAAGGATGAAAGGCAAAGTTAACCTCAGCGGGATTTGAACTCAGATCATAAAGGGCCGTAACTCTTTGCTGCAAAGCATGGCGTCCGACTTGTTTCTACTTTTGGCACAAGGCCAGCAATTATCCCAGTGCATA
>OZ024759.1:12950167-12957667 GCA_964016885.1 Eledone cirrhosa | reverse complement strand
AAAATGACTTAAGAAATTTAAATCAAACTTTAATCCCAAATAGAAGAAACCAGAATATTATTCTCTGTCTGGAGCATCTCCTTTGCCCTTGTTGCAGTTAATGATGATGCTGCTTGCCAGTCATATGTATCATCATCATCATCATTTTATGTTTGCTTTTCCCTGCTTGCTAGGTCCTTCGTCATCTCCTCTGTGAGCTTCAGCAGTCTGAGGTCAGCGCTTACCACATCCATCCATGTTTTCTGTGGTCTTCCTTCCATTGGGATTTCTTCGTACTTCCTTCACCCCCGTGGTTCTCATCCGTGCACATCACATAGCCATACCAACGCAGCCTTCTCTCCCGCACACTACAGTTTATCCCTCTTATACACAGTTTCAATCTCTACTCGACCATGCTTGGTCATTCACGGACATTAACATTGCACATCCATCAGCGCATGCTTGCTTCATTTTTCTCCAGCCTTTGCATATCCTCTGCAGTTGCTGCCCATGTCTCACTACCATGCAGCATTGTGTATCTCACACAGACATCATATAACCAGCCTTTCATTTACAGGGAGAAATCCCTTCTTTGTCAACAGGAAGCAGCTCCCTAAACTTCTTCCATCCTGTCCTTATTCTAGATACTATGGCCTCAGAGCATCCTCCTCTCTTGCTAATCTGATCACCTAGGTACCAGAAGCTATCAACCACCTCTATAGATTCTACCTGTATTTGGAAAATGTGTCTATCACTGACACTTCTACTATTAAATTTCTCTGAACATCTACTACATACAAAGTTTTCCTTTCTTGTTAGTTTGCCTGCTATCCTACTACACCTCTTGTGTACCCAAGATCTGAATTGTGTACATTCTATAGAGTTTATGCCAACTCTTTTTTTACATATCAAGTATGATCATTTCCCTGATACAATCAGAGTCTTGTCTGTTTTCCTACTTATCAATGCTTTAGTCTTAGCTAGGTTCACTCTTAGTCCTCTTGATTCCAACTGCTGTTTCCACAGCCAGAATTTATTCTCTAGCTCCTCTACTGATTCTACTATAAGTACCAGATTGTCAGCATACAGAAATCTCCATGGGCAGCCAGTCTTAAACTCCTCTGTTATAGCTTGGAGGACTATAATGAACTGAAGCGGGCTTAGGACCGAACCCTGATATACACCTACTTGTATCTGGAATTCCTCACTAAACTCCATTCCTACTCTCACTTTACTGACAGCTCCTCTGTACATAGCTTACACTGTCCTCATAAGCCATTCCTCTACATCTAATTTCCTTAGGGACCACCAGTTGACAGATTGGGGTACTCTATCAAAGGTCCTCTCTAGGTCAACAGAAGCTAAGTATAGTGGCTTATTCTTCTCTAAGAACCTCTCTTGCAGTTGTCTCACTAAGAAGAGGGCATCCGTTGTACTTTTCCAGGGCTCAAAATCAAACTGCATCTCATCTAATTTTACTCTTTTATTTAATTGTGGTAGCACTCTTTCTGTCACTTTCATAACCTCATCCATCAGTGTTATGCCCCTATAATTACTCCCCTCCAGAGCATCCCCTTTACTTTTGTAACAATTAACATGTATACTGCTGCACCAGACTTTGTGTATGACTCTGCCATATTGATTGACTATGCGTGTAACTAATTTCGTTCCTACTTCTCTAGATGCCTTTAACATTTCACCAACCATCCCTGACGGTCCAGCAGCCTTACCATTTTTCATTTCCTTAATTACTTCTTTGACCCTATAGTCGTCAACCTCAATAGTTGGTCCTTCTGTTGGGTCTGCTGGGGGTAGTTTCTCTCTCTTCCCATTCATTCTCAACATTCATCAGTCTCTCATAGTGACATTTCCAGGCCCAGCTGAGTCCAGTAAGACAAACTCTCTAGTGCTGGTGGCATGAATAAAAGCACCCAGTCCATGCTGTAAAGTGGTGCTGGTGATAGGAAGGGAATCCAACCAGTATATTATTAATGCTAAATTATGATTGGATTGAACTCACAATCGTGAGGTTGTGTGTTTGTTTCCTTGACTCAGGGATGTGTTGCGTCCTTGAGCAAGATACTTTATTTTATGTTGCTCCAGCCCACTCACCTATATAGAAAGGAGTTGTGACATCACTGGTGTCAAGCTGTAATGGCCACTGCCTTCCCTTTGGACATCATATATAGTGTATATATACTGTACATATAGTGTATATACAATACATATAGTGTGTATATATATAATACATATAGTGTATATATGAATTGTAATGTCACTGGTACCAAGCTGTATCAGCGTTTGCCTTTCCCTTGGACAACATCATATATAGTTATATATATATATATATATATATATATATATATATATATATAGTTGTATATATATATATATATATATATATATATATACAATATATTAATAAATGAAAACTATATTTTTAAAACCATAATTATTTTATTATATATATTTCAAGGGCAACCAAGGCATTCTTGGTGCGCTTTCATCAGATAAAATACAAGATTTGTTTTATAAATATTGACATAACCGTGGAAAAACAACCTTGACAGTTATGTCAATATTTATAAAACAAATCTTGTATTTTATCTGATGAAAGTGCACCAAGAATGCCTTGGTTGCCCTTGAAATATATATAATAAAATAATTATGGTTTTATAAATATAGTTTCCATTTATTAATATATTGAATATTTGCTCCAGTTACCAGTTGAGTGCTTTATATCAGTTATAAACTTTTAAGCTTGTTGGAATCCCAACAAATTAAATATAACTTCTGCATGTATATATATATATATATATATATATATATATACTGTACATAGTGTTTATATATATTGTATATATACTGTACTTAGTATATATATATAATATATATGGTGTATATATACTGTACATAGTGTATATATAAGTTTTGACATCACTCGTGCCAAGCTGTATCACCCATTGGCTTTCTTTTTGATCCGTGGTGTGGAGTGGGAGAGACTGGTATGTATGGGTCACAGCTGGCCTTCCACAAAAACACATTGCCAAGACATGTGCCTAGAAGGGGGATTCTTCTAGGTTCAAAACCTATGGTCATACATGACTGAAGGGGTTCTTTAGCTTTTATTTACCTAAAGACTTTCCACCTAGATATACAGTGACAGCGAGTGTATATATATATATATATTAGTTATGTAATAAACAACATAAGATAATTATTTCATTTACCAGTGGTTTCTTGAAAGCAAATAAATCTGCTTTCAGTCGTCAGAATGAAAAAAAACCTGGTGTTTTTATTGAATGTGGATTTGAAAACAAAAATATAAGAAATATGAAAGCGAGGCTGAGGAAACGGGCGAAGAAGAAAAAATAAAGGGGGTGGTTTATATATATATATATATATATATATATATATATATATATATATATATATATATATATATATATATATATATATATATATATATATATATATATATATATATATATATATATATATATATATATATATATATATATATATATATATATATATATATATATATATATATATATATATAAGGTGGAGGCACATGGCTTAGTGGTTAGAGCATTGGCCTTGCAATCGAAAGGTTGTGAGTTCAATTCTCAGACCGGGTGATGTGTTGTTTCCTTGAGCAAGACACTTTATTTCACTTTGCTCCAGTTTACTCAGCTGTAGAAATGAGATGATAGGGACTGGGGTCCCTATTATTCCACTGCAAAGTGGTCGTGGAGGTGCCACGGCAAAAAAAAAAAAGCACCCAGCACTCACTGTAAATGAGGTTGGTGTTAGGAAGGGCATCCAGCTGTAGAAATCAAGCCAGAATCAGTTCCCGTCCCACCCTTGCTAGCAGGGAAAAGCGGACGTAAAATGAAATGATGAAATGAAATGATGATAAGTATATATACACACACACGCATATATATAAAAATAAATAAACAAACATATACATACTCGACCATGCGCATATACTTAAAAAATAAGCTGTCACATAGGCGTATATGTATCAACCGGCATAGAGAAATACATATATATACATGAAGTCATAATAATACTGGTAAATGAAATAATTATCTTATGTTGTTTATTACATAACTAATAAGCTCTGTAACCTACATAGAGCACTCTTTTTTCCTCTACCTATCTGATGGAATTACTTCATTCACACACATATATATATATTCATAATAAACAACACAATATAATTATTCCATCACCAAAGGTTTCAGGAAACTAAACGATCCTTACAGAAACGTCCATTATATTGTGTTGTTTATTATGTATTTAAATAGCTCTGTACTCTACATAGAGCACTCTTCTTTCCTTTACCTTTTCTACGGAAATACTTAATACACACACACACACACACACACACATATAGCTGTCATCATCGTTTAACGTCCAGTTTCCACGCCAGCATGGGTTAGACAGATTGTTACATTTGCGGTAAGTTGGGTCAGGTGACCGTGTCTTACTTATATAGGACTGTTTCTGGCTAGATTTCTACAGCTGGATACCTTTCCTAATGCCAACCACATTTACAGTGTGTACTGGGTGCTTTTTGTCATGACACAATATATATATATATATATATATATATATATATATATATATATATATATATATATATATAAATACATAAACGGAGAAAGCTAATAGCGATACTCCGGCCAAATTCCAACTCACTCAACAAAACATTAGGAAATATATATATATATATGGAGGCACATGGCTTAGTGGTTAGAGCATTGGCCTTGCAATCGAAAGGTTGTGAGTTCAATTCTCAGACCGGGTGATGTGTTGTTTCCTTGAGCAAGACACTTTATTTCACATTGCTCCAGTTTACTCAGCTGTAGAAATGAGATGATAGGGACTGGGGTCCCTATCATTCAACTGCAAAGTGGGCGTGGAGGTGTTATGGCAAAAAAAAAAAAAAAAAGCACCCAGCACTCACTGTAAATGAGGTTGGTGTTAGGAAGGGCATCCAGCTGTAGAAATCAAGCCAGAATCAGTTCCTGTCCCACCCTTGCAAGCAGGGAAAAGTGGACGTAAAATGAAATGATGATATATACACACACATACAACCATACACTTCTCTTCTTCACCAGCTGATTGTTAAGAGGGCTGTGGAGAGTCCTCAAACACTCTTCCCCTACGACCCTCTCAGGAATAAGTGGGGTACAAGAAGATACACTCAAAGATACATATCGTCCTCTCCATCATCACCATTTAACATCTATTTTCCATACTTGTGTAGGTCAGGTAGGGTTGCCAGGTGACCATGTCTTGCTCATACAATCCATTCAGTTCTGGTTTTCTGTGACTGGATGTCTTCCTTATAAGATACACTGGGTGGCTTTTGTTGTGACACCAGCGCAACCACTTTACAGGATATACAGGGGCCTTTTTGTTGACCCCAGCACAACCCACTTACAGATTGTTCTGGGTGCTTTTGTTGTGGCACCAGCACTAACACCTTACAGAATGTATTGGGTGTCTTTCTGTTGTGACACCAACACTACCACCTTACAGGGTGTACTGGGTGTCTTTTGTTGTGGCACCAGCGCTAACTCCTTACGGGATAGACGGGCTTTTTTGTTGTGACACCAGAACTACCACCTTTCAGAGTGTACTGGGTGTCTTTCTGTAGTGGCACCAGCACAATCACCTTACAGGATGTACTGACTGGGCGTCTTTTGTTGTGGCACCAGGACAACCACTTTACAGGATATACAGGGGCTTTTTTGTTGTGAGACCCACCAACACAACCCACTTACAGAGTGTACTGGGTGTCTTTTGTTGTGACACCAACACAACCCACTTACAGAGTGTACTGGATGACTTTCTGTTATACCACCAGCACTACCACCTTACAGGGTGGACTGCGTGGCTTTATCATTCACTTTGAGAGTCACAGCCTTTGTACCAGTAGACAGAACTTTTATTAATATTTTTTTCTTCCTTTCTAAATTCCACTGACGTCTTTACTGAAATTTAGAAAATATTTTTAAAATAAACAATTTTTTTCTTATTAGAACCTAAAGTGTGTTTTATTATATGGTGGATTGGCAGTATCGGTAGAGGGTCGGACGCCATGCTTTGACGCATAGAGTTACGCCCCTTGCCATTCTGAGTTCAAATCCCGCCGAGGTCAACTTTGCTTTTCATCCTTACGGGGGTCGATAAAATAAAGTACCAGTAATGCACTGGGTAATTGCTGGCCTTGTGCCAAAAGTAGAAACAATTATATATTTCTGGCAATCTTATAACAACATGACCCTCCCCAAATATGGCAATATTTGTTTCAACACACGATTTCACATCAAAAACCTTGGAAAAGAAATTCATTACCGACTCTAGAGTTGTATTTTATATTTAATGTTAATGTATGAGTAGTCTCCCTTTGTCCAGCTAATAACTTCTCTGAACAACACGACTCTCTCTCTCTCTCCCTCCCTCCCTCCATCTCTCTCTCTCAGTCTCTCCCTGACTCCCCCCCTCTCTCACTCTCTCTCTCTTTGCTGGAAGAAACCAGTTGTGTTCAGACTTGGTTAGAAATGTCCAATATACACCGTATGTCACAATGGCGCCCCTGAGACACCATCAGGAGTCTGAGTATATGTGTGGCTGTGTCTGTATGTATGTGCATATGTATGTGTGTGCATATGTATGTGTGTGTGCGTATGTATGTATGTGTGTGTGTGAGTGTGTGGGTGTGGATGTCTGAGTATGTGTGCATGTCTGTCTAAGTATGTGTGTGTGTAGGTGTGTGTGTGTGTGTCTGTATGTGTGATTGGGATTGTGTGTATATGTCTGAAAATGTGTGTGTGTGAGGAAGTCTGTGTGTCTATATGCATCTGTGTGTGTCTGTGTGCTTGTCTATGTGCATGAGTATGTGTGTGTATATGTGCATGAGTAAGTCTGTATGTGTATACATATGTATATATATACATATATACGTATATATATGTATGTATATATATATAGGTGTATATGTATATATATATATAGGTGTATATGTATATATATATATAGGTGTATATGTATATATATATAGGTATATATGTATATATATATATGTATATATATATAGGTATATATGTATATATGTATATATATATATGTATATATATATAGGTATATATGTATATATATATATATATATATATATATAGGTATATATGTATATATATGTATATATGCATGTGCATATATATAAATATATATACACACATGCATATATATATATAATGTGTGTACTAGGTATATATATATATATATATATATATATATATATATATATAATTGCTCTGGTTTTCTTTTAGTCCATTGAGCGCTTGCCGCATATCTCGAGGATTGCATTTCGTTTTGTTTTTGGACCCCACCGAAATACGATCTCGCTGAAATTATATTTGTATATATATATATATGCATATATAAATATACATACATACACACACACACCTTATATACATATATATATATATATGTATATAA
>OZ024759.1:12935167-12940167 GCA_964016885.1 Eledone cirrhosa | reverse complement strand
AACACACTAAATCTACAACACACTAAATCTACTACACACTATATCTACTACACACTATGTCTACTACACACTATATCTACTACACACTCTGTCTACAACACACTATATCTACTACACACTATGTCTACTACACACTATGTCTACTACACACTATATCTACTACACACTATGTCTACTACACACTATATCTACTACACACTCTGTCTACAACACACTATATTTACTACACACTATGTCTACTACACACTGTCTACTACACACAATGTCTACTACACACTATGTCTACAACACACTAAATCTACTACACAGTAACCAACACACTATATCTGCTACACAGTAACCAACACACTCTATCTACTACACAGTAATCAACACACTATAGCTGCTACACAGTAACCAACACCTATATCTACTACACAGTAACCAACACACTATATCTACTACACAGTAACCAACACACTATATCTACTACACAGTAACCAACACACTTTATCTACTACACAGTAACCAACACACTATAGCTGCTACACAGTAACCAACACACTATAGCTGCTACACAGTAACCAACACACTCTATCTGCTACACAGTAACCAACACACTCTATCTGCTACACAGTAACCAACACACTATATCTACTACACAGTAACCAACACACTTTATCTACTACACAGTAACCAACACACTATAGCTGCTACACAGTAACCAACACACTATAGCTGCTACACAGTAACCAACACACTATATCTGCTACACAGTAACCAACACACTATATCTGCTACACAGTAACCAACACACTATATCTGCTACACAGTAACCAACACACTCTATCTGCTACACAGTAACCAACACACTCTATCTGCTACACAGTAACCAACACACTATAGCTGCTACACAGTAACCAACACACTATAGCTGCTACACAGTAACCAACACACTATAGCTGCTACACAGTAACCAACACACTATATCTGCTACACAGTAACCAACACACTCTATCTGCTACACAGTAACCAACACACTATATCTGCTACACAGTAACCAACACACTATATCTGCTACACAGTAACCAACACACTATAGCTGCTACACAGTAACCAACACACTCTATCTGCTACACAGTAACCAACACACTATATCTGCTACACAGTATACCAATACATTTAATTTATTTGCCAACCTTTCTTTCATGATCTTAAGTATTGAAAATGTGATAATAGAAAAGTATTTTATTTTATGTAAGTCATTGAGAAATATTTGTGTTTGTAAGCATATTATTTGTGGACATGTTAGTTGTGCCAAGGAAAGATAACCTTTCTGGTGTTTGTGACATGATAACCTTTCTGGTGTTTGTGACATGGCAATCTTCCGGGTGTTGGTGACATAATCTTTCTGGTGTTGGTGACATGGTTAGTGATAGACATAAAAAGATTTCTAAAGAAAGAGTTGAAAGGTCTTTTCAAGGACATAGCAACCTTTGTTGTGTTGGGGACATGATAAACCACACCCAGTACATCCTGTAAGGTGGTGAGTGATAGCCATAAAAAGATTGCTAAAGAAAAGGTGAAGAGTTCTTTTCAATTGTGTCAAAAACATGACAACCTCGTGTTGGTGACATAATAAACCAGGCATGGGCAAGCTTTTTCGAGAAGCTGGCTGCATGGGATATGGCTCACTATCAGAGGGGCCGCAAGCACTAATTTACATTCGTGCCCACATTAAAAAAAAAGGGCAGTAACTCAGGTTGTTTTGATTTGTTTCTTCAGAATTTGTACACGTTTTCCTCGATCGTAAAAATGATAGAAAAATAAATTATGACTGAAAAGTTGGGGTAAAAAAAATCAGAAAGGTTTCACTTCGACGAGCCATTTAGAAAGCTGCGTGGGCCGAAGGTTGCCCATGACTGTGGTAAACCACACCCAGTATGGACTGTAAATGGCTTAATCATATGAAGAGCATCCATCCATAGAAAACTAGCCAAACAAAGGGTAAAAAGGACTCTTGAGTTGTGTGAAAGACTTGATAAACTCCCCTATGTTGGTGCCACAGTAAAATACACCTGGTGCACTCTGTAAAGTGTGAGATCAGTTACATTGAGAAAGTACTCACTTGGTCTGTGACAACTTGTCCAGCCCTTGCTAGCAGGGGAAGCAGATGTCGATGATGATGATGATGATGATGATGATGAGAGTATTATAGTGTATTGTTTTAGCTGGTCTCCAACAAGGTTACTTCTCATTGGAGGTTTCTCAGGTGTTTTAACTATAGGGACCCCCTATAAAAAGGCAACATAAAAGGATCTTTCTCAAGGATTCAATACACCACACTGTCCAGAAATCAAACCCCAAACTTTATGAGTGGGAGACCAGCACCCTAACCACTGGGCAGCTGCTCCTTCAAGAGATAAATGTAATGGGCAAACTTTTGAGAAATATCGAAGTTGTCAATCAAGTCATTAATGAGCTGTTCTCGTTATACAGGTTAACGAGCTCTTCTCGTTATACAGGTCAGTTAATGTTCTCTCTTTGTTATAATTAATGAGGATAATATAACATATTTTACCTACTGTGCCAGACAGACAGACAGACAAACTCTACCTGTATAAACGAACACTTTCTTGGAAGGTGTGGACATTTGTGCAAGGATTAGATGTATGTGTGTATATATATATATGTGTGTGTGTGTGTATACATATATGTGTGTGTATATATATGTGTGTGTGTATATATATGTGTGTGTGTATATATATATGTGTGTGTGTGTGTATACATATATATATGTGTGTATATATATGTGTGTGTGTGTATATATATGTGTGTGTGTGTATACATATATATGTGTGTGTATATATATGTGTGTGTATATATATATGTGTGTGTGTATATATATGTGTGTGTATACATATATGTGTGTGTATATATGTATGTGTGTGTATACATATATATATGTGTGTGTATATATATGTGTGTGTATATATATGTGTGTGTATATATATATATGTGTGTGTGTATATATATGTGTGTGTGTATATACATAAATAAATATAGATTCTTTTCTTTTACTGGCCTCAATAATTAGATTGTGGCAATGTCTGTGTGTGTGTGTATGTATACACACAGACACACAGACACAGACACACACAGACACACACACACACACACACACACACACACACACACACACACACACACACACACACACACACACACACACATATATATATCGACATTCGATCGACTTTCGTCAAATCAGACCGGGGAAACAATGTTTCCGTTAGTCTTTCCAATTGCTAGTATTATCTGTCGGTCGCAACTCCAGGTAGAAGGAGCAACGTGAAATAAAGTGTCTTGCTCAAGGACATAACGCATCGCTCGGTCCAGGAATTGAACTCACAACCTCACGATTGAGAGTCCAACTCTCTAACCACTCAGCCACACACCTTCACTTATATATGTATGTGTGTCTGTGTGTGTGTGTGTATTATCATCATCACCGTTTTATGTCCATATTTCCACACTTGCATGGGTTAGACGAATTGTCCTGTTGTGGGCAATGCCAGATCAGGTGACCATGTCTTGCTCATACAGAACTGATTTTGGCTTGGTTTCTACAGCTGGATGCCCTTCCCAACACCAGTGGGTACTGTGTGTGTGTATGTATATATATATATATATATATAATAATAATAAGTTTACAAGACTTGCATAAGGCTTCCCTGCTAGAACTGGTTGCATCACAGCATACATATACATATGGGGTTGGGATAAAAATCCGTAGATGAAAGATCAAGAAAAAAGTGCTCAATCTGTTGCAAGAGAGCTTATTTAGGAGAAACAAAGTTTCATACACTTAACATGTATGTGTTACCATTGGTTTGGGGTCCAGTTATGGCCACCACTGTATAATGGAGGAAGCACTTGGACAAAAATATCTTTGAGCACATGTCCGAATGAAGGGCCAGTTTAAAGGTGCCTCCTCCAATATACAGCAAAAAAGCACCCAGCCCACACTGTAAAGTGGACGTGTAGGCACCACGGAAAAAAGCACTCAGCACTCACTGTAAATGAGGTTGGTGTTAGGAAGGGCATCCAACTGTAGGAATCAAGCCAGAATCAGTTCCCGTCCCACCCTTGCAAGCAGGGAAAAGCAGACGTAAAATGATGATGATGATGATATATATATATATATATCATCATCATCATAGTAGCATGGGTTAGATGGATTTGTCCGACTTGAGGCAAGTTGGGTTGGGTGACCGTGTCTCACTTGTATAGGACATATATATATATATATATATATATATATATATATATATGTATATATATATTCATACTTATTATGCATAGACATATATTCGTACATATGTATACAGATTTATATATATGGACATGTGTGTGTGTATATATATATATATATATAAAAATTCCAAATATATGCGGCAGTCATTACATACTTCTATGATATTATACAAGAGAGAGCTCAATATAAGTACAGAGTAGGATTGGTGTACTCTTATAGAATAGTTGCCAGAGACGAGTGTGTAGTTATGTCAAGGACATGACAACCTCTCTAGTTAAACTGTAGAGAGGTGTGTAGTTATGTCAAGGACATGACAACCTCTCTAGTGAAACTGTAGAGAGGTAGTTATGTCAAGGAGATGACAACCTCTCTAGTGAAACAGTAGAGAGGTAGTTATGTCAAGGACATGACAACTACCTCTCTACTGCTTCACTAGAGAGGTTGTCATGTCCTTGAAATAACTACCTCTCTACTGCTTCACTAGAGAGGTTGTCATGTCCTTGACATAACTACCTCTCTACTGTTTCACTAGAGAGGTTGTCATGTCCTTGAGATAACTACCTCTCTACTGTTTCACTAGAGAGGTTGTCATCTCCTTGACATAACTACCTCTCTACAGTTTCACTAGAGAGGTTGTCATGTCCTTGACATAGCTACTCTCTACTGTTTCACTAGAGAGGTTGTCATGTCCTTGACATAACTA
>OZ024759.1:12922667-12930167 GCA_964016885.1 Eledone cirrhosa | reverse complement strand
CATTTAAACCGGCTATATCCGGCCAGAATTCTCTCACCTTTTTCTATTCAAACCGACTGTAACTGGTCACTCATACTGATATTAAGGTATTGTTCTCGAAATAAATAATATCAAAATCTCATAGATTCGATATTATGAGATAATTATGTGAAGTAAAGACTTTACAGTGAAAATACAATAGTATATATAGAGTAATGTAAATGTTATGTGAGATATTATGTGAGGTAAAGACTTTACAGTGAAAATATAATTGTTTCTACTTTTTGGCACAAGGCCAGTAATTATCCAGTACATTACTGGTACTTTATTTTATCGACCCCGTAAGGATGAAAGGCAAAGTTAACCTTGGCGGGGTATATATAGAGTAATGTAAATGCTAAAGGGTTATGGATTAACTAACATTACTAATTATTATTTCAGTATTGGTAGAGGGTCGGACACCATGCTTTGACGCATAGTTACGGCACTTGCCATTCTGAGTTCAAATCCCGCCGAGGTTAACTTTGCCTTTCATCCTTACGGGGTCGATAAAATAAAGTACCAGTAATGCACTGGGTAATTGCTGGCCTTGTGCCAAAAGTAGAAACAATTATTTAGATGATATTTGTAATATAACAAAAAGTCTCTCATATCAAAGTATATTGAAAGATTTTATTTTAAATAAGAACCCTTTTAACCCTTTACCATTTACATTACTCTATATATATACTATTGTATTTTCATAGTAAAGGCTTTACCTCACATAATATCTCACATAACATTTACATTACTCTATATATACTATTATATTTTCACTGTAAAGGCTTTACCTCACATAATATCTCACATAACACTTACATTACTCTATATTTACTATTATATTTTCACAGTAAAGGCTTTACCTCATATAATTATCTCACATAACACTTACATTACTGTATATTTACTATTGTATTTCCACAGTAAAGTCTTTACCTCACATAATATCTCACATAGCATTTACATTACTTTATATTTACTATTATATTTTCACAGTAAACGCTTTATCTTACATAATTATCTTACATAATATGAAATCTATGAGATTTTGATATTATTTATTTTGAGAACAATACCTTAACATAAGTATGAGCAGCCAGTTATAGCCAGTCTATATAGAAAGGGGTGAGAGAATTCTGGCCGGATACAGCTAGTTTAAATGTGAAAGGGTTAAAATGGGTGTTTTTGTTTCATAGAACCAGAGCTCATGTTTTGGCTGGGTTGCTATAAAAAGAGTTAATGAAGAATAATGAGGGATTTACTAAAATTAATTATTTTGTTACTAATTCAGAAACTTAACATTTGGTTCTTATGTAGAATTATGTTGGAAGATTTTATGTGAATTAGATAGAAACCCTTTAAAATGGGAGGTTTTGTGTTATAGAATCAGAATGGGTCTTTGCTGGGAGGATATCAAAAGGGTTAATGATAGATTTTGAGGGATTTACAGAAATAATTATCATTGGATTACTAAGATATGTGTAATATATGGGTCCTCTATTATGTTGTGATTCCTCTTAAGGGTCTTTACAGTAAGTAACCTTACTCAATAGTGTATGTAGCTCGGAGATCAAGAGTCACTCCAGGTAGATCTGCTTCTTCTCTGAATTGAGAGATCACAGCTCCGATACTATGGGCATGTGGTTAGAATGTCTGAGGAAAGAATCTCTAGACAGATTTTATGGGCAAACCCAACTGGCAGGAGACCCAGTGGGTAGACCCTGAGCAAAGATGGTTGGATAACATCCTTGAATTTGGCTGGTCTTGCTTAGGGATCTAGCTAGATCAAGTGAAGATGGTTACTTCTGACAGGACCCGCTGGAAGGAGTGTTTGAGGACTCTGCCTCCATTACGCTCTCAGGAATATGATTTATATTTCAATAGGAGCCCTTAGGGTGGGTTGTTACGAAAGGAGTTAATTTTGTCCCAAATCTACAAGTATAACTTAATCAAAATTCCTACATCCAACATTAAGATCTCAGTTTTGTGTACTGATATAATTACTTATTTTTTCTTTCTTTCTTTCTTTATTATTTTTTATTTATATATTTATCTATTTATTTATTTATCTCTCTATGCTGTTGCAATGTCAATCTCTTCTGTATTTAATAAGCTGTAGTGTTGTTTGTGCCAGAATCAATAGTGTTGGCTTTATCTTTGGAAGGATTGGTGGTTCTGATCACCACAACTAGTACTAAGCTCTACTGTGTTGTATTGCATTCTACTATATAGTACTGTACAGTATTGTATTGCACTGTACAGTATTGCATTGTACTGTATAGTACTGTACAGTATTGCATTGTACTGTATAGTACTGTACAGTATTGTATTGCACTGTACTGTATTGTACTGCATTGTACTGTACTATACTGTACTATATTGTACTGTACTGGCGTTACACGGTAATACAGAAGACCCGACTTTGCACAGGCCGATGCTGAAGCATATATGCAGAATGACCTCCCCGTCCCACACTGTCATAGATCTCTCATGAGGTTAAGCCAAAGCACTGTAAAGTGGTCGTGTAGGTGTCACGTCAAAAATCACCCAGCCCACACTGTAAAGTGGTCATGTAGGAATCATGACAAAGAGTACCCAGTCCACACTGTAAAGTGGTTGTGTTGGTGTCATGACAAAAAGCACCCAGCCAACATTGTAAAGAGGTTGTGTTGGTATCACGTCAAAAATCACCCAGTTCACACTGTAAAGTGGTCATGTAGGTGTCACGACAAAAAGCACCCAGCCCACACTGTAAAGTGGTCATGTAGGTGTCACGACAAAGAGCACCCAGCCCACACTGTAAAGTGATGGTGTTGGTGTCACGACAAAAAGCACCCAGTCCACACTGTAAAGTGGTCATGTAGGAATCATGACAAAGAGCACCCAGTCCACACTGTAAAGTGGTCGTGTAGGTGTCATGACAAAAAGCACCCAGCCCACACTGTAAAGTGGTAGTGTAGGTGTCACGACAAAAAGCACCCAGCCCACACTGTAAAGTGGTAGTGTAGGTGTCACGACAAAAAGCACCCAGCCCACACTGTAAAGTGGTAGTGTTGGTGTCATGACAAAAAGCACCCAGTCTACACTGTAAAGTGGTAGTGTTGGTGTCATGACAAAAAGCACCCAGCCCACACTATAAAGTGGTTGTGTAGGAATCAGGACAAAAAGCACTCAATACTCACTTCAATGAGGTTGGCATTAGGAAGTGCAACCAGCTGTAGAAACCAAGCCCAAATCAATTCTGTATGAGCAAGACATGGTCACCTGACCTAGCATTGCCTACAACGGGACAACTTGTCTAACTCCCATGCACTCTATATATACTATTATATTTTCATGGTAAAGGCTTTATCTCACATAATATCGAATCTATGAGATTTTCAAAGTATTTATTTTGCGAATAATACCTTAACATCAGTTTGAGTGACCAGTTACAGCCAGTTTCAACAGAAAAAGGTAGAGAATTCTGGCCGGTTTGAACATTAAAGGGTTAAAAGAAGCATTTTTGTACCATAGAACCAGGGGTGGTTTCAGGCAGTTAGGTACAAGAAGGGTTAAAATGGTCAAAATTCTAGTGATATACAGACTGACAATAAGGGTTTAGTTTGGTAAGGTTTGTTTAGTTTGGTAAGGTTTGTTTAGTTTGTTTAGTTTGGTACAGTTTGTTTAGTTTGGTGCAGTTTGTTTAGTTTGGTGCAGTTTGTTTAGTTTGGTAAGGTTTGTTTAGTTTGGTGAGGTTTGTTTAGTTTGGTACAGTTTGTTTAGTTTGGTATGGTTTGTTTAGTTTGGTAAGGTTTGTTTAGTTTGGTGAGGTTTGTTTAGTTTGGTACAGTTTGTTTAGTTTGGTACAGTTTGTTTAGTTTAGTAAGGTTTGTTTAGTTTGGAAAGGTTTGTTTAGTTTGGTACAGTTTGTTTAGTTTGGTATGGTTTGTTTAGTTTGGTATGGTTTGTTTAGTTTGGTAAGGTTTGTTTAGTTTGCTACAGTTTGTTTAGTTTGGTGCAGTTTGTTTAGTTTGGTATAGTTTGTTTAGTTTGGTAAGGTTTGTTTACTTTGGTAAGGTTTGCTTAGTTTGGTACAGTTTGTTTAGTTTGGTGCAGTTTGTTTAGTTTGGTAAGGTTTGTTTAGTTTGGTAAGGTTTGTTTAGTTTGGTGCAGTTTGTTTAGTTTGGTATGGTTTGTTTAGTTTGATACAGTTTGTTTAATTTGGTAAGGTTTGTTTAATTTAGTACGGTTTGTTTAGTTTGGTAAGGTTTGTTTAGTTTGGTGAGGTTTGTTTAGTTTGGTACGGTTTGTTTAGTTTGGTGAGGTTTGTTTAGTTTGGTACGGTTTGTTTAGTTTGGTGCGGTTTGTTTAGTTTGGTGCGGTTTGTTTAGTTTGGTGCGGTTTGTTTAGTTTGGTGCGGTTTGTTTAGTTTGGTGAGGTTTGTTTAGTTTGGTGCGGTTTGTTTAGTTTGGTGAGGTTTGTTTAGTTTAGTTCGGTTTGTTTAGTTTTGTGCAGTTTGTTTAGTTTGGTGCGGTTTATTTAGTTTGGTGCGGTTTGTTTAGTTTGGTATGGTTTGTTTAGTTTGGTGAGGTTTGTTTAGTTTTGTGCAGTTTGTTTAGTTTGGTTCGGTTTGTTTAGTTTGGTGCGGTTTGTTTAGTTTGGTGAGATTTGTTTAGTTTGGTACAATTTGTTTAGTTTGGTGCGGTTTGTTTAGTTTGGTACAATTTGTTTAGTTTTGTGCAGTTTGTTTAGTTTGGTACAATTTGTTTAGTTTTGTGCAGTTTGTTTAGTTTGGTGCGGTTTGTTTAGTTTGGTGAGGTTTGTTTAGTTTGGTACATTTTGTTTAGTTTGGTACATTTTGTTTAGTTTGGTGCGGTTTGTTTAGTTTGGTGCGGTTTATTTAGTTTGGTGAGGTTTGTTTAGTTTGGTGCGGTTTGTTTAGTTTGGTGAGGTTTGTTTAGTTTGGTACAATTTGTTTAGTTTGATGCGGTTTGTTTAGTTTGGTGCGGTTTGTTTAGTTTGGTATGGTTTGTTGTCACTGATCTCATCTTAGTAATGTAACCTCCATCCTTATATTGTGAACAAAAGAATATAACAACTTAAAGACAACAGCAATGATGTCAGTGGTGGTGGCCACCACCAACTAAATGGTGAATATGTTGGTAATAAACAACACAAAAATAACAAAAACCTCTCTCCCTACTACTCTCTCTCTATATATATATATAATCATGCCACTTTCACTAGTCTCTCCCCCTCTCTCTCTCTCACTGCTCTTTTATCTTTCTCTCCCCCTCTCTAGTGTTTCTATATATTTCTCCTTTCCTACCTCCCCCTCTCTCTCTCTCTGTACCTATCTCTCTCTCTTTTCCCCCCTCTCTCTCTCAACTTCTCTATTGTTTTTAAGTGATAAAACTATGAATGGTTCCCTATCCCCCTCAATCCCCCTCCCCTCTCTTTCCCTTCCCTTCTCTCCCTCTCACCTCCCCCCTTTCTCTCTATCTCTACTTTCCCTCTCTACTCTCTCTCTCTCTCTACTTGTTCTCTCCCTATCTCTCTCACTCTCTACCCTCTCTCACTCTCTTTCTCTCCTTTGTTTTTAAGCGATATAGCTATGAGTGGTTTCTATAAATACCAATCTTACATATTGGTATCGATTTCTTCCGTGTTGTATGCTACAGGCCACACACACAGACACACACACACACACACACAGACACACACGCACACACTATCTAAACACACATTCACACTATATAAACTTACTCTCTCACACACATTCTAAACACACACACACACATACTCATACACACACACACTATCTAAATACACACACAATCTATCTAAACATTCACACACACACACACACACGCTATCTAAATACACACACACTATCTAAACAACACACACACACACACACACTATCTAAATACACACACACTATCTAAACAACACACACACACTATCTAAACAACACACACACACTATCTAAACAACACACACACACTATCTAAACAACACACACACACACACTATCTAAACAACACACACACACACACATGTTCGGAGTCAGATATATTGCAACAACAGCAGTATGAGCAGCAGTAGCAGCAGTGTTACCATCACACCACCACCACTACTACTACTACTACTACCACCACTACTACTACTACCACCACCACTACTACTACTACTACTACTACTACCACCACCACTACTACTACTACCACCACTACTACTACTACTACCACTACCACCCCCACCATCACCACCACCACCATCATCACCACCACTGTAACCACCCCCACCATCACCACTATAACCACCACTACCACCCCCACCATCACCACTACCACTACCACCACCACCACTATCACCATCATCAATAATCTTTATTGCTTTGTTTAAATTCAAATCAATTTCCAATACAATATTTTCTCCGATTTCCAATCGTTCACAATTCAATCGATTTTCGTCTGTTTCACCTCTTCAACTGTTTCACCTCTGACTCTCCAACTTCCTAACTGACCACCTTTATGGTCCCTCTCAGATACAGACTGTCCCCCTCAGATACAGACTGTCCCTTTCAGATACAGACTGTCCCTTTCAGATACAGACTGTCCCTCTCAGATAGACTGTCCCCTCAGATATAGACTGTGCCTTTCAGATAGAGGATGTCCCCCTCAGATACAGGTTGTCCTCCTCAGATACAGACTGTCCTCCTCAGATACAGACTGTCCTCCTCAGATACAGGCTGTCTACCTCAGATACAGACTGTCCTGCTCTGATACAGACTGTCCCTCTCAGATACAGACTGTCCTGCTCTGATACAGACTGTCCCCCTCAGATACAGGCTGTCCACCTCAGATACAGACTGTCCTGCTCTGCTACAGACTGTTCACCTCTGCTACAGACTGTTCACCTCTGCTACAGGCTGTCCCACCCTGCTACATACTGTCCCCCTCTACTACAGGCTGTCCCCCTCTGAAGATGAATGAAATGTCAGGGCCATTGTGATGTAGATGGAGAGGGGAGAGGGGCAGTCAGCTGGTAGGTAATATAGAGAAGTTTATCAGAGACTACAAGACTGACCTCTGCTTTATCAGGGAATAAGGCCTTAATCTTTACTTACCATATTTCCAGTGAAAGGTACTGTCTATGGATTTCAAATTATTTTGAAAATAATAAATTATTTGAAGGGATTTAGTAATATAACTAACTTTAACATTATTATGAGGGTATTTGGAACATAACTTAACCCGTTACCATATATGTTACTCTATATATACTATTGTATTTTCATGGTAAAGGCTTTACCTCACATAATATCGAATCTATGAGATTTTGATATTTATTTTGAAAACAATACCTTAACATCAGTATGAGCGGCCAGTTACAGCTAGTTTAAATGCTAAAGAGTTAAAATAAACAGTTTAGTGTCATAGAACCAGGGGGGGGGGGGGGGGGGGTTTCAAGTGGTTTAGTAACAACAAACATGTT
>OZ024759.1:12910167-12917667 GCA_964016885.1 Eledone cirrhosa | reverse complement strand
ACATGTGATGTGTTGAGAGAGAAACTGTGTCTGAGATGGATAGAATGTAGTGTACAGGAGAGGAGACTGAGGTGGTATGGACATGTGATGTGTTGAGAGAGAAACTGTGTCTGAGAGGGATAGAATGTAGTGTACGGGAGAGGAGACTGAAGTGGTATGGACATGTGATGTGTTGAGAGAGAAACTGTGTCTGAGAGGGATAGAATGTAGTGTGCGAGAGAGGAGACTGAGGTGGTATGGACATGTGATGTGTTGAGAGAGAAACTGTGTCTGAGAGGGATAGAATGTAGTGTACAGGAGAGGAAACTGAGGTGGTATGGACATGTGATGTGTTGAGAGAGAAACTGTGTCTGAGAGGGATAGAATGTAGTGTGCGGGAGAGGAGACTGAGGTGGTATGGACATGTGATGTGTTGAGAGAGAAACTGTGTCTGAGAGGGATAGAATGTAGTGTGCGAGAGAGGAGACTGAGGTGGTATGGACATGTGATGTGTTGAGAGAGAAACTGTGTCTGAGAGGGATAGAATGTAGTGTACAGGAGAGGAGACTGAGGTGGTATGGACATGTGATGTGTTGAGAGAGAAACTGTGTCTGAGAGGGATAGAATGTAGTGTGCGAGAGAGGAGACTGAGGTGGTATGGACATGTGATGTGTTGAGAGAGAAACTGTGTCTGAGAGGGATAGAATGTAGTGTACAGGAGAGGAGACTGAAGTGGTATGGACATGTGATGTGTTGAGAGAGAAACTGTGTCTGAGAGGAATAGAATGTAGTGTACAGGAGAGGTGACTGAGGTGGTATGGACATGTGATGTGTTGAGAGAGAAACTGTGTCTGAGAGGGATAGAATGTAGTGTACAGGAGAGGAGACTGAGGTGGTATGGACATGTGATGTGTTGAGAGAGAAACTGTGTCTGAGAGGGATAGAATGTAGTGTGCGGGAGAGGAGACTGAGGTGGTATGGACATGTGATGTGTTGAGAGAGAAACTGTGTCTGAGAGGGATAGAATGTAGTGTACAGGAGAGGAGACTGAGGTGGTATGGACATGTGATGTGTTGAGAGAGAAACTGTGTCTGAGAGGGATAGAATGTAGTGTGCGAGAGAGGAGACTGAGGTGGTATGGACATGTGATGTGTTGAGAGAGAAACTGTGTCTGAGAGGGATAGAATGTAGTGTACAGGAGAGGTGACTGAGATGGTATGGACATGTGATGCGCATGGAGGATGACCGATGGGTGAAGAAGTGCCAGGAAATGCCAGTTGAAGGAAGACGTGGTAGAGGTAGACCACGAAAAACATGGGCGGAGGTGGTGAGAAGAGACCTCAGATCGCTGAAGCTCACGGTGGAGATGACGAAGGACCGTGACAAGTGGAGAGATGCTGTGCTGAATAGGACCCATCCCACCCTTGCAAGCAGGGATGAGCGGACGTAACATGATGATGATGATGATATATGTGTGTATATATATATACACACATATATATTCACACACACACACACATATACACACACACACATATACACACACACACACACATATACACACACACACACAGTGCTGCAATATCAGTAAAATATCTATTAATATCTTTGGCTGATCAAGAATATGATGATTGATTCACTGACATACCATTTTTTTTTTTATTACTGGTTAAGTTGGCTTGAATGGTTAGATGGATGGTTGGTGGTTAGATGGATGGTTGGTGGTTAGATGGATGGTTGGTTAGATGGATGGTTGGTTAGATGGATGGATGGTTGGTTAGATGGATGGTTGGTTAGATGGATGGTTGGTTAGATGGATGGTTGGTTAGATGGATGGTTGGTTAGATGGATGGTTGGTTGGTTAGATGGATGGTTGGTTGGTTAGATGGATGGTTGGTGGTTAGATGGATGGTTGGCTGGTTAGATGGATGGATGGTTGGCTGGTTAGATGGTTGGTTGGCTGGTTAGATGGTTGGTTGGTTAGATGGTGGTTAGAATGATGGTTGGTTGGCTGGTTAGATGGATGGTTGGCTGGTTAGATGGATGGTTGGTTATATGGATGGTTGGTTGGTTGGTTGGTTAGATGGATGGTTGGTTGGGTAGATGGATGGATGGTTGGTTAGATGGATGGTTGGTTGGTTAGATGGTTGGTTGGCTGGTTAGATGGATGGTTAGCTGGTTAGATGGATGGTTGGCTGGTTAGATGGATGGCTGGTGGTTAGATGGTTGGTTGGCTGGTTAGATGGATGGTTGGTTAGATGGTTAGTTGGTGGTTAGATGGATGGTTGGCTGGTTAGATGGATGGTTGGTTAGATGGTTAGTTGGTGGTTAGATGGATGGTTGGTTGGCTGGTTAGATGGATGGTTGGTGGTTAGATGGATGGTTGGTTAGATGGATAGTTGGTTATATGGATGGTTGGTTGGTTAGATGGATGGTTGGCTGGTTGGTTGGTTAGATGGATGGTTGGTGGTTAGATGTATGGTTGGTTGGCTGGTTAGATGGATGGTTGGTTGGCTGGAATGTTGGATGGTTAGATGGATGGTTGGCTGGTTAGATGGATGGTTGTTGGCTGGTTAGATGGATGGTTAGTGGTTAGATGGATGGTTGGTTAGATGGATGGTTGGCTGATTAGATGAATGGTTGGCTGGTTAGATGGATGGTTGACTGATTAGATGGTTGGATGGCTGGTTAGATGGATGGTTGGTGGTTAGATGGTTGGTTGGGTAGATGGATGGATGGCTGGTTAGATGGATGGTTGGGTAGATGGTTAGCTGGATGGTGACAGGAAGGGCATCCAGCCATAAAAAAACTTGCCAAACATTCAAGAGAACTGTTTAGTTGTATGAAAGTATGACATGACAACCTCCCTAGTGTTGGTGATATGAAATACACCGAGTACACTCTGTAAAGTCTGAGGTCAGTGGCACCAACTACTGAATTGGTCTGTCATCACCCATGATGGTGGTGGTGGTGGTGAAATGGTGGTGGTATTGGTGAGATGGTGGTGGTGGTGGTAGTGGTGAGATGGTGGTGGTGTAGTGATGGTGAGATGGTGGTGGTGGTGGTAGTGGTGAGATGGTGGTGGTGTAGTGATGGTGGTGGCAGTGGTGGTAGTGGTATTGGTGAGATGATAGTGTAGTAGTAATGGTGGTATTGGTGAGATGGTGCTGGTGGTGGTAGTGGTCAGATGGTGGTGGTGGTAGTGGTGGTGGCGGTGTAGTGATGGTGGTGGTGCAGTGGTGGTGGTGAGATGGTGGTGGTGTAGTGGTAGTGGTGAGACAGGGGTGGTGGTGGTGGTGGTGGAATATTATCCTAAACTAAATCAGTAGTAGGGGGGGGGGGTAGCGTCAGTGACCTTATCAGGTCACACTGTCATGTCTGATGAGAGATCAATGCGGGTTGATTGAATAGCCTGGATGTCCACAGATCAATACCCAAGTGGATTATGGGTAAGGGTGGTGGTGGTGGTGGGGTAATATTTGTGTTAAAGACTACCAGGGACCATGTAGTGGGTGTTAGGGTGTTGAATTGGGGTAACAGTCTGTATGGGTGTATATGGGTGTTAATCAAGATGTGTTTGTATATGTGTGTGTGTGTATATATGTGTGTGTGTGTTTGTATATATATATATGTGTGTTTGTATATATATATATATATATATATTTGTGTGTTTATATATATGTGTGTGCGTGTTTGTATATATATATGTGTGTGTTTATATATATGTGTTTGTGTTTGTATATATATATGCGTGTGCGTGTTTGTATATATAAATGTGTGTGTTTGTATATATATATATATGTGTTTGTATATATATATATGTGTGTGTGTGTTATATATATATATATGTGTGTGTTATATATATGTATGTGTGTGTTTGTGTATATATATATATGTGTCTGTGTGTTTGTGTATATATATATATGTGTTATATATATATATGTATGTGTGTGTTTGTGTATATATATATGTATGTGTGTGTTTGTGTATATATATATATGTGTGTGTGTTTGTGTATATATATATGTGTGTGTTTGTGTATATATATATGTGTGTGTGTTTGTATATATATATATACATATGTGTGTGTGTGTGTGTATATATAAATGTGTATGTGTCTGTATATAAATATGTCTGTGTGTCTACATGTATATATCATCATCATCATCATCATTTTACGTCCGCTTTTCCCTTCTTGCAAGGGTGGGACTTGTCCTGTTGTGGGCAGTGTCCGGTCAGCTGACCTTGTTTTGCTCATACAGGAACTGATTCTGGCTTGATTCCTACAGCTGGATGCCCTTCCTAACACCAACCTCATTTACAGTGAGTGCTGGGTGCTTTTTTGTGGCGCCTACACGTCCACTTTACAGTGTGGGCTGGGTGCCTTTTTGCAGTGGGAGCGTGTGGGGGCATAATGTCTATATGCTTCAGGTTGTACCCATGGGAGGTCGGGTACTCTGTATACACCTTTAAAAGCTAACCAACAATTGTCTGTAGACACCACCACATATTCGCGACATGATAAATATCTTACGTAATCGTAAATATCTTTTTTTATGGCTTTTTTCCTGGCAATTTATATTTTTTTTTAACGCTAAATTATTAATAACAATATACCATATTTGCTGGCCTATTGGACGCCCCTTCGTATAAGATGCTCCCTCTTTTTTTATATTTTACATTTTTAGGCATTTTTATGTACCACGTGCAATATTCGTGGTTTATCACTCTATGTGGGTGCCCTAGGAACATAACCCCCGCAAATACCAGGGGACTACTGTATATATATGTGTATATAATAGATATACCGAGGGACTACTGTATATATATATATATATATATATCTAGGGCGGGTAAAATTCCTGAGATCCATAGACAGTCTCTGTCCCTTATTATCGCTGCCATGTCCTGCGTCTCCAACAGACCAGTGTCTGTTCTTAGGGCATCAACATACGTTAACCTTGGTCTTCCTCTTCCAATGTGTCCATGCAGGAGCTCCCACAGGAGTACTGAGTGCAGTGTCAACTCTATATGTCGGTGAGCATGTCCAGCTAACCTCAGTCTCCTCTGTGCCACCTTTGAGCTGACTTTTGGGAGGCTCCCGTACAGCTCTGAGTTCTTCATCCTCAGTGTATACTGATTAATGTTCAGAGCCATCCTCAGCATTCTCGTGTAGCACCCATCCACCATCTGAGTGAGTCTCTTGGTCAGTGTCCAAGTCTCAGACCCGTACAGCAGCACAGACTCCACTACAGCAACAAAGAGATGGATCATCAGGTCTTTACGAAGGTCCAACTTCCACACCGATCTCAGCTGTGGCATGCCGTCCAAGCTTTGCTCTTCCTCTCGACCACATTATCTTCCGTATTCCCAATCTTTGCTCCCAAATACAGGAAGTCCTCAACCAATTCTAGCGGCTTCCCGCCTACATTAGTAAATCCCCTCTGGCTTCTCAACATTCTCTACCAGATATAGTAGTGGACTATTGTATGCGCCTTGCACTGGAGAAACACCCGCTTTACTGTAACACCGGCTCAGAGCAGGATGAGAGTTAAGGTGAAAAAGATATCGGATGCTGAATTTGCCAACGACATAGTTTTGGTGACACATACAGTGAAGGAGGTAGAGGATTTGATGGAAGAGGTTGAGACTGTGTCGAGGAGTGTGGGGCTGAGAATGTATGAGATTAAGACTGTATATATGTGTATATAATAGTTATATTGGGGGGACTACTGTATATATGTGTGTATATAATAGTTATAGTGGGGAACTACTGTATATATATGTGTATATAATAGTTATATTGGGGGGACTACTGTATATATGTGTGTATATAATAGTTATAGTGGGGGACTACTGTATATATATGTGGATATAATAGTTATATTGGGGGAGTACTGTATATATATATATATATATGTGTATATAATAGTTATATTGGGGGACTACTGTATATATATATGTGTATATAATAGTTATATTGGGGGACTACTGTATATATATATGTGTATATAATAGTTATAGCGGGGGACTACTGTATATATATGTGTATATAATAGTTATATTGGGGGAGTACTGTATATATATATATATATATGTGTATATAATAGTTATAGCGAGGGACTACTGTATATATATGTGTATATAATAGTTATATTGGGGGACTACTGTATATATATATGTGTATATAATAGTTATATTGGGGGACTACTGTATATATATGTGTATATAATAGTTATATTGGGGGACTACTGTATATATATATGTGTATATAATAGTTATATTGGGGGACTACTGTATATATATATGTGTATATAATATTTATATTGGGGGACTACTGTATATATATATGTATATAATAGTTATAGCGGGGGACTACTGTATATATGTGTATATAATAGTTATAGTGGGGGACTACTGTATATATATGTGTTTATATAATAGTTATATTGGGGGACTACTGTATATATATATGTGTATATAATAGTTATATTGGGGGACTACTGTATATATATATGTGTATATAATAGTTATATTGGGGGACTACTGTATATATATGTGTATATAATAGTTATATTGGGGGACTACTGTATATATATATATGTGTATGTGTATATAATAGTTATAGCGGGGGACTACTGTATATATATGTGTATATAATAGTTATATTGGGGGACTACTGTATATATATATATATATGTATATAATAGTTATATTGGGGGACTACTGTATATATATGTGTATATAATAGTTTCATTTATTGGCCACAAGGGCCGATAATATATGTGTATATAATGTATGTATAGATAACTGTTTCTACTTTTGGCACAAGGCCAGCAATTATCCCAGTACATTACTGGTACTTTATTTTATCGACCCCCGTAAGGATGAAAGGCAAAGTTAACCTTGGCGGGATTTGAACTCAGAACGTAAAGGGACGTAACTCTATGCTAGAAAGCATGACGTCCGACCCTCTACCGATACTGCCAATCCACCACCGTATATATATATATATATATAATGTGTGTGTGTAAAGGGACGTAACTCTATGCTAGAAAGCATGGCGTCCGACCCTCTCCCGATACTGCCAATCCACCACCGTATATATATATATAATGTGTGTGTAAAGGGACGTAACTCTATGCTAGAAAGCATGGCGTCCGACCCTCTCCCGATACTGCCAATCCACCACCGTATATATATATAATGTGTGTGAGTAAAGGGACGTAACTCTATGCTAGAAAGCATGGCGTCCGACCCTCTCCCGATACTGCCAATCCACCACCGTATATATATATATAATGTGTGTGTGTAAAGGGACGTAACTCTATGCTAGAAAGCATGGCGTCCGACCCTCTCCCGATACTGCCAATCCGCCGCCCTTGTACGTATATATAATATTTTCCAATTATATTAAAGCCCCATTTCCTTGCCACAGATAAGAACTGATGTGTGTGTTTAGTCAACAGGAAAACATGCTATTGTATGTGGCTGCACATGCATGTTTATCAGTGCATACAC
>OZ024759.1:12895167-12902667 GCA_964016885.1 Eledone cirrhosa | reverse complement strand
TAGATAAATGAGGTCGTGTAGGTGTCATGACAAAAAAACACACAGTCCACGCTGTAATGTGGTTGTGTAGGTAACACGGTAAAAACCTCCCAGACCCACACTGTAAACGTGGTTGGTGTTAGGAAGGGCATCCAGCCGTAGAAAACCCGCCAGACAGTCCTATACGAGCAAGACAACCAATCTTGCCTCAAGTAGGAAAATTCCCGTCCAAACCCATGCTAGCGTGGAAGATGGATGTTAAACGATGATGATGATGATATATATATACACACACACATATATGTGTGTATGTCATCATCGTCATCATCATCATCATTATCACCGTTTTACGTCCGTTCTTCCACGCTAGCATGGGTTAGACGGGTTGTCCTGTTGTGGGCAGTGTCTGGTCGGCTGACCATGCCTTGCTCATACAGGAACTGATTTGGCTTGATTTCTACAGCTGGATGCCCTTCCTAACACCAACCTCATTTACAGTGAGTGCTGGGTGCTTTTTTGTGGCGCCTACACGTCCACTTTACAGTGTGGGCTGGGTGCCTTTTTGCCGTGGCACCTCCACGACCACCTTGCAGTGGGAGGGTGTGGGGGGCATAATGTCTATATGCTTCAGGTTGTACCCATGGGAGGTTGGGTACTCTGTAATACTGCGTGACGCCAGAGGTCACGGTCGTGTGTCATTGTCTTTGAGAGGTGTAATTGGGTAAGGTCGGCTTTTATCACCTCATCCCAGGTCTTCTTGGGTCTCCCCACATGCAGTTTCCATCGTCTTCTAGTGCTCTGCACCTTTTTATGCACACAGCATTTGATTCCTCTTATGCTCAGTCTCTCTCTCAATTCATTTATGCTTTGTTGTTCGCGTATATTACTATTACACATCCATCGGAGCATGCAGGCTTCGTTTCCCTCTAATCTACGTAAGTCTTCCACCTTCAGCGCCCAGGTCTCACTACCATGTAACATTGCTGTTCGGATACACGCATCATACAGTCTGCCTTTCATTTTGAGGGCGTAGCCTTTTGCAGCTAGCAATGGCAGTAGTTCCCTGAACTTCTCCCATCCCGTTCTTACTCTAGTTATTGTACTTTCTGAACACTCACCTCCGCTGCTTATTCGGTCACCTAGGTAACAGAAGCTGTCTACTGTTCTACAGAGCCCTCCCAGAGATTGGTGGTACTTGTTTCCTGTGGCTGCTTGCTGTCTCAGCACAGCTGCTGATGTGAAGCCTACATTTTTAATTAAGCTTTCTGAGATCCCGCTACATCTCTTGTGTACCCATTGTTTGCATTTGGGGCAGAGAATGGAGTTCCTACCTACACCTTTCCTACATACTGAGCAAGGCCATTTCCCTGAGGGGATGTGGGTTCTGTTTTCTCGTCTACTTACAAGGACCTTAGTCTTTGTCATGTTGACTTTGAGACCCTTTCTTTCTAGTCTTTGCTTCCAAGTTTGGAATTTCTTCTCTAGTTCTACCATAGATTCGGCTATAAGTATGTATACACACACACACACACACACACACACACACACACACACACAGACACACACACACACACACACACACACACACACACACACACACACACACACACACACACACACACACACACACACATATATAGTTATGTAATAAACAACATAAGATAATTATTTCATTTACCAGTGGTTTCTTGAAAGCAAACAAATCTGCTTTCAGTCATCACAATGAAAAAATCCTGGTGTTTTTATTGAATACACACACACACACATATATATATATATATATATATATATATATATGGTGGCTGCCAACTCGTTTTCGAGTACGGCCACTACTTTATATCCATGTAGGAGAACCCCTACCGATGCGCTGAACGAGTGTGACTTTTTAGTCCAGCCAGCGACTTGAAAACTCTGGTACAAACACTACACTTGTGACAATTATTGACACATAGTGCTGGGTCCATGGTACCATGTGACGACAAGTGCAGAGATCTCTCCAGATATAAAGCAATGCCTGTGCCGTGAAGCTTTTATAGTGAGCAAAGGCACTGCACAAAGCCAGTCCCACTCTCTTAACCAAGATGATATTTACCAAAAAGAAGAACAAGTCAACATCATTGGATACCATCAGGGTTGCAGGTGTTATATCAGAGTTTTCCTTCTCCTAGAATTCTGCCTTGACAAAGGCTAAGGGGTCATCTCTCCCGGTGATTTTGGATGGCCATTGACTCTTAAGAGCTCCTTTACCCTTTGACAGGTTTTGTTTAGTCCTGCAGGATGTCCAAAGTCACCCTCCTCACCAAGAAACCTTGGTGGGGTTGCCAGTTTAGTCGCCAACGACCCGACCATGAGACAGGTTGTACTGGGATACATGTTACCAGTAGCACCAACTGGTGACCTGACATACACATATATATATATCTATATACACACATATATGTGTGTACTTAGCATCCATTCATCCTCATTACTCCACCACCACCCAACCACCTTTTATTTACAGCCTCATCTCCACTTCATCCCAACCACAGATGCTGACACCCCCAACAGATGCTGACCCATGCTAAACTAATCATTTTCTTTGGCCAAACTACTTGGACTTAATGTTTAATAATTACCTCATCACATGACTGTGTGTTGTTGTTGTTGTTGTTAGTGTGGTGGTGGTCGTCGTGGTGATGGTGGTGTTGGTGTTGTTCTTGTGGTGTTAATGATGGTACTGGTGGTGTTGTTGGTCTTGCTGTTGATGATGGTGTTGGTTGTGGTGGTGGAGTGGTGTTGGGGGTGTTAGTGGTGGTTGTGGTGTTGGTGGTGGTTGTAGTGGTGGTGTTGGTGGTGGAGTGGTGTTAGTAGTGGTTGTGGTGGAGTGGTGTTGGGGGTGTTGGTGGTGGAGTGGTGTTAGTGGTGGTGGTGGAGTGGTGTTGGGGTGTTAGTGGTGGTGGTGGATTGGTGTTGGTGGTGGTTGTGGTGGTGGTGGTTGAGTGGTAGTGGAGTGGTGGTGTTGTTGGAGTGATATTATTCTTTGGTTTTTATCCACCTCATCATATTTCAGCAACCCAACCATCCACCCCACCACCCCACCTATCTAACCATCCACCCACCACGCCACCACCACACCTATCTAACCATCCACCCCACCTATCTAACCATCCTCCCCACCTATCTAACCATCCACCCCACCATCCACCCCACCTATCTAACCATCCACCCACCACCCCACCTATCTGACCATCCATCCACCACCACACCTATCTAACCATCCACCCACCACCACACCTATCTAACCATCCACCCACCACCCCACCTATCTAACCATCCACCATCCACCCCACCTATCTAACCATCCACCATCCACCCTACCTATCTAACCATCGACCCACCACCCCACCTATCTAACCATCCACCCCACCTATCTAACCATCCACCATCCACCCCACCTATCTAACCATCCACCATCCACCCACCACCCCACCTATCTAACCATCCACCCACCACCACACCTATCTAACCATCTACCCACCACCCCACCTATCTAACCATCCACCCACCACCCCACCTATCTTACCATCCACCCACCACCCCACCTATCTAACCATCCACCATCCACCCACCACCCCACCTATCTAACCATCCACCATCCACCCCACCTATCTTACCATCCACCCACCACCCCTCCTATCTAACCATCCACCATCCACCCCACCTATCTAACCATCCACCCACCACCCCACCTATCAAACCATCCACCATCCAGCCCACCTATCTAACCATCCACCCACCACCCCTCCTATCTAACCATCCACCATCCACCCCACCTATCTAACCATCCACCCACCACCTCACCTATCAAACCATCCACCATCCAGCCCACCTATCTAACCATCCACCCACCAACCCACCTATCTAACCATCCACCATACCATTCATCTGTTCAATCAATCACTTATTTTTGATTGGTTGATTGATTTATTGATGGATCCATTCAGTGATTTGTTTTTAGTTAGGTTTATGGCTGTATATATATATATATATATATATATGTGTGTGTGTGTGTGTATATATGTGTGTGTGTGTGTATATATGTGTGTGTGTGTGTATATATGTGTGTGTGTGTATATATATGTGTGTGTGTGTGTATATATATGTGTGTGTGTGTGTGTATATATGTGTGTGTGTGTGTGTATATATATATGTGTGTGTGTGTATATATATATATATGTGTGTATGGCTGTATATATATATATATATATAATATATAAAAGAGAAAATTGAGAGTGTATAACACTCAACTTATCAGATAGGCAGTATATGGTTAGCTCAATGTCTGAAGACAGAGCCGTAATACAATTAACAACAAAGAGCGCTTAGAACATAGGTATATCTTTAATTGCTGACAATGTTTCGTCCACACTAAAAGTGGGACTCTTCAGAGCTTAAAGAGTAGATATATTTGTTAATGCTTCTATACTCTGTATCTACTCTTTAAGCTCTGAAGAGTCCCACTTTTAGTGTGGACGAAACATTGTCAGCAATTAAAGATATACCTATGTTCTAAGCGCTCTTTGTTGTTAATTGTATATATATATATATACATATGTCCCAAGGCTCTGATACCATCAACACTATAAACACAGAGCTGACATATCTAAGAACTGACTAACTGCCTGATGAGGTCATAGCCATTCAATGGCTATCATCGAAATATATATAGCAGTAAATAAAGGATTATGAGTTCATGCAATTGACTTATGTTTCGTCACTATATATATCATCATCATCATCATCGTTTAACGTCCATATTCCACGCTAGCATGGGTTTGGATGGGAGTTTTCCCACTTCAGGCAAGAGTGGTTGTCCTGCTCGCATAGGACTGTCTGGCGGGTTTTCTACGGCTGGATGCCCTTCCTAACACCAACCACATTTACAGTGTGGAACTGGGAGGTTTTTACCGTGTTACCTACACGGCCACATTACAGCGTGGACTGTGTGTTTTTTTGTCGTGACACCTACACGACCTCATTTGTTTCGGGCTGGATGTTGTGACACCAACATAACTTTACATTGAAAGGGATGGTGTGGATGGGGTGGGGGTAGTGGATATATATATATATATATATATATATAAATGAAAAATATAGAAATTATTGTAGCAAGAAGCCAACAGTATTTCATAATATATAAGTGACTATAACGTCAAAATGGAAAAATAATTAAAGTAAGATGTGGGAAAATAATTCAAACTCAATTTTACAAAATCAAGACAGATTTTATCCACAGATTTTGTGAAATCCAGGGAAAAACCAATAGAGCCTTAACTCTGAATAAAATAAAGTTTAAATACTCATCCTTCAATTTGGAAAAACTACAAATGCTCTATATAGTCTTAAAAAGACTATTTCACGAAACTTTTCAGTGGGGATGGTCACGGTTGGAGTCGTTCATCAGTAGAGCTCAAACACGATAACCCTTGACCACTGCCAAAATATGCCAAAAAGGGAATTTAAAAGCAGGCTAGTTCACCTCATGCGTAATTATGAAGATAAACACACATGGAGAGACATCGCTGGTGACGTCAGAATGAGACAAATGTCTATTTACAAGAAACAGCAGTCAAAAAACATTCAGTAAAAACTCAACAAAATGTAAGGAGTTCAGCAAAATAGCAATATTATCGCGGGGTTTTTTTAAAAAAGACCGGGACTAGTCACAAATAATTTTAAGCACTCTAGGAAAAATTCCGAGTATAAATATAAATGAAAATATAGAAATTATTATAGAATTATATGTGTGTGTGTATATATGGCTGTGTATATATATATATGTGTGTGTGTGTGTATGGCTGTGTATATATATATATATATTGTGTGTGTGTATGTATATAAGAATCCAGCTTCTATACTTTTCGGCGGAAGAGGGCAGTACGTAGTTCTGATGATTGCCAAACAGTATGAAACAGACTGTTAGCTTCTCTGCCTTCTTTCTGTCATTACCCCTATAAACACCACACCACCCCTATAAACACCACAACACCCCTATAAACACTACACAACCCCTATAAACCCTACACCACCCCTATAAACCCTACACCACTCCTATAAACACTACACAACCCCTATAAACCCTACACCACCCCTATAAACACCACACCACCCCTATAAACACCACACCACCCCTATAAACACTACACCACCCCTATAAACACTACACCACCCCTATAAACCCTACACCACTCCTATAAACACTACACCACCCCTATAAACACCACAGCACCCCTATAAACACCACACCACCAACACCACCTTTCTTTATGAAAGAGTTCATTTTTTTTTTCCTTAAAAAATTTTCTTTAATTCTTGACCTTTAAAATTCAGTGTCTTTTACTACTACTACTACTACTGCTACTACTGCTGCTACTACTACTACTACTACTACTACTACTGCTGCTGTTACTACTACTGCTGCTACTACTACTACTGCTGCTGCTGCTGCTGTTACTACTGTTACTACTACTACTACTACTACTACTACTACTACTACTACTACTGCTACTACTGTTACTACTACTACTACTACTACTACTACTACTGCTACTACTGTTACTACTACTACTACTACTACTACTACTACTACTACTACTGCTACTACTGCTGCTACTACTACTACTACTACTACTACTGCTGCTGTTGCTGTTACTACTACTACTACTACTACTACTACTACTACTGCTGCTGCTGCTGCTGCTGTTACTACTACTACTACTACTACTACTACTGCTGCTGCTACTGTTGTTACTACTACTACTGCTACTACTGCTGCTGCTACTACTACTACTGCTGCTGCTGCTGTTACTACTACTACTACTACTACTACTACTGCTACTACTACTACTACTGCTACTACTGTTACTACTACTACTACTACTACTACTACTGCTGCTGTTACTGCTGCTGTTACTACTACTACTACTACTGCTGCTGCTGTTGTTACTACTACTACTGCTGCTACTACTGTTACTACTACTACTGCTGCTGCTGTTACTACTACTACTACTACTACTACTGCTACTGCTGCTGTTGTTACTACTACTACTGCTGCTGCTGTTACTACTACTACTACTACTACTACTACTACTACTACTACTACTACTGCTACCACCACCACCACCTCCACTAGGACTGCTGATGCTACTAGTAGTAGTTGTAGGGTAATGTTGCTATTACTAGTGCTACTACCAATACTACTGCCCCCCACCCCCACCCCCCACCCCACACCCACACCCACACACTGCAATCCAAGCTTGTCTCATTCATACTGTTGTTTCCATTCATTGAGTAACATCAACACCAACAACATCGTCACTACCACCACCAACATCACCATCACCATCACCACCAACATCACCATCACCACCAACATCACCATCACCACCAACATCACCATCACCACCAACATCATCATCACCACCACCGCCAACACCAACACCGTCATCACACCAACACCAACACCGTCATCACCACCAA
>OZ024759.1:12887667-12890167 GCA_964016885.1 Eledone cirrhosa | reverse complement strand
TATATATCATCATCTTCATCATCATAGAAAACAAAGAAAATAACTGCAGCTTGCTATGATTTCCAAGAGCAGAGTCGTTCCAAAGGAGAGGTGGTCACGGATTTTACTTCCTCTGTTATATACATCTTTCTGTTGCCTCTTACAAACACAACGGTTGGTTTTACAGTCTTTTGATGGTGTTGTTGTTGTGGTGTTGTGGTGTTGTGTAGGGTGGTGTGGTGTTGTGTAGCATGGTGTGGTGTTGTGTAGGGCAGTGCTGGTGTTGTGGCGGTGGTGTGGTGTTGTTGTGTAGGGTAGTGGTGGTGTTTTGTTGTTGTGTAGGGCAGTGGTGGTGGTGTGGTGTTGTTGTGTATGGTGGTGGTGGTGGTGGTGTTTTGTTGTTGTATAGGGTGGTGTTGTGGTGTTGTGTAGGGTGGTAGTAGTGGTGTTTTGTTGTTATATAGGGTGGTGGTGATGTTGTGGTGGTGGTGGTGTGTAGGGTGGTAGTGGTGGTGTTTTGTTGTTGTCTAGGGCAGTGGTGGTGTTGTTGTGTAAGGTGGTGGGGTTGTGGTGTGGTGGTGTTGTGTAGGGTGGTGGGGTTGTGGTGTGGTGGTGGTGGGGGTGTGGTGTAGGGTGGTGGGGTTGTGGTGTGGTGGTGGGGTTGTGGTGTGTAGGGTGCTGTTGTGTAGGGTGGTGGGGGTGTGGTGGTGTTGTGTAGGGTGGTGGGGTTGTGGTGTGGTGGTGTTATGTAGGGTGCTGTTGTGTTGTGTAGAGCGGTGTTGTGTTGTCTATTTGTAGGGTGGTGGTGATGGAGTTGTGTTTTGATATAGGGACTCGGGCTTCGATCGACGGAGAGAGGGGCTACTTTGGACATACTGAAGACTGCTGCTGTTAATACTACCACCACTACTACTACTACTACTACTACTACCACTACTACTATTACTACTACTACTATTACTACTACTATTACTGCTGCTGCTGCTGCTACTACTACTACTACTACTGCTGCTGCTACTACTATTAGTGCTGCTGCTACTACTACTGTTACTACTACTACTACTGCTGCTATTGCTGCTGCTGCTACTACTACTGCTGCTGCTACTACTACTACTACTACTACTGCTGCTGCTATTACTGCTGCTGCTGCTGCTATTGCTGCTGCTGCTGCTATTACTGCTGCTGCTAAGTTTATTGTGTTTTACCTCCCACCACCTCTATAACCCTTTGTATCATACACACACACACTTACATACAGATACACACGTACACTCACCCTCACGTACACACATACATACACACTCTCACATACTTGTACACATATGACACTTGCACACTCACGTACACACGCATACATACACACTCTCACGCACACACACATACATACACACTCTCACATACTTGTACACTCACGTACACACGCATACATACACACGTATACATACTTGTACACATATCACACTTGCACACTCACGTACACACACATACATACACACGTACACATATGACACTTGCACACTCACGTACACACACTTGCACACACTCTCACGTACATACACATACATATACACAAACATACACACTCACAGACACAATAACACTCTCACACCTCTCTCTCTCTCACTCTCAGTCTCCTCATTTTCTATTCAAGTGTCTTCACGGAAGTTTACCTTTTGGCATCGTACTCTCTCTCTCTCTCTCTCTCTCTCTCTCTCTCTCTCTCTCTCTCTCTCTCTCTCTCTCTCTCCTCTCTCTCTCTCTCTCTCCTCTCTCTGTCTTTCTCTCCATTGCCGCTTATCTGTCTGTCTGTTTATCTATCTGCCTATCTTTAAATCTAGATAGCTATCGTTCTCTCTCTCACCCCCAGCCTCTCTCTCTCTCCTCAGACGTCTTCACACATTCTCGATACTTCTTATTGTCTTTCTTTATCCTTTCTTGTCCTTCCCCCAACCTCCCTCTATTCTCTCTCTCTCTCTCTCTCTCTCTCTCTCTCTCTCTCTCTCTCTCTCTCTCTCTCTCTCTCTCTTCTCACCATTCCATCTTTCTTCATACTTGCCTCCGCATCAATCTCTCTCTCTCTTTCTATATATACACACATACACGAACCATACACACATATATACATACACCATATATATACACACAGACACACAATACATACGCACACAGGCACGCGCCATACAACATACACACACACACATACACGCATTATACAGCACACACATACACGCATTATACAGCACACACATACACGCATTATACACACACACACCTATATACACACCGTATATTCTACCAGACGGTCTCTCTATGTTGCGCTAGTAACATCTCTTTCTTTGTTTTTATACCAAAGGTAAATTTATTTTTTACTTCAATTAATTATATTTTAATGCTAATAATCTCTCTCTCTCTCTCTCTCTCTCTGTCTATCTATCTATCTCTCTCTCTCTCACACACTATCTCTCTTTCTTTGTCTCTCACTCTCTCTCTCTCTCTCTTACACACACACACACACACTATC
>OZ024759.1:12862667-12882667 GCA_964016885.1 Eledone cirrhosa | reverse complement strand
TCACAGTAAAGGCTTTACCTCACATAATATCTCACATAACATTTACATTACTCTATATATAATATTGTATTTTCATGGTAAAGGCTTTACCTCACATAATATCTCACATAACATTTACATTACTCTATATATACTATTGTATTGTCACAGTAAAGGCTTTACCTCACATAATATCTCACATAATATCGAATCTATGAGATTTTGATGTTATTTAATTTGAGAACAATACCTTAACATCAGTATAAGTGGCCAGTTACAGCCAGTTTCAACAGAATGAGGTAGAGAATTCTGGCCGGTTTTGGCCGGTTTGAACATTAAAGGGTTTAATCAGCCCAGTGCATTACTGGTACTTACATTTATCGACGCCTTGTAAGGATGAAAAGCAAAGCTAACCTTGATGGAATTTGCATTCAAAATATAAGGGACCCTAAGTATGTCGCAGAGCCTGTTGTCCAATGTTCTACCGATATTGCCAATCCACCACCCTGTAATAATTGTTTCTACTTTTTGCACAAGGCCAGCAATTACCCCAGTGTATTACTGGTGCTTTAATTTATCGACCCCCGTAAGGATGAAAGGAAAAGTTAACCTCGGCGGGATTTGAACTCAGACCATAAAGGGCCATAACTCTATGCTGGAAAGCATGGCGTCCGACCCTCTACCGATACTGTCAATCCACCGCCCTTGCCAAATAATAATGATTTCTTTATCAGCCACACAGGGTTCACATTAAGGAAACATTAAAGACGGTATTTGAACTCAGAACATGAAGCGCTATAACTCTCTGCTGCAAAGCTTGGTGTCTGACGCTCTACCGATATCACCTCTCTTTAACCCATTAGCATTTAAACCGGCTGTATCCGGCCAGAATTCTCTCACCTCTTTCTGTTCAAACCAGCTGTAATTGGCCACTCATACTGACATTAAGGTATTGTTCTCAAAATAAATAATATCAAAGTCTCGTAGATTCGATATTATGTGAGATATTACGTGAAGTAAAGCCGTTACTGTGAAAATTATATAAGTTCAGAGAGCTTATACCACTATTAGCCGCTAGAGGGTTCTCCCTAAAAATGAAAGGCAGGTTATACGATGCCTGCATACGAACAGCAATGCTGCATGGCAGTGAGACCTGGGCATTGTGTGCAGAGGATATACGCAGACTAGAGAGGAACGAAGCTTGCATGCTCCGCTGGATGTGCAATAGTAATATACGTGAACGGCAAAGCATAAACGAACTAAGGAAAAAATTAGAAATAAGAGGGATCAGATGTTGTTTACTCGAGAGAAGGCTACGTTGGTACGGTCACGTGATGCGCATGAAAGACGACAGCTGTATAACAAAGTGCAGGGCAATAAAGATAGACGGTAGCCACGGAGTAGGCAGACCCAGAAAAACATGGGACGAGCTGATAAATTCCGACCTCACACGCTTACACCTCTCCAAGACAATGTCACTGGACCGAGACCTTTGGCGGTACTCAGTAATAGAGAAGACCCGCCTTACCTAAATACAAAGTAAAAACCTACTACAGTCAGTAGGCATCTCTATCAAAACACCCCCCCGTCCCACCACCTCCACCCCACCCACACCGCCCCTTTCAATGTACAGTTATGTTGGTCCCACAACATCCAAGCCGAAACAAATGAGATCGTGTAGGTGTCACGACAAAAAACACACAGTCCACGCTGTAAATGTGGCCGTGTAGGCAACACGGTAAAAACCTCACAGCCCCACACTGTAAATGTGGTTGGTGTTAGGAAGGGCATCCAGCTGTAGAAAACCCGCCAGACAGTCCACGCTGTAATGTGGCCGTGTAGGCAACACGGTAAAAACCTCCCAGCCCCACACTGTAAATGTGGTTGGTGTTAGGAAGGGCATCCAACTGTAGAAAACCCGCCAGACAGTCCTATGCGAGCAAGACAACCACTCTTGCCTCAAGTGGGAAAACCCCCGTCCAAACCCATGCAAGCGTGGAACACGGACGCTAAACCTGATGATGATGATGATGATGATATATATATATATATATATATATATATATATATATATATACATATATATATATATATATATATATATGCAGAAGTTATATTTAATTTGTTGGGATTGCAACAAGCTTAAAAGTTTATAACTGATATAAAGGACTCAACCGATTACTGGAGTAAATATTCAATATATTAATAAATGGAAACTATATTTATAAAACCATAATTATTTTATTATATATATTTCAAGGACAACCAAGGCATTCTTGGTGCGCTTTCATCAGATAAAATACAAGATTTGTTTTATAAATATTGACATAACCGTGGAAAAACAACCTTGACGGTTGAAAGTTCACTGGATAGTCTGATGAAAGCGCACCAAGAATGCTTTGGTTGCCCTTGAAATATATATAATAAAATAATTATGGTTTTATAAATATAGTTTCCATTTCTTAATATATTGTATATCATCATCATCTTCGTTTAACGGCCATTTTCCACGCTAGCATGAGCTAGACAGGAGTTGTCCCACTTGAAGCAAGGCAGGTCGGGTGACCGTGCCTCGCTCTTATAGGACTATCTGGCAGGTTTTCTACGGCTGGATGCCCTTCCTAACGCCAACCACATTTACAGTGTGGAACTGGGAACTTTTTACCGTGTTACCTACACGGCCACATTACAGCGTGGACTGTGTGTGTTTTTTGTCGTGACACCTACACGATCTCGATCTCATTTTCTCGTTCTGTTGGTGGGAGTGGGCGGATAGCGTAGGGGTAGTGGATTGGGGTGTATATTTGGTTAAGAGGTGCCTACTGACTGTAGGTTTTGCTTTGTACATAGGCAAGGCGAGTCTTCTGTATTACTGTGTAGCGCCAAAGATCCCGATCCAGAGACATTGTCTTAGAGTGATGTAAGTGTGTGAGGTCGGAATTTATCAGATCGTCCCAGGTTTTTCTGCGTCTACCGACTCCGTAACTACCATCAATTTTGATCGCACTTTTTTATGCAGCTGTCGTCTTTCATGCGCATCACGTGACCATACCAACGTAGTCTTCTCTCAAGTAAACAGCATCTGATGCCTCTTATTCCTAATTTCTCACTTAGTTCATTTATGCTTTGCCGTTCATGTATATTACTATTACACATCCAACGGAGCATGCATGCTTCGTTCCTTTCCAGTCTACGCAGGTCCTCTGCACGCAATGCCCATGTCTCACTGCCATGTAGTATTGCTATTCGTATACAAGCATCATACAATCTGCCTTTCATTTTTAGAGAGAAACCTTTTGTGGCCAACAGTGGTATAAGCTCTCTGAACTTTTTCCATCCCGTTCTGACTCTGGCTACTGTACTTTCAGAACACCCTCCACCACTACTGATTTCGTTACCCAGGTAACGGAAATTGTCTACTATTTCAATAGAACAATCTGGGCAACAGAAGGAGCTAGTATGCTTTGGACACTTGCTACTTATTGCACCTGAGCATTGGCCACATATAAAGTCTACGTTCTTAGATAGTTTACCTGTGATCCCACTACATCTTTTATGTACCCATACTTTGCATTTGAGACATAAAATGGAATTTCTGCCTACTCCTTTCCTACACACTGAGCATGGCCATTTCCCTGAGGGCACCTGTGCCCTATTTTCCTTTCTACAAACTAGAACTTTAGTCTTAGACAAGTTAACTTTAAGGCCGAAATATATATATATATATATATATATATATATATAGAGAGAGAGAGAGAGAGAGAGAGAGAGAGAGAGAGAGAGAGAGAGAGGCACATGGCTTAGTGGTTAGAGCATTGGCCTTGCAATCGAAAGGTTGTGAGTTCAATTCTCAGACCGGGTGATGTGTTGTTTCCTTGAGCAAGACACTTTATTTCACATTGCTCCAGTTTACTCAGCTGTAGAAATGAGATGATAGGGACTGAGGTCCCTATCATTCCACTGCAAAGTGGTCGTGTAGGTGCCACAGCAAAAAAGCACCTAGCACTCACTGTAAATGAGGTTGGTGTTAGGAAGGGCATCCAGCTGTAGAAATCAAGCCAGAATCAGTTCCCGTCCCACCCTTGCAAGCAGGGAAAAGCGGACGTAAAATGAAATGATGATAGAGTAATGTAAATGCTAAAGGGTTAATGATATATATATGTATGCGTGTCTGTTGTGTATGAAATTGTGTTTTAGTCTGCCCACACCTAACTTCAGTTTAAATACTTTAGCAACAACACAGGGTACCAAACATTTCCTTTCACTTCACATTTTTTTATATTTATCTAAAAACCTTCCATCTTAATTTTATGATTGTTAATTATGTTCCAAATACCAACTTATTAATGAGAAAGTTAGTCATATTACTAAATCACTCTAAATATTTGTTTATTTAAAAAAAATCATAGACAGTGTCTTTCATTAGAAATATGGTAATGGAAGGGTTAATGACATAGACAGTGTCTTTCATTAGAAATATGGTAATGAAAGAGTTAATGACATAGACAGTGTCTTTCATTTCAAATATAGTAATGAAAGGGTTAATGACATAGACAGTGTCTTTCATTTGAAATATAGTAATGAAAGGGTTAATGAAATAGGTAGTGTCTTTCATTAGAAATATAGTAATGAAAGGGTTAATGACATAGACAGTGTCTTTCATTAGAAATATGGTAATGAAAGGGTTAATGACATAGACAATGTCTTTCATTAGAAATATAGTAATGAAAGGATTAATGACATAGACAGTGTCTTTCATTAGAAATATGGAAATGAAAAGGTTAATGACATAGACAGTGTCTTTCATTAGAAATATGGAAATGAAAAGGTTAATGTCATAGACAGTGTCTTTCATTAGAAATATGGTAATGGAAGGGTTAATGACATAGACAGTGTCTTTCCTTAGAAATATGGTAATGGAAGGGTTAATGACATAGACAGTGTCTTTCATTAGAAATATGGTAATGAAAGGGTTAATGACATAGATAGGGTCTTTCATTAGAAATATGGTAATGGAAGGGTTAATGATATAGACAGTGTCTTTCATTAGAAATATGGTAATGAAAGGGTTAATGACATAGACAGTGTCTTTCATTAGAAATATGGTAATGGAAGGGTTAATGACATAGACAGTGTCTTTCATTAGAAATATGGAGATGAAAAGGTTAATGACATAGACAGTGTCTTTCATTAGAAATATGGTAATGGAAGGGTTAATGACATAGACAGTGTCTTTCCTTAGAAATATGGTAATGGAAGGGTTAATGACATAGACAGTGTCTTTCATTAGAAATATGGTAATGAAAGGGTTAATGACATAGATAGGGTCTTTCATTAGAAATATGGTAATGGAAGGGTTAATGACATAGACAGTGTCTTTCATTAGAAATATGGTAATGAAAGGGTTAATGACATAGACAGTGTCTTTCATTAGAAATATGGTAATGGAAGGGTTAATGACATAGACAGTGTCTTTCATTAGAAATATGGTAATGGAAGGGTTAATGACATAGACAGTGTCTTTCATTAGAAATATGGTAATGAAAGGGTTAATGACATAGATAGGGTCTTGCATTAGAAATATGGTAATGGAAGGGTTAATGACATAGACAGTGTCTTTCATTAGAAATATGGTAATGAAAGGGTTAATTACATAGACAGTGTCTTTCATTAGAAATATGGTAATGAAAGGGTTAATGACATAGACAGTGTCTTTCATTAGAAATATGGTAATGGAAGGGTTAATGACATAGACAGTGTCTTTCATTAGAAATATGGAGATGAAAAGGTTAATGACATAGACAGTGTCTTTCATTAGAAATATGGTAATGGAAGGGTTAATGACATAGACAGTGTCTTTCCTTAGAAATATTGTAATGGAAGGGTTAATGACATAGACAGTGTCTTTCATTAGAAATATGGTAATGAAAGGGTTAATGACATAGATAGGGTCTTTCATTAGAAATATGGTAATGGAAGGGTTAATGACATAGACAGTGTCTTTCATTAGAAATATGGTAATGGAAGGGTTAATGACATAGACAGTGTCTTTCATTAGAAATATGGAGATGAAAAGGTTAATGACATAGACAGTGTCTTTCATTAGAAATATGGTAATGGAAGGGTTAATGACATAGACAGTGTCTTTCCTTAGAAATATTGTAATGGAAGGGTTAATGACATAGACAGTGTCTTTCATTAGAAATATGGTAATGAAAGGGTTAATGACATAGATAGGGTCTTTCATTAGAAATATGGTAATGGAAGGGTTAATGACATAGACAGTGTCTTTCATTAGAAATATGGTAATGAAAGGGTTAATGACATAGACAGTGTCTTTCATTAGAAATATGGTAATGGAAGGGTTAATGACATAGACAGTGTCTTTCATTAGAAATATGGTAATGGAAGGGTTAATGACATAGACAGTGTCTTTCATTAGAAATATGGTAATGAAAGGGTTAATGACATAGATAGGGTCTTGCATTAGAAATATGGTAATGGAAGGGTTAATGACATAGACAGTGTCTTTCATTAGAAATATGGTAATGAAAGGGTTAATTACATAGACAGTGTCTTTCATTAGAAATATGGTAATGGAAGGGTTGAAGACATAGTGTCTCTCATTAAGAAATATGGTAATGAAAGGTTTAAGGATACCACATCCATCTTTATATATTTAGTAATACTACCCAAGGGGTGAGGGGACAAAAGGAATATCATTGTTTACTTACAAATGTCCTAGAATTTTCTACCAATTACCAAGACTTAATCAGTGTTTGATGATTTTTTTTATTGGATGAATGAAATATTGTTTTAATGAGAATACCTCTATATTATTATTATTAAAACTTTGCCTTTCATCCATACGGGGTCGATAAAATAAAGTACCAGTAATACACTGTGATAATTGTTGGCCTTGTGCCAAAAGTAGAAACAATTATTAAAATAAACCACCAGTAATACACTGGGGTCAATTTATCTAGACTTCCCCGTCCCTCAGAATTGCTTATAGTAGAAGTCATTCACATCTCACTGTTGCTGGTGAAGTTTCCAGGTATATTTCTGATAAACAATGTCAAACATTTCTAACCTCTCATACACATGTCAGTGTGTTTGTTGTGACAGTGGAGGGGGGGGGGGGGTTGTGTTGTGGGGTGGTGGAGGTTGTGGTGGTTGTGTTTTAGTGTGATGTGGTGGGGTGGGGGTTGTGGTGGTGGTGGTGGGGGTGTAGCTGGTGTTGGGGGGGGGGGGTGTAGATGGTGTCGGGGGGGGTGTTGTTGATGGTGGTGTAGATGGTGTTGGTAGGGGTGTTGTTGATGGTGTTGGTGGGGGTGGTGTAGATGGTGTTGGTGGGGGTGTTAATGATGGTGGTAGTGGTGTGTTGGTCCTGTTGGTGGTGGTGGTGTTTATGATGGTGTTGTGGTGTTGATGGTGGTGTGGAGTTGTTGTTTAGCCCTAGGTCGGCCAACATAACGATCCAAATCATTGCTACCATCACATTCAGGAGGGAAGGTCATGTTATCCACTTCCTTCCACTAATGTCATTTGAGGTGTATTTGGTTGTTGTTTCTAGCACGTTGAGTAACTTATTGACGTCAGCTTAGAGTTTGTGACGTTGGTAGGGGGGGGGGGGGCTTTGTGTTGTGGGGAGGGGTTGTTGTTGGGGGTATTGTTTTTGATGATACACATATATACATACATACACATATACACATGTAATACACACATATGTATACATACATACACATACATACATATATACATACACACATGTATACATACATACACATATACACATGTAATACACAATGTATACATACATACACATACACATGTATACATACATACACATACATACATATATACATACACACATGTATACATACATACACATACACACATGTAATACACATATATACATACATACACACATGTATACACACATGTATACATACATACACATACACACATATGTATACATACATACATATACACACATGTATACATACATATACATACACACATGTACACATACATATACATACACACATGTACACATACATACACATACACACATGTATACACACATACATATACACATGTATACATACGTACACATACACACATGTATACACACGTGTGTATATATATATACACACACGCACACATACATATACATACATGCATCTACATACATCCACACACACATACATATACACATACACACACACATACACACACACATATACACACACATACATACGCACACATGCACACACATACGCCTCAGTCGGGTGGCTGGAACAGGTAAAAGAGTAAAAGAGTATACATACATCCACACACACACACACACACATACATATATACACACATACATACATATATACATACATACAGACACATACATACATATACATAGACACACACACATACATACATATATATATATATACATACATCCACACATATGTATACATACATACACATCCACATACATCCACACATATATACACACACATACATGCACATATACATCTGCACATACATCCACATACGCATATACATCCACATACACACATACACCACACACACACACATACACACACCACACCAGTTCAATAATATCAGATTTTCCCAATCATAAATTTCTACAAAACAATGTGACGCATTCTTATATATAACTGTTGTTGTTGTTACTGTTGTTGTTGTTGCTGTTGTTGTTGTTGTTACTGTGGTTGTTGTTGTTGTTGTTACTGTTGTTGTTGTTGTTACTGTTGTTGTTGTTGTTGTTATTGTTGCTGTTGTTGTTATTGTTGTTGCTGTTGTTGTTGTAACTGTTGTTGTTATTGTTGTTACTGTTTTTGTTGTTGTTACTGTTGTTGTTATCGTTGCTGTTGTTGTTGTTATTACTGTTGTTGTTGTTACTGTTGTTGTCATTACTGTTGTTGTTGTTGTTATTGTTGCTGTTGCTGTTATTGTTGTTGCTGTTGTTGTTGTTATTACTGTTGTTGTTATTGTTGCTGTTGCTGTTATTGTTGTTGTTACTGTTGTTACTATTATTGTTATTTTTGTTTCTGTTGTTATTGTTGTTACTGTTGTTGTTATTGTTGTTGTTACTGTTGTTGTTACTCTTACTGCTGTTGTGTTTATTTTCATTATGTTTTTATTGATGTTGTTGTTTATCTCAAGAAATGTTTATTTCCATATGGTGCTGCTTGTTCTATCTTTCTCTCTCACACACACACACACACACACACACACACACACGCATTCACACACACATATATATATATATACATATTGGGTATCGAAGTTGTAGCCATGATATAACAGGTACTAATCAAATTGTTTCAGGCAATTACAAAGCACTCAATGGAGCGAGAGGTTAATACATTATTGTCCACACACACATGGCTTAGTGGTTAGAGCATCGGGCTTGCAATCGAAAGGTTGTGAGTTTAATTCTCAGACCGAGTAATGTGTTGTTTCCTTGAGCAAGACACTTTATTTCACATTGCTCCAGTTTACTCAGCTGTAGAAATGAAATGATAGGACTGGGGTCCCTATCATTCCACTGTAAATTGGACGTGGAGGTGCCACGGCAAAAAAAGCACCCAGCCCACATTGTAAAGTGGTCGTGGAGGTGCCACGGCAAAAAAAGCACCCAGCCCACATTGTAAAGTGGACGCGGGGCTGCCACGGCAAAAAAGTACCCAGCACTCACTGTAAATGAGGTTGGTGTTAGGAAGGGCATCCAGCTGTAGAAATCAAGCCAGAATAAGTTCCTGTTTGAGCAAGACAAGGTCAGCCAACTGGACACTGCCCACAACAGGACAACCCGTCTAACCCATGCTAGCGTGGAAGAACGGATGATGATGATACATATATATATGGGGTGGGTAATATTGCCGAGATCCATGGACGAGTTCACTCTGTCCTTCATCATCACAGCTATGTCCTGCTTCTCCCAGAGACCAGTGTCTGTCCTCAGGGCATCAACATATGTCAACCTCTGCCTCCCTCTGCCAGTGTGTCCATGTAGGGGTCCGCACAGGACCACTGAGTGCAGTGTCTTTTTGATTGCCTTTATCTTACCTTCTATTTTACATAGATTAGCCTTATATATCACTTTCCATATAATTTATATCGACAATCAATCTACAAGATCCCGGACCTCATTCACTTAACAAGTGGGGTGGAGCTTGTCTAATCAGGCTGAGGGAACAATGTTTCCATTGGCCTTTCCAATTGCTAATACTATCTACTGGTCGCAAATCCAGGAAGAAGGAGCAATGTGAAATAAAGTGTCTTGCTGAAGGACATAACGCATCGCCCGGTCCAGGAATCACTGACAACCTCATGATTGTGAATCCAATTTTGTTATTTCCGTTTACCTTTTACATACATATATATATCAACGCTTACGTGGACCTCTCAAAATTCGTTGGATTTTCTAATTGGATTTTCACCCCGAAACTGGATACTTACCTGGAGTACACCTGAACTTCCACCAGGAAATCTTTCACATCATTGAAATTTTCTTTGCTTCTTGCATTTAAATATTCCACGACTCTCTACCACTTTTCCTCTACTGCAATCTTCTTACACCACCACCTTCTTCTCACCCATCTACTTTTCACTCCCACCCTAGTACCTCCAATATGCCCAATCTCAAATCTCTTCTCCGCCAGCTCCATTCTCCTCTCAAGCGCTTCCTCCAACCTCTCCCCCCTATACAGTTTTGCAAGAGATGTTTTGATTCGTCGACTAGTGTCGAGATGATGGATCTCGCTCTCATGCCCCAGAATTCAGGAACCCCGGTGCAGTTGGTTGCGAAATCCATCATCTTTTCAAATAGCTAATAATGTGTGTGGGCGCCACTACTACACACATGTGAAAGAATTTGACAGCCAAGTCTTGAAGAAGGTGCTTTCTCCTCCGTGTGGTGGGTTACCCGGTGCCAGATACCAACCTGGTATTTATACCCTCGCCCTAATTGTTCGTGTTGCAATCACTAGAGTAGTCGCTAACCAAAGCTACGGACCCACTCTATCCGTCTGGAGATACGTTGTACTAGCTTACCAGCATACTAGTAGCAGGAAGTTGACTTTTCCGGCACTGCAGCACCTTTCGGCGGGCCGTGCTGGTTTTGGATGGCCATTGATTGACTCCAAGAGCTCTTAAGAGCTCCCAAGAGTTCCTTTGCCCTTTGACAGGTTTTGTTTTCAGTCCTGCAGGATGTCCAAAGTCACCCTCCTCACCAAGAAATCTTGGTGGGGTTGCCAGTTTAGTCGCCAACGACCCGACCATGAGACAGGTTGTACTGGGATACATGTTACCAGTAGCACCAACTGGTGACCTGACTCTATATATATATATATAAGTATGTATACGTACATACATATATGTATACAGACATACAGTAGTATGTACATATTGATTCACCGAACATTTATTATAATGCTCGGTTTGTTTGTAAACAAACATCCTGAATTAAGCCGTACAGTGTTTAACAACCATTGTTGCCCTTTTGTTCAACACTGACAAAGGAACGATGTACTAGTTTCAAGCTTAAATGGAAAAAATGAAACAAAATTTCATTTCTCACTCTTAGTACGGCTGTTACTTAAATATAAGTATGTATACGTACATATATATGTTTACAAACAACCCGAGCATTATAATAAATGTTCGGTGAATCCATACGTACATATATATATGTGTGCATGTATGTATATATATATACATACTACTGTACGTCTGTATACATATACATACTACTGTACATCTGTATACATAAATATATGTACGTATACATACTTATATTTAAGTAACAGCCGTACTAAGAGTGAGTGAGAAATTAAATTTCGTTTCAATTTTTCCCATTATCGTTTTTGGTGCGCCCGGCCGATTAACTCACTCAATATGCAAATTAGGCTGCTCAGCCGTTAATATGCATCAGGAAAGTATATACTTTCAGACGACGTTCAATCATCTGGCAGGAAGGTATACGGTGCTGATGATAGCTAATAGGCTTGAAACTAGTACATCGTTCCTTTGTCAGTGTTGAACAAAAGGGCAATGATGGTTGCTAAACAGTGTACGGCTTAATTCAGGATGTTTGTTTACAAATAAATGTTCGGTGAATCCATACGTACATATATATATGTGTGCATGTATGTATATATATACATACTACTGTATGTCTGTATACATATATGTATGTACGTATACATACTTATATTTAAGTAACAGCCGTACTAAGAGTGAGAAATGAAATTTCGTTTCATTTTTTCCATTTATATATATATATATATATATATATATATATATATATATATATATATATATTGGTAAACGGAATAGAAAATGCTGACAAATTGTTCACAGTTGAAAAATGGTTTAATTAGGAATAAAAGAGTATTAGTGATTGTATGGGTTAGTATTCAGCTGTGGTTTTAAGTTTTTAAGTTTTTACCGGTTGCGCATTTCTAAATGCTTTTCAAAAATAATTTTGAGATAGAGTGTCCGTGCTGTTTGCTCTGATAGAGTGTCCGTGCTGTTTGCTCTGATCTGAGCAAACAGCATGGACACTCTATCAGAGCAGACAGCACGGACACTCTATCTCAAAATTATTTTTGAAAAGCATTTAGAAATGCGCAACCGGTAAAAACTTAAAAACTTAAAACCACAACTGAATACTAACCCATACAATCACTAATACTCTTTTATTCCTAATTAAACCATTTTTCAACTGTGAACAATTTGTCAGCATTTTCTATTCCATTTACCAATATATAATAACTTGTGTGTTACACCTCTATTCTTTTAACTATATATATATATATATATATATATATATATATTTATATGTATATATATATACGTAGATCATTTACCTCTTTGCTCTCCATGCTGGCATGGGTTGTCCTGAGACCAGACATGTCAGATGACCACATCATGCTCATGTGTTCTATTTCAGTATGGTTTCTATGACTGGATACCCTTCCTAATGCCAACCATTTTATAATGCGGTACTGGGGCCAAGACCACAAATCAATGAAGTACCCCATACAATGTATGATGCAGAGTTGGTATATTAGTGAAAGTAGAGGAGTGGCTGCAAACTCACCAGTTTCAGCTAGTTACCTCTTCTAGGGTTAGCAAGTGTATGTATGTAAAGTGGTGATGTAGGTGTCACAGCAAAATCACGCAGTCCACACGGTAGAGTGGACGTGATGATGTCACAACAAAAAGCTCCCAGTACTCATTGTAAATGAGGTTGGCATTAGGAAGGGCATCCAGCTGTAGAGACCAAGCCAAAATCAGTTCTGTATGGGCAAGACATGGTCACCTGACCTAGCATTGCACACAACAGAACAACACGTCTAACCCATGTCGGCATGGAAAATGGACGTAAAATGATGATGATGATGCTGACATATATATATGTATGTATATATATATATATATATATATATATATATATATATATATATATATATATATATATATGGCTTGTGGCTGAGTGGTTTGAGAATTGGATTCACAATCTTGAGGTTGTGAGTTCAATTCCTGGACTGGGCGATGCATTGTGTCCTTGAGCAAGACACTTTATTTCACGTTGCTCCTTCTACCTCGAGTTGTGACCGATAGATAGTACAAGGAACTGGAAAGACCGACAAAAACATTGTTTAGTCGGTCCGATTTGACGAAAGTCTATATATATATGTGTATATATATATATATATATATATATATATATATATATATATGTGTGTATCATCATCATAATCATCATCATCATCATCACCGTTTTACGTCTGTTCTTCCATGCTAGCATGGGTTAGACCGTTTGTCCTGTTGTGGGCAGTGTCCGGTCGGCTGACCATGTCTTGCTCATATGGGAACTGATTCTGGTTTGATTTCTACAGCTGGATACCCTTCCTAACACCAACCTCATTTACAGTGAGTGCTGGGTGCTTCTTTGCCGTGGCACCTCCACGACCACTTTGCAGTGGAATGATAGGGACCCCAGTCCTATCATCTCATTTCTACAGCTGAGTAAACTGGAGCAATGTGAAATAAAGTGTCTTGCTCAAGGAAACAACACATCACCCGGTCTGAGAATTGAACTCACAACCTTTCAATTGCAAGGCCAATGCTCTAACCACTAAGCCATGTGCCTCCATATATACATATATATATGCATATATACATGCACACATATATGTACATATATACATATGTATATATATATATATTTATATATACACACACATACACATGTATATATATATATATACAAATATTCTAAGGAGGGTAAAATTCCCGAGATCCATGGACTAGTTCTCTCCAGCGGTCTCTGTCCCTCATTATCGCTGCCATATCCTGCATCTCCAACAGACCAGTGTCTGTCCTTAGGGCATCAACATACGTTAACCTTGGTCTTCCTCTTCCAGTGTGTCCATGTAGGGGCTCCCAAAGGAGCACTGAGTGCAATGTCAACTCTGGATGTCGGTGACCATGTCCAGCTAACCTCAGTCTCCTCTGTGTCACTTTTGAGCTGACTTTTGGGATGCTCCCGTACAGCTCTGGGTTTTTCATCCTCAGTGTATACTGATTAATGTTCAGAGCCATCCACCATCTGAGTATATATATATATACATACTAAACTACTACCTGGCATTAACCCTTGACATAAACCGAACTTTAACAATGAAAGTTTAAATCCTAACCTTAAAATGTAACCCTATATTTAAAACCTCAACCCTAAACCCCTACCTTAACATTCAACTTTCCTCTTCCATCAGAACATAAGACCTTGGTGGGAGGAGAAAGGTGATTATATAACCCCAGTATTTTACTGGTATGTCATCTTATTGAATGTCAGAAGGATGAGAGGCAAAGTTGACCGTGGTGGGATTTGAACTCAGAAGAGTAAAGAGAGCTGGAACTAATACTGCTAAACATGTTGTCTGACGCTCTACCAACTCGGACAACCCACTGCCATTATAATATCGGTAGAGTGTCGGACAACATGCGTTGTGGCATCGAGTTATGGCCCTTTGCGTTCTGAGTTCAAATCCTGCCAAGGTTAGTTTTGCCTTCCATCCTTACGGGATCGATAAAATAAAGTACCAGTAATGTACTGGGGCCAATGTAATCGAGTTTCCCCTCCCCAAAAATTGCTGGCCTTGTCATTGTTTCATGATCATCATCATCATTATCAACATCACCACCACCACCACCATCACCATCACCACCATCATCATCACCACCATCACCACCACCACCATCACCATCACCAACATCATCACCAACACCATCACCAGCATCACCATCATCATCACCAACACCAGCATCACCATCATCATCATCACCAACATCATCACCAACATCATCATCATCATCATCACCAACATCATCACCAACACCATCATCACCATCATCATCACCAACACCAGCATCACCATCATCATCATCACCAACATCATCACCAACATCATCACCATCATCATCATCATCACCAACACCATCACCATCATCATCATCATCACCAGCATCATCACCATCACCATCATCACCATCACCACCATCATCACCACCACCATCACCACCATCATCACCACCACCATCACCACCATCACCAACACCATCAACACCATCATCAACATCATCACCACCATCACCACCACCACCACCATCACCATCACCATCACCACCACCACCACCATCATCATCACCATCACCACCACCATCATCACCATTATCACCATCACCATCACCATCACCATCACCATCATCACCATCACCACCATCATCACCACCATCATCATCACCATTATCACCATCACCATCACCATCACCATCATCACCAACACCACCACCACCACCACCATCATCATCACCAAACCCAACACCAGCATCATCACCATCACCATCATCATCACCAACATCATCACCACCACCACCACCATCATCATCACCATCACCAACACCACAACCACCACCATCACCATCATCATCACCACCACCACCACCACCACCATCATCACCATCACCAACACCATCACCAACACCACCACCATCACCACCACCAGCACCACCATCACCACCATCACCATCACCACCACCACCGCCATCACCACCACCACCACCACCACTACCATCACCACCACCACCACCATCACCACCACCAGCACCACCATCACCACCACCACCATCACCACCACCACCACCACCACCACCACCATCACCACCACCACCATCACCAACACCACCACCACCACCACCATCACCATCATCACCATTAACAAGGCCAGCAATTAGAAAGTAAGTGAGGAAAGTGGATTAGACCAACCCCAGTGCATGACTGGTATTCTACCATATCAAACCCCTGTCAGGTCGAAAGGCAAAGCTGACCTCAGCGGGATCTCAACTTAGAATGTAAAACACTGCAACTATATCCCACAAAACATATCGCCCGACGCTCTACCGGTTACTGATAACAATAGGAAGAGGTCAATGAATGATTTGTGTATCAGCCGGAAGGGCTTACTCATCTAATGGATGAAACATTTGTAAAGATATATTTCTTTATTTACCATAAAGGCATAAAAAGAAGGGACAAATACAAAGGGGGAGTTTACATACAATCGAGTAAAAAGGGTGTAACATGAAAATAATCGAAAATAACCTCAAAAGGGAGGGGACGTGATGGGGGTTGCACACACCCCCGAAAAAGTGTGCAATCCTTTGCCCGGGGAGCACATGGAGAAGGTGCTCCCCTCTCCTTTACTTCTTTACCTACAGGATGGTATACAGAGAAGGCCCATTTACACGAGCCATTCTCGCCACTATCACCCACCTTTCATAAAACTGCCTGTGGCCAAGCACCTCTCTCTCCATTCTTATCCTTCTTCCGAAGTGAAACATTTGTAAAGATAGGGGCTGGGATATATGTGAGGCTCTCACATTAACAGAGATTTGGTGTACAGTTACTACATCTGGTGTTAGTATGGTAAACAGGATAACATCTGTTGTGTCATGAGGTGTGCTTAGATATCGACATGTATTTTGAGAGGTGCTCTTACGTCATATATATATATATACACACCCCTTTCTACACATAATGTCTATTGAGGTGCTGTTACGTCATATATATATATATATATATAAATATATATACACACCCCTTTCTACACATAATGTCTATTGAGGTGCTGTTACGTTATATATATATATATATATATACACCCCTTTCTACACATAATGTCTATTGAGGTGCTGTTACGTCATATATATATATATATATATATATATATACACCCCTTTCTACACATAATGTCTATTGAGGTGCTCTTACGTCATATATATATATATATCCTGATGTCTTCCAAAAGTAACGGTTGCATTTTGTAAGGGTACGTCAATGTTTATTTATAAAACTGGTATATATTGAATTTTGTCTGATGAAGGCATACCATAACTTAACATGGTATCCTTGAAATATGTATAATAAAATAGATATGGTTTTATAAATATAGTTTCCATTTGTTAATATCGTATATATATATATATATATATATATATATATATATATATATAGCATATATATATATATCCCACCCTTGCAAGCAGGGAATAGCGGACGTAAAATAATGATAATGATGATGATGATGTATATATATATATATACATACATACCCCTTCTACACATGTATTGATGTGGCGGTATGTCATATATATATATATATACACCCCTTTCTACACATGTGTTGAAGATATTTTACGTCATATATATATACACACACACACACACACCCTTTCTACACATGTATTCAAGTGATGTTACGTCATATATATATATACCTTTCATTTATATATATATATATATACACACTCACCCTTTCTACACATGTATTGAAGTGACTTTACATCATATATACCCCTATCTATACATGTATTGAGACAAGATGTACGTCTACATGTCTGATGGGAGTGTGTGTGGTAGTGTAACATATAGTGTGTGTGTGGTAGTGAAACATATAGTGTGTGTGTGGTAGTGAAACATACAGTGTGTGTGTGGTAGTGACACATACAGTGTGTGTGTGGTAGTGAAACATATAGTGTGTGTGTGGTAGTGAAACATACAGTGTGTGTGTGGTAGTGTAACATACAGTGTGTGTGTGGTAGTGTAACATACAGTGTGTGTGTGGTAGTGTAACATACAGTGTGTGTGTGGTAGTGTAACATACAGTGTGTGTGTGGTAGTGTAACATACAGTGTGTGTGTGGTAGTGAAACATATAGTGTGTGTGTGGTAGTGTAACATACAGTGTGTGTGTGGTAGTGTAACATATAGTGTGTGTGTGGTAGTGTAACATATAGTGTGTGTGTGGTAGTGAAACATATAGTGTGTGTGTGGTAGTGTAACATATAGTGTGTGTGTGGTAGTGAAACATATAGTGTATGTGTGGTAGTGTAACATATAGTGTGTGTGTGGTAGTGAAACATATAGTGTGTGTGTGGTAGTGTAACATATAGTGTGTGTGTGGTAGTGAAACATATAGTGTGTGTGTGGTAGTGAAACATATAGTGTGTGTGTGGTAGTGTAACATATAGTGTGTGTGGTAGTGAAACATATAGTGTGTGTGTGGTAGTGTAACATATAGTGTGTGTGTGGTAGTGTAACATATAGTGTGTGTGTGGTAGTGAAACATATAGTGTGTGTGTGTGGTAGTGTAACATATAGTGTGTGTGTGGTAGTGAAACATATAGTGTGTGTGTGGTAGTGTAACATACAGTGTGTGTGTGTGGTAGTGTAACATATAGTGTGTGTGTGGTAGTGTAACATATAGTGTGTATGTGGTAGTGTAACATACAGTGTGTGTGTGGTAGTGAAACATATAGTGTGTGTGTGGTAGTGTAACATACAGTGTGTGTGTGGTAGTGTAACATATAGTGTGTGTGTGGTAGTGTAACATATAGTGTGTGTGTGGTAGTGTAACATATAGTGTGTGTGTGGTAGTGTAACATACAGTGTGTGTGTGGTAGTGTAACATATAGTGTGTGTGTGGTAGTGTAACATATAGTGTGTGTGTGTGGTAGTGTAACATACAGTGTGTGGTAGTGTAACATACAGTGTGTGTGTGGTAGTGTAACATATAGTGTGTGTGGTAGTGTAACATACAGTGTGTGTGTGGTAGTGTAACATACAGTGTGTGTGTGGTAGTGTAACATATAGTGTGTGTGTGGTAGTGAAACATATAGTGTGTGTGTGGTAGTGTAACATACAGTGTGTGTGTGGTAGTGTAACATACAGTGTGTGTGTGGTAGTGTAACATATAGTGTGTGTGGTAGTGTAACATACAGTGTGTGTGTGGTAGTGTAACATGTAGTGTGTGTGTGGTAGTGTAACATATAGTGTGTGTGGTAGTGTAACATATAGTGTGTGTGGTAGTGTAACATATAGTGTGTGTGTGGTAGTGTAACATATAGTGTGTGTGGTAGTGTAACATATAGTGTGTGTGGTAGTGTAACATACAGTGTGTGTGTGGTAGTGTAACATATAGTGTGTGTGTGGTAGTGTAACATATAGTGTGTGTGTGGTAGTGAAACATATAGTGTGTGTGTGGTAGTGAAACATATAGTGTGTGTGTGGTAGTGTAACATACAGTGTGTGTGTGGTAGTGAAACATACAGTGTGTGTGGTAGTGAAACATATAGTGTGTGTGTGGTAGTGAAACATATAGTGTGTGTGTGGTAGTGAAACATACAGTGTGTGTGGTAGTGAAACATATAGTGTGTGTGTGGTAGTGAAACATATAGTGTGTGTGTGGTAGTGTAACATACAGTGTGTGTGTGGTAGTGTAACATATAGTGTGTGTGTGGTAGTGTAACATATAGTGTGTGTGTGGTAGTGAAACATACAGTGTGTGTGTGGTAGTGAAACACATAGTGTGTGTGTGGTAGTGAAACATATAGTGTGTGTGTGGTAGTGAAACATATAGTGTG
>OZ024759.1:12820167-12857667 GCA_964016885.1 Eledone cirrhosa | reverse complement strand
AACACCCCTGCTTCTGTGATAGAAAACTGTTTATAGAAACCTTCCATTATAATGTTATAAGAACCTTTGTTAAGTTATGTTCCAAACACCCCTGCTTCTGTGATAGAAAACTGTTTATAGAAACCTTCCATTATAATGTTATAAGAACCTTTGTTAAGTTATGTTCCAAACACCCCTGCTTCTGTGATAGAAAACTGTTTATAGAAACCTTCCATTATAATGTTATAAGAACCTTTGTTAAGTTATGTTCCAAACACCCCTGCTTCTGTGATAGAAAACTGTTTATAGAAACCTTCCATTATAATGTTATAAGAACGTTTGTTAAGTTATGTTCCAAACACCCCTGCTTCTGTGATAGAAAACTGTTTATAGAAACCTTCCATTATAATGTTATAAGAACGCTTTGTTAAGTTATGTTCCAAACACCCCTGCTTCTGTGATAGAAAACTGTTTATAGAAACCTTCCATTATAATGTTATAAGAACGTTTGTTAAGTTATGTTCCAAACACCCCTGCTTCTGTGATAGAAAACTGTTTATAGAAACCTTCCATTATAATGTTATAAGAACCTTTGTTAAGTTATGTTCCAAACACCCCTGCTTCTGTGATAGAAAACTGTTTATAGAAACCTTCCATTATAATGTTATAAGAACCTTTGTTAAGTTATGTTCCAAACACCCCTGCTTCTGTGATAGAAAACTGTTTATAGAAACCTTCCATTATAATGTTATAAGAACCTTTGTTAAGTTATGTTCCAAACACCCCTGCTTCTGTGATAGAAAACTGTTTATAGAAACCTTCCATTATAATGTTATAAGAACCTTTGTTAAGTTATGTTCCAAACACCCCTGCTTCTGTGATAGAAAACTGTTTATAGAAACCTTCCATTATAATGTTATAAGAACGTTTGTTAAGTTATGTTCCAAACACCCCTGCTTCTGTGATAGAAAACTGTTTATAGAAACCTTCCATTATAATGTTATAAGAACGTTTGTTAAGTTATGTTCCAAACACCCCTGCTTCTGTGATAGAAAACTGTTTATAGAAACCTTCCATTATAATGTTATAAGAACCTTTGTTAAGTTATGTTCCAAACACCCCTGCTTCTGTGATAGAAAACTGTTTATAGAAACCTTCCATTATAATGTTATAAGAACGTTTGTTAAGTTATGTTCCAAACACCCCTGCTTCTGTGATAGAAAACTGTTTATAGAAACCTTCCATTATAATGTTATAAGAACGTTTGTTAAGTTATGTTCCAAACACCCCTGCTTCTGTGATAGAAAACTGTTTATAGAAACCTTCCATTATAATGTTATAAGAACGTTTGTTAAGTTATGTTCCAAACACCCCTGCTTCTGTGATAGAAAACTGTTTATAGAAACCTTCCATTATAATGTTATAAGAACGTTTGTTAAGTTATGTTCCAAACACCCCTGCTTCTGTGATAGAAAACTGTTTATAGAAACCTTCCATTATAATGTTATAAGAACGTTTGTTAAGTTATGTTCCAAACACCCCTGCTTCTGTGATAGAAAACTGTTTATAGAAACCTTCCATTATAATGTTATAAGAACCTTTGTTAAGTTATGTTCCAAACACCCCTGCTTCTGTGATAGAAAACTGTTTATAGAAACCTTCCATTATAATGTTATAAGAACGTTTGTTAAGTTATGTTCCAAACACCCCTGCTTCTGTGATAGAAAACTGTTTATAGAAACCTTCCATTATAATGTTATAAGAACCTTTGTTAAGTTATGTTCCAAACACCCCTGCTTCTGTGATAGAAAACTGTTTATAGAAACCTTCCATTATAATGTTATAAGAACCTTTGTTAAGTTATGTTCCAAACACCCCTGCTTCTGTGATAGAAAACTGTTTATAGAAACCTTCCATTATAATGTTATAAGAACCTTTGTTAAGTTATGTTCCAAACACCCCTGCTTCTGTGATAGAAAACTGTTTATAGAAACCTTCCATTATAATGTTATAAGAACGTTTGTTAAGTTATGTTCCAAACACCCCCTGCTTCTGTGATAGAAAACTGTTTATAGAAACCTTCCATTATAATGTTATAAGAACGTTTGTTAAGTTATGTTCCAAACACCCCTGCTTCTGTGATAGAAAACTGTTTATAGAAACCTTCCATTATAATGTTATAAGAACGTTTGTTAAGTTATGTTCCAAACACCCCTGCTTCTGTGATAGAAAACTGTTTATAGAAACCTTCCATTATAATGTTATAAGAACGTTTGTTAAGTTATGTTCCAAACACCCCTGCTTCTGTGATAGAAAACTGTTTATAGAAACCTTCCATTATAATGTTATAAGAACCTTTGTTAAGTTATGTTCCAAACACCCCTGCTTCTGTGATAGAAAACTGTTTATAGAAACCTTCCATTATAATGTTATAAGAACGTTTGTTAAGTTATGTTCCAAACACCCCTGCTTCTGTGATAGAAAACTGTTTATAGAAACCTTCCATTATAATGTTATAAGAACCTTTGTTAAGTTATGTTCCAAACACCCCTGCTTCTGTGATAGAAAACTGTTTATAGAAACCTTCCATTATAATGTTATAAGAACCTTTGTTAAGTTATGTTCCAAACACCCCTGCTTCTGTGATAGAAAACTGTTTATAGAAACCTTCCATTATAATGTTATAAGAACGTTTGTTAAGTTATGTTCCAAACACCCCTGCTTCTGTGATAGAAAACTGTTTATAGAAAACCTTCCATTATAATGTTATAAGAACGTTTGTTAAGTTATGTTCCAAACACCCCTGCTTCTGTGATAGAAAACTGTTTATAGAAACCTTCCATTATAATGTTATAAGAACCTTTGTTAAGTTATGTTCCAAACACCCCTGCTTCTGTGATAGAAAACTGTTTATAGAAACCTTCCATTATAATGTTATAAGAACGTTTGTTAAGTTATGTTCCAAACACCCCTGCTTCTGTGATAGAAAACTGTTTATAAAAACCTTCCATTATAATGTTATAAGAACGTTTGTTAAGTTATGTTCCAAACACCCCTGCTTCTGTGATAGAAAACTGTTTATAGAAACCTTCCATTATAATGTTATAAGAACCTTTGTTAAGTTATGTTCCAAACACCCCTGCTTCTGTGATAGAAAACTGTTTATAGAAACCTTCCATTATAATGTTATAAGAACGTTTGTTAAGTTATGTTCCAAACACCCCTGCTTCTGTGATAGAAAACTGTTTATAAAAACCTTCCATTATAATGTTATAAGAACGTTTGTTAAGTTATGTTCCAAACACCCCTGCTTCTGTGATAGAAAACTGTTTATAGAAACCTTCCATTATAATGTTATAAGAACCTTTGTTAAGTTATGTTCCAAACACCCCTGCTTCTGTGATAGAAAACTGTTTATAGAAACCTTCCATTATAATGTTATAAGAACCTTTGTTAAGTTATGTTCCAAACACCCCTGCTTCTGTGATAGAAAACTGTTTATAGAAACCTTCCATTATAATGTTATAAGAACGTTTGTTAAGTTATGTTCCAAACACCCCTGCTTCTGTGATAGAAAACTGTTTATAAAAACCTTCCATTATAATGTTATAAGAACGTTTGTTAAGTTATGTTCCAAACACCCCTGCTTCTGTGATAGAAAACTGTTTATAAAAACCTTCCATTATAATGTTATAAGAACGTTTGTTAAGTTATGTTCCAAACACCCCTGCTTCTGTGATAGAAAACTGTTTATAGAAACCTTCCATTATAATGTTATAAGAACGTTTGTTAAGTTATGTTCCAAACACCCCTGCTTCTGTGATAGAAAACTGTTTATAGAAACCTTCCATTATAATGTTATAAGAACCGTTTGTTAAGTTATGTTCCAAACACCCCTGCTTCTGTGATAGAAAACTGTTTATAGAAACCTTCCATTATAATGTTATAAGAACGTTTGTTAAGTTATGTTCCAAACACCCCTGCTTCTGTGATAGAAAACTGTTTATAGAAACCTTCCATTATAATGTTATAAGAACCTTTGTTAAGTTATGTTCCAAACACCCCTGCTTCTGTGATAGAAAACTGTTTATAGAAACCTTCCATTATAATGTTATAAGAACGTTTGTTAAGTTATGTTCCAAACACCCCTGCTTCTGTGATAGAAAACTGTTTATAGAAACCTTCCATTATAATGTTATAAGAACCGTTTGTTAAGTTATGTTCCAAACACCCCTGCTTCTGTGATAGAAAACTGTTTATAGAAACCTTCCATTATAATGTTATAAGAACCTTTGTTAAGTTATGTTCCAAACACCCCTGCTTCTGTGATAGAAAACTGTTTATAGAAACCTTCCATTATAATGTTATAAGAACCTTTGTTAAGTTATGTTCCAAACACCCCTGCTTCTGTGATAGAAAACTGTTTATAGAAACCTTCCATTATAATGTTATAAGAACGTTTGTTAAGTTATGTTCCAAACACCCCTGCTTCTGTGATAGAAAACTGTTTATAGAAACCTTCCATTATAATGTTATAAGAACGTTTGTTAAGTTATGTTCCAAACACCCCTGCTTCTGTGATAGAAAACTGTTTATAGAAACCTTCCATTATAATGTTATAAGAACGTTTGTTAAGTTATGTTCCAAACACCCCTGCTTCTGTGATAGAAAACTGTTTATAGAAACCTTCCATTATAATGTTATAAGAACGTTTGTTAAGTTATGTTCCAAACACCCCTGCTTCTGTGATAGAAAACTGTTTATAGAAACCTTCCATTATAATGTTATAAGAACGTTTGTTAAGTTATGTTCCAAACACCCCTGCTTCTGTGATAGAAAACTGTTTATAGAAACCTTCCATTATAATGTTATAAGAACGTTTGTTAAGTTATGTTCCAAACACCCCTGCTTCTGTGATAGAAAACTGTTTATAGAAACCTTCCATTATAATGTTATAAGAACGTTTGTTAAGTTATGTTCCAAACACCCCTGCTTCTGTGATAGAAAACTGTTTATAGAAACCTTCCATTATAATGTTATAAGAACGTTTGTTAAGTTATGTTCCAAACACCCCTGCTTCTGTGATAGAAAACTGTTTATAGAAACCTTCCATTATAATGTTATAAGAACCTTTGTTAAGTTATGTTCCAAACACCCCTGATTCTGTGATAGAAAACTGTTTATAGAAACCTTCCATTATAATGTTATAAGAACCTTTGTTAAGTTATGTTCCAAACACCCCTGCTTCTGTGATAGAAAACTGTTTATAGAAACCTTCCATTATAATGTTATAAGAACCTTTGTTAAGTTATGTTCCAAACACCCCTGCTTCTGTGATAGAAAACTGTTTATAGAAACCTTCCATTATAATGTTATAAGAACCTTTGTTAAGTTATGTTCCAAACACCCCTGATTCTGTGATAGAAAACTGTTTATAGAAACCTTCCATTATAATGTTATAAGAACGTTTGTTAAGTTATGTTCCAAACACCCCTGCTTCTGTGATAGAAAACTGCTTTAAAGTGTTTATATTTATATAAAAACCTTCCATTATAATGTTATAAGAACCTTTGTTAAGTTATGTTCCAAACACCCCTGCTTCTGTGATAGAAAACTGTTTATAGAAACCTTCCATTATAATGTTATAAGAACGTTTGTTAAGTTATGTTCCAAACACCCCTGCTTCTGTGATAGAAAACTGCTTTAAAGTGTTTATATTTATATAAAAACCTTCCATTATAATGTTATAAGAACCTTTGTTAAGTTATGTTCCAAACACCCCTGCTTCTGTGATAGAAAACTGTTTATAGAAACCTTCCATTATAATGTTATAAGAACGTTTGTTAAGTTATGTTCCAAACACCCCTGCTTCTGTGATAGAAAACTGTTTATAGAAACCTTCCATTATAATGTTATAAGAACGTTTGTTAAGTTATGTTCCAAACACCCCTGCTTCTGTGATAGAAAACTGTTTATAGAAACCTTCCATTATAATGTTATAAGAACCTTTGTTAAGTTATGTTCCAAACACCCCTGCTTCTGTGATAGAAAACTGTTTATAGAAACCTTCCATTATAATGTTATAAGAACCTTTGTTAAGTTATGTTCCAAACACCCCTGCTTCTGTGATAGAAAACTGTTTATAGAAACCTTCCATTATAATGTTATAAGAACCTTTAAGTTATGTTCCAAACACCCCTGCTTCTGTGATAGAAAACTGTTTATAGAAACCTTCCATTATAATGTTATAAGAACGTTTGTTAAGTTATGTTCCAAACACCCCTGCTTCTGTGATAGAAAACTGTTTATAGAAACCTTCCATTATAATGTTATAAGAACCTTTGTTAAGTTATGTTCCAAACACCCCTGCTTCTGTGATAAAAAACTGTTTATAGAAACCTTCCATTATAATGTTATAAGAACGTTTGTTAAGTTATGTTCCAAACACCCCTGCTTCTGTGATAGAAAACTGTTTATAGAAACCTTCCATTATAATGTTATAAGAACGTTTGTTAAGTTATGTTCCAAACACCCCTGCTTCTGTGATAGAAAACTGCTTTAAAGTGTTTATATTTATATAAAAACCTTCCATTATAATGTTATAAGAACCTTTGTTAAGTTATGTTCCAAACACACCTGCTTCTGTGATAGAAAACTGTTTATAGAAACCTTCCATTATAATGTTATAAGAACCTTTAAGTTATGTTCCAAACACCCCTGCTTCTGTGATAGAAAACTGTTTATAGAAACCTTCCATTATAATGTTATAAGAACCTTTGTTAAGTTATGTTCCAAACACCCCTGCTTCTGTGATAGAAAACTGTTTATAGAAACCTTCCATTATAATGTTATAAGAACGTTTGTTAAGTTATGTTCCAAACACCCCTGCTTCTGTGATAGAAAACTGCTTTAAAGTGTTTATATTTATATAAAAACCTTCCATTATAATGTTATAAGAACCTTTGTTAAGTTATGTTCCAAACACCCCTGCTTCTGTGATAGAAAACTGTTTATAGAAACCTTCCATTATAATGTTATAAGAACGTTTGTTAAGTTATGTTCCAAACACCCCTGCTTCTGTGATAGAAAACTGTTTATAGAAACCTTCCATTATAATGTTATAAGAACGTTTGTTAAGTTATGTTCCAAACACCCCTGCTTCTGTGATAGAAAACTGTTTATAGAAACCTTCCATTATAATGTTATAAGAACGTTTGTTAAGTTATGTTCCAAACACCCCTGCTTCTATGATAGAAAACTGTTTATAGAAACCTTCCATTATAATGTTATAAGAACGTTTGTTAAGTTATGTTCCAAACACCCCTGCTTCTGTGATAGAAAACTGTTTATAGAAACCTTCCATTATAATGTTATAAGAACGTTTGTTAAGTTATGTTCCAAACACCCCTGCTTCTGTGATAGAAAACTGTTTATAGAAACCTTCCATTATAATGTTATAAGAACGTTTGTTAAGTTATGTTCCAAACACCCCTGCTTCTGTGATAGAAAACTGTTTATAGAAACCTTCCATTATAATGTTATAAGAACGTTTGTTAAGTTATGTTCCAAACACCCCTGCTTCTGTGATAGAAAACTGTTTATAGAAACCTTCCATTATAATGTTATAAGAACGTTTGTTAAGTTATGTTCCAAACACCCCTGCTTCTGTGATAGAAAACTGTTTATAGAAACCTTCCATTATAATGTTATAAGAACGTTTGTTAAGTTATGTTCCAAACACCCCTGCTTCTGTGATAGAAAACTGTTTATAGAAACCTTCCATTATAATGTTATAAGAACGTTTGTTAAGTTATGTTCCAAACACCCCTGCTTCTGTGATAGAAAACTGTTTATAGAAACCTTCCATTATAATGTTATAAGAACGTTTGTTAAGTTATGTTCCAAACACCCCTGCTTCTGTGATAGAAAACTGTTTATAGAAACCTTCCATTATAATGTTATAAGAACGTTTGTTAAGTTATGTTCCAAACACCCCTGCTTCTGTGATAGAAAACTGTTTATAGAAACCTTCCATTATAATGTTATAAGAACGTTTGTTAAGTTATGTTCCAAACACCCCTGCTTCTGTGATAGAAAACTGTTTATAGAAACCTTCCATTATAATGTTATAAGAACGTTTGTTAAGTTATGTTCCAAACACCCCTGCTTCTGTGATAGAAAACTGTTTATAGAAACCTTCCATTATAATGTTATAAGAACGTTTGTTAAGTTATGTTCCAAACACCCCTGCTTCTGTGATAGAAAACTGTTTATAGAAACCTTCCATTATAATGTTATAAGAACGTTTGTTAAGTTATGTTCCAAACACCCCTGCTTCTGTGATAGAAAACTGTTTATAGAAACCTTCCATTATAATGTTATAAGAACGTTTGTTAAGTTATGTTCCAAACACCCCTGCTTCTGTGATAGAAAACTGTTTATAGAAACCTTCCATTATAATGTTATAAGAACGTTTGTTAAGTTATGTTCCAAACACCCCTGCTTCTGTGATAGAAAACTGTTTATAGAAACCTTCCATTATAATGTTATAAGAACGTTTGTTAAGTTATGTTCCAAACACCCCTGCTTCTGTGATAGAAAACTGTTTATAGAAACCTTCCATTATAATGTTATAAGAACGTTTGTTAAGTTATGTTCCAAACACCCCTGCTTCTGTGATAGAAAACTGTTTATAGAAACCTTCCATTATAATGTTATAAGAACGTTTGTTAAGTTATGTTCCAAACACCCCTGCTTCTGTGATAGAAAATTGTTTATAGAAACCTTCCATTATAATGTTATAAGAACCTTTGTTAAGTTATGTTCCAAACACCCCTGCTTCTGTGATAGAAAACTGTTTATAGAAACCTTCCATTATAATGTTATAAGAACGTTTGTTAAGTTATGTTCCAAACACCCCTGCTTCTGTGATAGAAAACTGTTTATAGAAACCTTCCATTATAATGTTATAAGAACGTTTGTTAAGTTATGTTCCAAACACCCCTGCTTCTGTGATAGAAAACTGTTTATAGAAACCTTCCATTATAATGTTATAAGAACGTTTGTTAAGTTATGTTCCAAACACCCCTGCTTCTGTGATAGAAAACTGTTTATAGAAACCTTCCATTATAATGTTATAAGAACGTTTGTTAAGTTATGTTCCAAACACCCCTGCTTCTGTGATAGAAAACTGTTTATAGAAACCTTCCATTATAATGTTATAAGAACGTTTGTTAAGTTATGTTCCAAACACCCCTGCTTCTGTGATAGAAAACTGTTTATAGAAACCTTCCATTATAATGTTATAAGAACGTTTGTTAAGTTATGTTCCAAACACCCCTGCTTCTGTGATAGAAAACTGTTTATAGAAACCTTCCATTATAATGTTATAAGAACGTTTGTTAAGTTATGTTCCAAACACCCCTGCTTCTGTGATAGAAAACTGTTTATAGAAACCTTCCATTATAATGTTATAAGAACGTTTGTTAAGTTATGTTCCAAACACCCCTGCTTCTGTGATAGAAAACTGTTTATAGAAACCTTCCATTATAATGTTATAAGAACGTTTGTTAAGTTATGTTCCAAACACCCCTGCTTCTGTGATAGAAAACTGTTTATAGAAACCTTCCATTATAATGTTATAAGAACGTTTGTTAAGTTATGTTCCAAACACCCCTGCTTCTGTGATAGAAAACTGTTTATAGAAACCTTCCATTATAATGTTATAAGAACGTTTGTTAAGTTATGTTCCAAACACCCCTGCTTCTATGATAGAAAACTGTTTATAGAAACCTTCCATTATAATGTTATAAGAACGTTTGTTAAGTTATGTTCCAAACACCCCTGCTTCTATGATAGAAAACTGTTTATAGAAACCTTCCATTATAATGTTATAAGAACGTTTGTTAAGTTATGTTCCAAACACCCCTGCTTCTGTGATAGAAAACTGTTTATAGAAACCTTCCATTATAATGTTATAAGAACGTTTGTTAAGTTATGTTCCAAACACCCCTGCTTCTATGATAGAAAACTGTTTATAGAAACCTTCCATTATAATGTTATAAGAACGTTTGTTAAGTTATGTTCCAAACACCCCTGCTTCTGTGATAGAAAACTGTTTATAGAAACCTTCCATTATAATGTTATAAGAACCTTTGTTAAGTTATGTTCCAAACACCCCTGCTTCTATGATAGAAACTGTTTATAGAAACCTTCCATTATAATGTTATAAGAACCTTTGTTAAGTTATGTTCCAAATACCCCTACTTCTGTGATAGAAAACTGTTTTAAAGTATTTATATTCATATAAAAACCTTCCATCATAATTTTGTGTAAGAACCTTTGTTAAGTTATGTTCCAAAAACCCTTGGTTCTATGATACAAAACTGTTTATTTATATTTATCTAAAAATCTTCCATCATAATTTTATGTAAGAACCTTTGTTAAGTTATGTTCCCCAACACTGGCTTCAATAATGAGAAAGTTAATTATATTACCAAATCCTTTATTATTCTAAATGATTTGAAGATTTAGAGGCAGTGTCAATTATTGAAAATCTGGTAATGGAAAGGTAAAAACATTGTGGTGCGGTTTGAGGGAGATTTGGCTGCTATTTCTAGCAGATTTTGTGGTCACAGGTTTCCCTGCTGAACTTTTATATGATGAGATTGTGTGTGTGTGTGGGGGGGGGGGGGGGGGGGTTAGATGTGTCATTTTGTATATACAGGGAATATTATTATTTTTTTTTCCTTTCCTGTTTCTTCTTTTTCTCACTCTCTTCTTTGTTGACCTTTGACCTTGGTTTGGACAACATTGGTGGCATGGAGGGGGAAGACATGGATCACTGTTGGTCTTCCATAGAAACATCTTGTCTGGGTTTGGTCAACATTGGTGGAGTGGAGGGGGAAGACATGGGTCACTGTTGGTCTTCCATAGAAACATCTTGTCTGGGTTTGGTCAACATTGGTGGAGTGGAGGGGGAAGACATGGGTCACTGTTGGTCTTCCATAGAAACATCTTGCCTCCTGGGTTTGGACTTCAGAGAGGAACTTTCTATTTACGAACTTTAGGGTCAACCCTAACCAGAAATGGCATCTTCCTCTCCTGGCTGTTGTTTCTAAGTCTATATTGTGACAATATTATTAAACAGGTCTTCTTTTTTATTTTTATCTTTCTCACACCTTCTCTCTCTCTTTCATGTAATCTTCTCTCACATCTCCTCTCTCTCATCTCCTCTCTCTCTCTTTCATGTAATCTTCTCTCACATCTCTCTCTCTTTCATGTACTCTTCTCTCACATTTCCTCTCTCTCTTTCATGTAATCTTCTCTCACATCTCCTCTCTCTCTTTCATGTAATCTTCTCTCACATCTCCTCTCTCTCTTTCATGTAATCTTCTCTCACATCTCCTCTCTCTCTTTCTTGTAATCTTCTCTCACATCTCCTCTCTCTCTTTCATGTAATCTTCTCTCACATCTCCTCTCTCTCTTTCATGTAATCTTCTCTCACACCTTCTCTCTCTCTCTCTTCTGCAGGCTCCCCAGTGTGAACATGCATTCTGTTCTGTGTGTATCCACGAGTGGTTGACCAGACAGCCTACCTGCCCAGTAGACCGTAACCCCATAACACCGAACCAACTCAAGTGTGTCCCTCGAATCCTACGTAACCTGCTGTCACGACTCACTATAAGTTGTGAGAACATTAACTACGGTTGTACAGCCATCCTTAACCTGGACATGTTGCAGACACATCTCCAAGAGTGTGAACACAATCCCAAGAAGCCAGTCCACTGTGAGGCAGGATGTGGACTGGTGGTACCCATGGATGAATTTAAGGTCAGTATCTTCTTTTTAAGGGGTTGCTCTCTCTTTATATTTTAAGGGTTCTCTCTGGTTTCAGTTGTAGGTCAGTATCTTCTTTTTAAGGGGTTTATTTCTTTATATTTTAAGGGCTCTCTCTCTCTGGTTTCAGTTGTAGGTCAGTATCTTCTTTTTAAGGGGTTTATTTCTTTATATTTTAAGGGCTCTCTCTCTCTGGATTCAGTTGTAGGTCAGTATCTTCTTTTTAAGGGGTTGCTCTCCTTTTATAAGGGCTGTCTCTGGTTTCAGTTGTAGGTCAGTATCTTCTTTTTAAGGGGTTGCTCTCCTTTTATAAGGGCTCTCTCTGGTTTCAGTTGTAGGTCATTATCTTCTTTTTAAGGGATTTCTCTCTCTCTTTATAAGGGCTCTCTCTGGTTTCAGTTGTAGGTCATTATCTTCTTTTTAAGGGATTTCTCTCTCCCCTTATAAGAGCTCTCTCTGGTTTCAGTTGTACGTCAGTATCTTCTTTTTAAGGGGTTTCTCTCTCCCTTTATAAGGGCTCTCTCTGGTTTCAGTTGTATGCCAGTAGCTTCTTTTTAAGGGATTTCTTTCTCTTTCTATCAGGGTTTCTCTCTTTTTACTAAGGTCTTCTCTCTTTTTATATAGGGATTCTCTGGCTTCAGTTATAGGCCAATATTTTGTATCTAAGGGCTTTCTCTCTCTCTTTTTTTTTTGTTACTGGCTTCATTTCTTGTTTTTAAGGGTTACTCTGGCTTCAGTTGTTGGCAGGGTCATTAACGTCATGCTCTGGAATATTTTGGAGTATTTGTGCAGACTTTCCACACTCCAACTTCAAATTCAGCTCTGAATAATCTAAGACTTTACTCACATACACACATGTACACACATGTACACACACACACACACACACACATGCAAAAAGTAAACAGAAACAACAAAGCAAACAACACAGTACAATGAAGAAATATATTAGTTTAAAGCTTGATATTATAGGAAACGAGTCTTATTGTTTTGGACACTAGTCCTTCATCAGAAGATAGAAGGAGAAGTAAAGGATGAAATAGAAAAATAGAAAATGAGAAGAGGAAGGAACAGAAAAAAAAATGCGTGCATATTCAGTCAGCCATTATCATCATCATCACCGTTTAACATCCATTTTCCACACTAGCATGGGTTAGACGAGTTGTCCTATTGTGAGACAGGCCAGGTCAGGTGATCATGTCTTGTTCACACAGAACTGACTTTTGCTTGGTTTCTACATCTGGATGACCTTCCTAATACCTGCTTCATTTACAGTGAGTACTGGGTGCTTTTTGTTGTGACATTCATCATCATCATCATCATCATCATCACCACCGTTTAACGTCCGTATATTGCCTATATGCTTCAGCTTCGGCTTGTTGCTGTGGGGGGTCGGGTCTTCGGTATTACTATGTGACGCCAGAGGTCACGGTTTTCGTGTCATTGCCCTTGAGAGGTGCAATTGGGTAAGGTCGGCCTTTATCACCCCATCCCAGGTCTTCTTGTACCACCAAACTCTAGGAGGGCTCTGTAGAAACAGTAGACAGCTTCTGCTACCTAGGTGACAGGAGTAGCAGCGGAGGTGGGTGTTCAGAAAGTACAATAACTAGGGTAAGAACGGGATGGAAGAAGTTCAGGGAGCTACTGCCACTGCTAGATGCAAAAGGCTTTTCCCTCAAAATGAAAGGCAGACTGTATGATGTGTGCATATGAACAGCAATGTTACATGGTAGTGAGACCTGGGTGCTGTCTGTAGAAGACTTGCGCAGATTAGAAAGAAACAAAGCTTGCATGCTCTGATGGATGTGTAATAGTAATATACGCGAACAGCAAAGTATAAACGAATTGAGAGAGAGACTGAGCATAAGAGGAATCAAATGCTGCGTGCAGGAGAGGAGGTTATGTTGGTATGGACATGTGATGCATAGGGTGACAGCTGCATAAAAAGGTGCAGAGCACTAGAGTCAATGGAAACCGCGGAGTGGGGAGACCTAAGAAGACCTGGGATGAGGTGATAAAAGCCGACCTTACCCAATTGCACCTCTCAAGAGCAATGACGCACAACCATGACTTCTGGCGTCACACAGCAACACAGAAGACCTGACCCCTTCACAGGAATAAGCCGAAGCTGAAGCAAATAGACAATATGCCCCCACTCCCTCCCACTGTAAAGTGGTCATGTAGGTGCCACGGAAAAAAGCACCTAGCACTCACTGTAAATGAGGTTGGTGTTGGGAAGGGCATCCAGCTGTAGAAATCAAGCCAGAATCAGTTCCTGTATGAGCAAGGCATGGTCAGCCGACCAGACACTGCCCACAACAGGACAACCCGTCTAACCCATGCTAGCGTGGAAGAACAGATGTAAAATGATGATGATGATATATACAAACACACACACTAATAATAAAAAAAAGACGAAGTGTTAGGTCTTCATTACGTTTCTTGAGGTGTGACGTGGGTTTCACGCTTGATCAGCTCAAGGTTCGATCTGTATTGATCTGGAATCAAAAGCTTGTTGGACTTCTGTTATGGTGAACCGACTGTAACTGGACATTACAATCCCTAAATATATATATATATATAAGCCGATGGAAACCGCGGAGTGGGGAGACCCAAGATGACCTGGGATGAGGTGATAAATAAAAGCCGACCTTACCCAATTACACCTCTCAAAGGCAATGACACATGACTGTGACCTCTGGCGTCACGCAGTAATACAGAGTACCCGACCTCCCATGGGTACAAGCTGAAGCATATAGACAATATGCCCCCACACCCTCCCACTGCAAGGTGGTCGTGGAGGTGCCACGGCAAAAAAGCACCCAGCCCACACTGTAAAGTGGACGTGTAGGCACCACGAAAAAGCACCCAGCACTCACTGTAAATGAGGTTGGTGTTAGGAAGGGCATCCAGCTGTAGAAATCAAGCCAGATCAGTTCCTGTATGAGCAAGGCATGGTCAGCCGACCAGACACTGCTCACAACAGGACAACCCGTCTAACCCATGCTAGCGTGGAAGAACGGACGTAAAATGGTGATGATGATGATGATGATATATATATATATGTGTGTGTGTGTCAATGTGCGTGAACGACCAAGCATAGAGAAGTTGAGAGAGAAACTGGGTATAAGAGGGATAAGTTGTGGTGTGCGAGAGAGAAGTAGAGATGGTATGGACATGTGATATGCATGGAGGATGACCGCTGGGTGAAGAAATGCCAAGAAATCCCAGTAGAAGGAAGATGCAGTAGAGGAAGACCACGAAAAACATGGGCGGAGGTGGTGAGAGCAGACCTCAGATCGCTGAAGCTCACAGAGGAGATGACGAAGGGAAAAGTGGACGTAAAATGATGATGATGAGAATGTGTGTGTGTATGTGTATATATATGTGTATATATATATCAAGTAAGTATGTTTTGAAACAGTGAGCGAGTTTGAAATTAGAAATATAAGCTATCACTGTATTTTTGACTAAAGAAATTTTTAGCCTGATAGTGGGGTTTAGAACCCTCAGAGAAAATGGAAAAAGATGAGTATTGACGTACATACTTACTTGACATTTACTTGCTAAGAATGTAGCTTCTAATTTGAATGGAAGGAGATGGGTGATGTGTTGGTGTAATGGTAGCACAGTGGTCTGGATAACCAAAGATGTGAGTTCGACTCCCATGTACATCAATACTCATCTTTTTCCATTTTCTCTGAGGGTTCTAAACCCCACTATCAGGCTAAAATTTTCTTTAGTCAAAAATACAGTGATAGCTTATATTTCAAATATATATATATATATAATGGTTAGTGGTTAGAGCATTGGCCTTGCAATCGAAAGGTTGTGAGTTCAATTCTCAGACCAGGTGATGTGTTGATTTCTTGAGCAAGACACGTTATTTCACGTTGTTCCAGTTTACTCAGCTGTAGAAATGAGATGATAGGGACTGGGGTCCCTATCATTCCAATGCAAAGTGGTCATGGAGGTGCCACGGCAAAAATGCACCCACCACTCACTGTAAATGAGGTTGGTGTTAGGAAGGGCATCCAGCTGTAGAAATCAAGCCAAAATCAGTTCCCGTCCCACCCTTGCAAGCAGGGAAAAGTGGACGTAAAATGAAATGATGATGATAATATGGATGAGGTGTCAAATTTTCATTTCATTTATTGTGGTGTTTCGCTATTGATCAGCTCATGATTCGGTCTGTGTCGAGCGGGCCTGACTCTGAAATCAAAAGTTCCTCAGACTTCTGTTAGGGTAATGATACAGTGTTAATATCCTCAACATATTAACTTTATTATTTTAGCTCTGCACTTTGGATAGAGTTCTCTTTTCCCTATATCTTTTCAACAGAATCTGTCAACTCTATAATACAGTCATTCCCAAACTATTTTTCCCTGGGCCACATTTTCGGAATTAAAATTTGTTCGCACCTCTCCAAATTTTATGTGATAAAAAGCAACAACTAATAGTGCGTTAAATATAATATATAACATAAATAACTTATAATATGATTAAAGTACACAAATTAATGAAAGGTACGAGCTTGCTTTTGATGAGTAATCTCCTTTATATTAGGCCTAATTTGAGATAAACTCTCATCTCATCAACACAAAGAAGCCTTTCCCTTTTTTGATATTTGTCAGAAGTGAAAATCCTTGTTGACAGCAACATGTCATGGAGAAATGTAAAAGAATGGATAATCCATAATAATATTTTAAATTTTGAAATATTTATTTTTAACATATGAATTTTTTGAATCTGTTTCTAAATCTTTGATTGTCTTTCAATCATTCTGCCTCACCTGCTATCCTCTTCCACCACCTCTATGGGAACCCTACTATAATATATATATACATATGAAAATTAAATGTTGAGTTAAAAGCTCACAATAGTCCTTATAATCAAATTAGATCAAGGAAAAAAATTTCCGAGCCTTTTATAACACAGAAAAGAGAGAAGAACACACACACAGACATATATATATATAATCATCATCATCATTTTACATCCGCTTTTTCCTGCTTGCAAGAGTTGGACGGGTCCTATTCAGCACAGCATCTCTCCACCCGTCACGGTCCTTCGTCATCTCCTCAGTGAGTTTCAGCGATCTGAGGTCTGCTCTCACCACCTCCGCCCATGTTTTTTGTGGTCTACCTCTACTGCGTTTTTACCCCACTTGAACTTCCTGGCACTTCTTCACCATATGTAATATGTATATATATATATGTGTGTCTGTGTGTGTTCAAATCATAAGGGATATAAAAGTGCCAAGATGAAGAATATATTAAAGATAGTATGGTTCACAGAACTCAATTAAAAGGATAAATTAAGGTATATGAACCGACTATGGTAAATATCAACATCCAGACAGAACCCATATATATATATATATGTGTGTTCTTCTCTCTTTACTGTGTTATATATATATATTATCATCATCATTTAACGTCTATCTTCCACGCTGGCATGCGTTTGACGGGAATTGTCTCACTTGAGATAACATTGATCGGGTGACCGTCTCTTGCTCGCATAGAACTGTATCTGGCAGGTTTTCTATGGCTGGATGCCCTTCCTATATATATATATATATATATATATATATATAAAGAAGAAATTAAAAGATGGTTAAAAAAAGTTCCATATATTTTATTATGCGCATTTCAAATGCATCATCCTGGGACAAAATTTGTGTTCTCATCAGATAAAATAAGGTAACATGATATGAGGCCTATAAACACTTGTGAACAAGAAAGTGTCCAGTAAACATATTTTTTTAACCATCTTTTAATTTCTTCTTTATATATACTCCAGTTCTACCAACTGTCGAGTGCTCCTTATCTGATATATGCATTGTTTTATTATTCTACAATATTACTCACCTCCTACACATATATATATACATATAATTATTTATTTACTTCATTCATTCATTGAGCCACACTGTTGAAGGTGGCCTACTCTCATATATGTATCTGTGACTATGTTTAAATATATACATTTTCTCTATGACTTTGTTCTATACTCCCTTACGGTTGAGTAAACCTTCAGCAGTAACTGCTTCCTTTAACAGTAAACTTACTTGCTACCGGCCTACCCTTCACAACAATTCTGTCTTGACCGCTAACCACGAGATGATTTTCACCCCTTTTGAATTCGTTACTAATGGCGATCAATTTGAAAATTTTGGTCCTAGCTGAGGGAGTCTCTTGATAAGCTCGGAACTTCATGGATAATGCAACAATTAGACATTTCCACTAAATACAAGCGAAACTATCGACAGTCGGGACTGGGAGAATTTTTGGTAACGCTTATCTATTAATTCTTCAAACTTACATTTTAAACTTAGCTCCGTTTAATTGCTTATTTGTCTAGTTAATTTCAACAGACTAAGAGGAAAAATTAGGTAAATTTTATCTGACTGTTCCTCATAGAGGAATATCGATAACATTATCTGTTATTTCTTCAAAGTTGCATTTTAAACTTAGCTCCTATTAAATGACTATTTATCTGGTTAATTTCTACGGACTAAGAAAAGCTGGGTAAATTTCATCTAACTGTTCTTCAAACTTATAATTTTAATTATATATGGAGGCACGTGGCTTAGTGGTTAGAGCATTTGGCTTGCAATCGAAAGGTTGTGAGACCGAGTGATGTGTTGTTTCCTTGAGCAAGACACTTTATTTCACATTACTCCAGTTTACTCAGCTGTAGAAATGAGATGATAGGGACTGGGGTCCCTATCATTCCACTGCAAAGTGGTCGTGTAGGTGCCACGGCAAAAAAGCACCCAGCACTCACTGTAAATGAGGTTGGTGTTAGGAAGGGCATCCAGCTGTAGAAATCAAGCCAGAGTCAGTTCCTGTCCCACCCTTGCAAGCAGGGAGAAGCGGATGTAAAATGATGATGATGATATATGCCTACCTACCCAAACAACCACCCACATGCTAGACATAACTTCCTGTATTATTATTACCTGTAATTTTATTAAAGGTATGTTCTGGCTATCAGCCCAACAAACCTTCTCCCTCCTCCTCAATGGTGGCCATATTTTTCTCTTGCCTCTCTATGGCATATTAAACATCTGCATGAGATAAATAATATATCACACACACATAAACACATACATGCACACATACACATATACACACACGTGCACTCATACACAGACAGACACATAAATACATACATGCACAGATACAAATACACAGAAACACATACATGCACATATACACATATACATGCACACATACACATATACACACACAGGCACACATACACATATACACACACATACACATATACACACACATACACATATACACATATACATGCACACATACACATATACATGCACATATACACATATACATGCACACATACACATATACATGCACACATACACATATACATGCACACATACACATATACACACACATACACATATACACATATATATGCACACATACACATGTATGCACACATGCACTCATACACAGACAGACACATACATATACACACACATGCACACATACACATATACGCACACAGACAGACATATACATGCACCCACACACACACACACACAAGATGAAAGGCAAAGTTGACCTAAGCAAGATTAGAACCGAGAATGTAAAGGGATGTAACTAAATGCCACAAAGCATTTTTTCCAACCCTCCATCGATTCTTCCAGTCTATTGTCCTATTTTAAGGTTTCTAATTCAGACACAAGGGCAGAAGTGTTTTGGGAGGAGGGGAAAGTCATCCCCCAGTATATAGCTGCTGAAAGAACCAGAACAAATTCTGCAATAGTGTTTTGTTCAACGCTCTTCTGATTCTGCCTGTACATCACCCTCGAGATGATAGTGATATATAATTGTCTCTACTTTAGGCACAAGGCCAGCAATCATCCCAGCGCATTACTGGTACTTTATTTTATCGACCCCGTAAGGATGAAAGGCAAAGTTAACCTCGGCGGGATTTGAATTCAGACCGTAAAGGGACGAAACTCTATGAAACGATTTCTACACAAGTGACCCTTCCAGTCTCCTCACCTTTGGGGAAGTTATGTTTGTTTTATATGTTTATTTTCTTAGTCTCTTTTATAAATTCTATTTTACACAAACAACAACCCGCACTGTATCATCCTGTACTGTCTTTAATGTTTCCTTAATGTCAACCCTGTGGCTAATAAAGAAATCATTAACTTTATTATTATCACTATCACTCCCAAAAATTGCTTTCCAAAGCATGGCGTCCGACTCTCCACCGATACTGCCAAACCACTGCAATTTTTGGGAGTGATAGTGATAATAATAAAGTTAATAATGATTTCTTTATTAGCCACAGGGTTGACATTAAGGAAACATTAAAGACAGTACAGGATGATACAGTGTGGGTTGTTGTTTGTGTAAAATAGAATTTATAAAAGAGACTAAGAAAATAAACATTTAAAACAAACATAACTTCCCCAAAGGTGAGGAGACTGGAAGGGTCACTTGTGTAGAAATCCCTCAAAAGCCACGGTTACCCTGTCCGCTAGGGCAAAGTACCCTCTCCCAGTTTTTCTACTCCAATCTACAGGTGTATGGTCAAGGCAGCCCATTCACTCAGGCCAATAATAATAATATTAATGGTTTCTGAGTTAGGCACAAGGCCAGCAATTTTTGGAGGAGGGGGAAAGTCTATTAAATCGACGCCAGTGTATTACTGGTACTTTATTTTATTGACCCCTTTAAGGATGAAAGACAAAGTTAACCTCGGTGGGATTTGAACGCAGACCGTAAAGAGACATAACTCTATGCTGCAAAGCATGGCAGCCGACCCTCTAGCCTGATTTAGACACAAAGCCAACCTCGGTGGGATTTGAACTAAGAACATAAAGGGAGGTAACTATATACTACAAAGCCTGTCTGACGCTCTACCGATTACTGCCAGTACATCACTCTCGGCATAATCATAATAATAATAATAATTGTTTCTACTTTTGGCACAAGGCCAGCAAATACCGAGTGTATTACTGGTACTTTATTTTATCGACCCCGTAAGGATGAAAGGCAAAGTTAACCTCGGCGGGATTTATGCTTTCTTTATAAACCATAAGAGTTTACACAAAGTGAGACATTAAGGACAGTACAGGACAATACAGGACAGTACAGGACAATACAGGACAGTACAGGACAGTACAGGACAATACAGGACAGTACAGGACAATACAGGACAATACAGGACAGTACAGGACAATACAGGACAGTACAGGACAGTACAGGACAATACAGGACAGTACAGGACAATACAGGACAGTACAGGACAGTACAGGACAATACAGGACAGTACAGGGCAATACAGGACAGTACAGGGCAATACAGGACAGTACAGGACAATACAGGACAGTACAGGGCAATACAGGACAGTACAGGACAATACTGGACAGTACAGGGCAATACAGGACAGTACAGGACAGTACAGGGCAATACAGGGCAGTACAGGACAGTACAGGGCAGTACAGGACAGTACAGGGCAGTACAGGACAATACAGGACAATACAGGACGGTACAGGACAGTACAGGACAGTACAGGGCAATACAGGACAGTACAGGACAGTACAGGGCAATACAGGACAGTACAGGGCAATACAGGACAGTACAGGACAGTACAGGGCAATACAGGGCAATACAGGGCAGTACAGGACAGTACAGGGCAGTACAGGACAGTACAGGACAATACAGGACAATACAGGACGGTACAGGACAGTACAGGACAATACAGGACAGTACAGGACAGTACAGGACAGTACAAATGGGCATTTCTGCGTGAAAAAAACAAAAAAAACAGAGGATGTAACAAAAAAGAAACAATGAAAAATTCCCTAATAGGGGGGAGACGACGAGGGCCATCGTTGGAGAAAGCCTATTAAAAAAGCCACGGTGACCCTGACCACCAGGTCAAGTGCCCTCTCCCAGTTTTCCACCTTTAATTTACAGAGTAATTCACTCGGGCCATTCTTGCCTCTCTCACCCATCTTTCAACAAAATGCTGAAATGGTTTTTGATTTAGGCACAAGGCCAGCAATTGGGGGGGGGGGGTCGATTAAACCAACCCCAGTGTATTACTGGTACTTTATTTTATCAACCCTGTAAGGATGAAGGGTAAAGCTAAGCTTGGCAGGATTTGAACTCAGATTGTAAAGGGTTGTAACTCTATGCCACGAAGCATGGAGTCCGATGCTCTACCGATTCTGCTAATCCAATAATAATAATAATAATAACAATAGTAATAATGATAATAATGATGGTTGTGGTGGTGGTAGTATAGTAGTGGTGGTGATGGTGGTGGTGGTAGTGTGGTGGTGATGGTGGTGGTGTAGTAGTGTGGTGGTGGTGGTGGTGTAGTAGTGTAGTGGTGGTGGTGGTAGTGTGGTGGTGGTGGTGGTAAAGTTGTGATTGGAACTCCTCCAGGTAAAGTTGGCTCACTCTGCTTCATTTCTCCATCAATCACTTAACACAGTTTTTACAAGAAAATAATCTTTAAAATGTCAGATGAATTGGGTGTCTGTGTATCTGTCTGTCTGTCTGTGTGTGTGTGTGTGTATCTGTCTGTCTGTGTGTGTATCTGCCTGTCTCTGTGTGTTTCTGTCTCAGTGTGTCTGTGTGTTTCTGTCTCAGTGTGTGTTTATGTCTGCCTGTGAGGGTGTCTGTGTATGTATTGTGTGGGTGTATGTGAGCACCAGACATGTGACAGGATTACAATAGGTACACTGTATCCCTGTGTGTACCTGGTTTACAATAGGTACTCTGTATCCCTGTGTATATCTGGTTTACAATAGGTACACTGTATCCCTGTGTATATCTAGTTTACAATAGGTACACTGTATCCCAGTATATACCTGGTTTACAATACGTACACTGTAACCCTGTTTATATCAGGTTTACAATAGGTACACTATCCCTGTGTATATCAGGTTTACAATAGGTACACTATATCCCTGTGTATATCAGGTTTACAATAAGTACACTGTATTCCTGTGTATATCTGGTTTACAATAGGTACACTGTATCCCTGTGTATACCTGGTTTACAATAGGTACACTGTATCCCTGTGTATATCAGGTTTACAATAGGTACACTGTATCCCTGTGTATATCTAGTTTACAATAGGTACACTGTATCCCTGTGTATATCAGGTTTACAATAGGTACACTGTATCCCTGTGTATATCAGGTTTACAATAGGTACACTATCCCTGTGTATATCAGGTTTACAATAGGTACACTGTATCCCTGTGTATATCTGGTTTACAATAGGTACACTGTATCCCTGTGTATATCAGTTTTACAATAGGTACACTGTATCCCTGTGTATATCTGGTTTACAATAGGTACACTGTATCCCTGTGTATATCTGGTTTACAATAGGTACACTGTATCCCTGTGTATACCAGGTTGACAATAGGTACACTGTATCCCTGTGTATACCTGGTTTACAATAGGTACACTGTATCCCTGTATATTGTAACAGGTATTGATAAGCATTAGTACCTGGAAATGGTATCTACTATAAAACATTCCTTCAAAAAGAATGAAAGGTACATAGAATCTGCAAGGTTAATATTAATCTCTCAAATATATGTCTGAGTTAGGAATTATGGATGATGTCTTGGTTCTAGTATTGACATTTACTTTGTAATTAGCTTTGTTTTAATCTGTTGACTGCTGTGTATATTTTACACAGCTACAGTTGCTGTGGTCGTGTTTTTTTTCCAGTAAAATGACTATTTTGATTGACAACCATCACATCAATAAACTAGTAACTCCATCTAGCTTTGAAGTTATGAACTGTTGGAAATGAGTTCATAACATTAAAGTTATAAACTGTTGGAAATGAGTTCATAACATTAAAGTTATAAACTGTTGGAAAGGAGTTCATAACTTTGAAGTTATGAACTGTTGGAAAGGAGTTCCTAACTTTAAAGTTATAAACTGTTGGAAAGGAGTTCATAACTTTGAAGTTATGAACTGTTGGAAAGGAGTTCCTAACTTTAAAGTTATAAACTGTTGGAAAGGAGTTCATAACTTTGAAGTTATGAACTGTTGGAAACGAGTTCATAACTTTGAAGTTTTGAACTGTTGGATGAGTTATCTCATCCGTGGCACTAGAATCCATACATGTTAGGATGAGTTACCTCATCTATGGCACTGAAGAGGTTAATGAGTGTATTAGTTACAAGTGTGGCATTCAATGGTCTTATCCTCTGGCTGTTTTGTTTATTGTTGGCTTTGTTTTCGGAGTGTATTATTTATGTATAGGACACCATGTTTTGTCGCATAGCATTACGGCCCTTCACGATCTGAGTTCAAATCCTGCCAAGGTTAACTTTGCCTTTCATCCTTACAGGCTCAATAAAATATAGTACCAGTAATGCACTGGGGTAATTGCTGGCCTTGTGCCAAAAGTAGGAACAATTATCAAAGGGTGGTGGATTGGCAGTATCGGTAGAGTGTCAGACACCATGCATTGCAGCATAGAGTTATGGCCCTTTACGGTCTGAGTTCAAATCCTGCCTAGGTTAACTTTGCCTTTCATCCTAACAGGCTCGATAGAACAAAGTACCAGTAATGCACTGGGGTAATTGCTGGCCTTGTGACAAAAGCAGAAACAATTATTTACATATAGGATATTCAGAGATTACTTTGTTTCTTCTAGGTGTATCTTTGTTCAGATTTAAGTGGTTGATGTTCCCCTTACTTACATAAATCATAATTTGGTGTCAAACTAATTAACGAATGTATGTATTTGTTTATTGGTCATAATTTGTTAATTAATTAACGAAGTGTTGTGTTGTCAGGACCATAATTGTGTTCGAGAACTGAGGAATCTGGTGCAACTTCACCAACAGAAAATGTCGGAAATGCAGTTAGAACTAATGGAGCATAAATTACAACTTAAAGAACAGAAACGAGAAATGCAACAGTTAAAAGTAAGTCTTTTACTAATGTCTCTTTCCACAACATCACAAATTTTCGGGTTTTTTAAAGGGGATCTTCCTTGTAAAGATTCAAAGCATTCTTCTCTGTTAACTCTTTAGCATTTACATTACTCTATATATACTATTATATTTTCATAGTAAAGGCTTTACCTCACATAATATCTCATAACATTTACATTACTCTATATATACTATTGTATTTTCACAGTAAAGGCTTTACCTCACATAATATCTCACATAACATTTACATTACTCTATATATACTATTATATTTTGACAGTAAAGGCTTTACCTCACATAATATCTCACATAACATTTACATTACTCTATATATACTATTATATTTTCACAGTAAAGGCTTTACCTCACATAATATCTCATAGCATTTACATTACTCTATATATACTATTATATTTTCACAGTAAAGGCTTTACCTCACATAATATCTCACATAACATTTACATTACTCTATATATACTATTGTATTTTCACAGTAAAGGCTTTACCTCACATAACATTTACATTACTCTATATATACTATTGTATTTTCACAGTAAAGACTTTACCTCACATAATATCTCACATAACATCTACATTACTCTATATATACTATTGTATTTTCACAGTAAAGGCTTTACCTCACATAATATCTCACATAACATTTACATTGCTCTATATATACTATTGTATTTTCACAGTAAAGGCTTTACCTCACATAATATCTCACATAACATTTACATTACTCTATATATACTATTGTATTGTCACAGTAAAGGCTTTACCTCACATAATATCTCACATAACATTTACATTACTCTATATATACTATTATATTTTCACAGTAAAGGCTTTACCTCACATAATATCTCACATAACATTTACATTGCTCTATATATACTATTGTATTTTCACAGTAAAGACTTTACCTCACATAATATCTCACATAACATCTACATTACTCTATATATACTATTGTATTTTCACAGTAAAGGCTTTACCTCACATAATATCTCACATAACATTTACATTGCTCTATATATACTATTGTATTTTCACAGTAAAGGCTTTACCTCACATAATATCTCACATAACATTTACATTACTCTATATATACTATTGTATTGTCACAGTAAAGGCTTTACCTCACATAATATCTCACATAACATTTACATTACTCTATATATACTATTATATTTTCACAGTAAAGGCTTTACCTCACATAATATCTCACATAACATTTACATTACTCTATATATACTATTGTATTTTCACAGTAAAGGCTTTACCTCACATAATATCTCACATAACATTTACATTACTCTATATATACTATTGTATTTTCACAGTAAAGGCTTTACCTCACATAATATCTCACATAACATCTACATTACTCTATATATACTATTGTATTTTCACAGTAAAGGCTTTACCTCACATAATATCTCACATAACATTTACATTACTCTATATATACTATTGTATTTTCACAGTAAAGGCTTTACCTCACATAATATCTTACATAACATTTACATTACTCTATATATACTATTGTATTGTCACAGTAAAGGCTTTATCTCACATAATATCTCACATAACATTTACATTGCTCTATATATACTATTGTATTGTCACAGTAAAGGCTTTACCTCACATAATATCTCACATAACATTTACATTGCTCTATATATACTATTGCATTTTCACAGTAAACACTTTATCTCACATAATATCGAATATGTGATATTTTGATATAATTCATTTTGAGAACAATGCCTTAACATCAGTATGAGCAGCTAGTTATGGCCAGTTTGAACAGAAAGAAGTGAGAAAATGCTGACTGGACATAGCTGGTTTAAATGCTAAAGAGTTAAAGTACCGTATACACTTGAATATAAGGTGATTCCCCTCCCTCCTATTGTATGTCTGAGAAATTGGCAAGAATCCAAACCCTGTTTATAAGCCAAGGCAGCTAATCAACATATTATGTTTAAATGGTGAGGTTTTGAAATTCTCATGAGAGTAAAATATATTTATGAAGTGTTGTTATTTTGTTGTTTAAAATGTTTTAAGTGTTGTTTAGAATATATTTTTGTTTCACACTCCATAAAATAATTGTTTCTACGTTTGGCACAAGGCCAGCAAATACCCAGTACATTACTGGTACTTTAATTTATCGACCCCGTAAGGATGAAAGGCAAAGTTAACCTCGGTGGGATTTGAACTCAGAATGGAATACATTACTCTATATTTGCTATTGTATTTTCATGGTAAAGGCTTTACCTCACATAATATCTCACATAACATTTACATTACTCTATATATACTATTGTATTGTCACAGTAAAGGCTTTACCTCACATAATATCTCACATAACATTTACATTACTCTATATATACTCTTGTATTTTCACAGTAAAGGCTTTACCTCACATAATATCTCACATAACATTTACATTACTCTATATTTACTATTGTATTTTCACAGTAAAGGCTTTACCTCACATAATATCTTACATAACATTTACATTACTGTATCTTTACTATTGTATTTTCCACGGTAAAGGCTTTACCTCACATAATATCTCACATAACATTGAATCTATGAGATTTTGATGTTTTTATTTTGAGAACAATAACTTAACATCAGTATGAGTGCCCAGTTACGGCCGGTTTGAAAAGAAAAAGTTGAGAGAATTCTGGCTGGAAACGGCTGGTTTAAATGCTAAAGGGTTAACTTGACCATTCTATGTTGTAGCAATACTGTAACTTGACCATAGTATGTTGTAGCAATACTGTAACTTGACCATAGTATGTTGTAGCAATACCGTAACTTGACCATTGTATGTTGTAGCAATACTGTAACTTGACCATTCTATGTTGTAGCAATACTGTAACTTGACCATTCTATGTTGTAGCAAGTAACTTGACCATTGTATGTTGTAGCAATACCGTAACTTGACCATAGTATGTTGTAGCAATACTGTAACTTGACCATTGTATGTTGTAGCAATACTGTAACTTGACCATTCTATGTTGTAACAATACCGTAACTTGACCATTGTATGTTGTAGCAATACTGTAACTTGACCATTGTATGTTGTAGCAATACTGTAACTTGACCATTGTATGTTGTAGCAATACTGTAACTTGACCATTCTATGTTGTAGCAATACTGTAACTTGACCATTCTATGTTGTAGCAATACTGTAACTTGACCATTCTATGTTGTAGCAATACTGTAACTTGACCATTCTATGTTGTAGCAATACTGTAACTTGACCATTGTATGTTGTAGCAATACTATAACTTGACCATTGTATGTTGTAGCAATACTATAACTTGACCATTGTATGTTGTAGCAATACTGTAACTTGACCATTGTATGTTGTAGCAATACTGTAACTTGACCATTGTATGTTGTAGCAATACTGTAACTTGACCATTGTATGTTGTAGCAATACTGTAACTTGACCATTGTATGTTGTAGGAATACTGTAACTTGACCATTCTATGTTGTAGGAATACATGAGATGTATGAGGGTGTCGAATCCTCGCATAAGAGAGATGCAGTCAGAGATGGAAAATGCAGATGTTGTTAGGTAAGTACCATGATGTTAGGTTAGTACAGTGCTGTTAGGTTGGTACTGTGTTGTTAGGTTAGTACCATGTTGTTAGGTTGGTACTGTATTGTTAGGTAGTACCATGTTGTTAGGTTAGTACTGTGTTGTTAGGTTAGTACAGTGCTGTTAGGTTGGTACTGTGTTGTTAGGTTAGTACCATGTTGTTAGGTTGGTACTGTATTGTTAGGTAGTACCATGTTGTTAGGTTAGTACTGTGTTGTTAGGTTGATACTGTGTTGTTAGGTTAGTACTGTGTCATTAGGTTAGTTCGGTGTTGTTAGGTTGGTACTGTGTTGTTAGATTGGTAGTGTTGTTACGTTAGTACTGTGTTGTTAGGTTAGTACTGTGTTGTTAGGTTGGTACTGTGTTGTTAGGTTGGTACTGTGTTGTTAGGTTACTACTGTGTTGTTAGGTTACTACTGTGTTGTTAGGTTACTACTGTGTTGTTAGGTTGGTACAGTGTTGTTAGGTTACTACTCTGTTGTTAGGTTGGTACTGTGTTGTTAGGTTGGGTGTAACTTAGTTGTGTAACACACCATTGAGTGTCACTCAATATTGAATTGGTCTTATTTGACTATCACTGAATATTGTGTCTAGTATTACAGGTGTGTAGTAACAGTAGACAGTATTACAGGTGTGTAGTAACAGTAGACAGTATTACAGGTGTGTAGTAACACTAGACAGTATTACAGGTGTGTAGTAACACTAGACAGTATTACAGGTGTGTAGTAACACTAGACAGTATTACAGGTGTGTAGTAACAGTAGACAGTATTACAGGTCTGTGGAAACAGTAGACAGTATTACAGGTGTGTAGTAACAGTAAACAGTATTACAGGTGTGTAGTAACAGTAGACAGTATTACAGGTCTGTGGAAACAGTAGACAGTATTACAGGTGTGTAGTAACAGTAAACAGTATTACAGGTGTGTAGTAACAGTAGACAGTATTACAGGTGTGTAGTAACAGTAGACAGTATTACAGGTGTGTAGTAACAGTAGACAGTATTACAGGTGTGTAGTAACACTAGACAGTATTACAGGTGTGTAGTAACAGTAAACAGTATTACAGGTGTGTAGTAACAGTAGACAGTATTACAGGTGTGTAGTAACAGTAGACAGTATTACAGGTGTGTAGTAACAGTAGACAGTATTACAGGTCTGTGGAAACAGTAGACAGTATTACAGGTGTGTAGTAACAGTAGACAGTATTACAGGTGTGTAGTAACAGTAGACAGTATTACAGGTGTGTAGTAACACTAGACAGTATTACAGGTGTGTAGTAACAGTAGACAGTATTACAGGTGTGTAGTAACAGTAGACAGTATTACAGGTGTGTAGTAACAGTAGACAGTATTACAGGTCTGTGGAAACAGTAAACAGTATTACAGGTGTGTAGTAACAGTAGACAGTATTACAGGTGTGTAGTAACAGTAGACAGTATTACAGGTGTGTAGTAACACTAGACAGTATTACAGGTGTGTAGTAACAGTAGACAGTATTACAGGTGTGTAGTAACACTAGACAGTATTACAGGTGTGTAGTAACAGTAGACAGTATTACAGGTGTGTAGTAACAGTAGACAGTATTACAGGTGTGTAGTAACAGTAGACAGTATTACAGGTGTGTAGTAACAGTAGACAGTATTACAGGTGTGTAGTAACAGTAGACAGTATTACAGGTGTGTAGTAACAGTAGACAGTATTACAGGTGTGTAGTAACAGTAGACAGTATTACAGGTCTGTGGAAACAGTAGACAGTATTACAGGTGTGTAGTAACAGTAGACAGTATTACAGGTGTGTAGTAACAGTAGACAGTATTACAGGTGTGTAGTAACAGTAAACAGTATTACAGGTGTGTAGTAACAGTAGACAGTATTACAGGTGTGTAGTAACAGTAGACAGTATTACAGGTGTGTAGTAACAGTAGACAGTATTACAGGTGTGTAGTAACAGTAGACAGTATTACAGGTGTGTAGTAACAGTAAACAGTATTACAGGTGTGTAGTAACAGTAGACAGTATTACAGGTGTGTAGTAACAGTAGACAGTATTACAGGTGTGTAGTAACAGTAGACAGTATTACAGGTGTGTAGTAACAGTAGACAGTATTACAGGTCTGTGGAAACAGTAGACAGTATTACAGGTGTGTAGTAACAGTAGACAGTATTACAGGTGTGTAGTAACAGTAGACAGTATTACAGGTGTGTAGTAACAGTAGACAGTATTACAGGTGTGTAGTAGCACTAGACAGTATTACAGGTGTGTAGTAACAGTAGACAGTATTACAGGTGTGTAGTAACAGTAGACAGTATTACAGGTGTGTAGTAACAGTAGACAGTATTACAGGTGTGTAGTAACAGTAAACAGTATTACAGGTGTGTAGTAACAGTAGACAGTATTACAGGTGTGTAGTAACAGTAGACAGTATTACAGGTGTGTAGTAACAGTAGACAGTATTACAGGTGTGTAGTAACAGTAGACAGTATTACAGGTGTGTAGTAACACTAGACAGTATTACAGGTGTGTAGTAACAGTAAACAGTATTACAGATGTGTAGTAACAGTAGACAGTATTACAGGTGTGTAGTAACAGTAGACAGTATTACAGGTGTGTAGTAACACTAGACAGTATTACAGGTGTGTAGTAACAGTAAACAGTATTACAGATGTGTAGTAACAGTAGACAGTATTACAGGTGTGTAGTAACAGTAGACAGTATTACAGGTGTGTAGTAACAGTAGACAGTATTACAGGTGTGTAGTAACAGTAAACAGTATTACAGGTGTGTAGTAACACTAGACAGTATTACAGGTGTGTAGTAACAGTAAACAGTATTACAGGTGTGTAGTAACACTAGACAGTATTACAGGTGTGTAGTAACAGTAAACAGTATTACAGGTGTGTAGTAACACTAGACAGTATTACAGGTGTGTAGTAACAGTAGACAGTATTACAGGTGTGTAGTAACACTAGACAGTATTACAGGTGTGTAGTAACAGTAAACAGTATTACAGATGTGTAGTAACAGTAGACAGTATTACAGGTGTGTAGTAACAGTAGACAGTATTACAGGTGTGTAGTAACAGTAGACAGTATTACAGGTGTGTAGTAACAGTAAACAGTATTACAGGTGTGTAGTAACAGTAGACAGTATTACAGGTGTGTAGTAACAGTAGACAGTATTACAGGTGTGTAGTAACAGTAGACAGTATTACAGGTGTGTAGTAACACTAGACAGTATTACAGGTGTGTAGTAACAGTAGACAGTATTACAGGTGTGTAGTAACAGTAGACAGTATTACAGGTGTGTAGTAACAGTAGACAGTATTACAGGTCTGTGGAAACAGTAGACAGTATTACAGGTGTGTAGTAACAGTAGACAGTATTACAGGTGTGTAGTAACAGTAAACAGTATTACAGGTGTGTAGTAACACTAGACAGTATTACAGGTGTGTAGTAACAGTAGACAGTATTACAGGTGTGTAGTAACAGTAGACAGTATTACAGGTGTGTAGTAACACTAGACAGTATTACAGGTGTGTAGTAACAGTAGACAGTATTACAGGTGTGTAGTAACAGTAGACAGTATTACAGGTGTGTAGTAACAGTAGACAGTATTACAGGTGTGTAGTAACAGTAGACAGTATTACAGGTGTGTAGTAACACTAGACAGTATTACAGGTGTGTAGTAACAGTAGACAGTATTACAGGTGTGTAGTAACAGTAGACAGTATTACAGGTGTGTAGTAGCACTAGACAGTATTACAGGTCTGTGGAAACAGTAAAATATTGATGTTGTTACCTGGCTGCTGTCTCTAATCTTCCAGAAACATGGATAACGACTTAGTTCTACTTAGTCTCGGCTACAATTTGAAAATAATCAAATGTTATAAAGTTATTAAGATATGTTTTGTTGGTTATTATATTAGTAAACTGTTCTACCCTTGCCATCCACCCCACTGTCTAATATCCACCCAACCCCCATTGTCTGATGTCCACCCCACCCCCCACTGTCTGATATCCACCCCAACCCCCACCGTATATTTACAAAAGCAAAAGCATAAACGTGTGTATATACTTTTTAAACATGCAAAAATAAAGAGATATAAGTGTTTTTCACAAATATATTAAGATACATTAACTCTTTAGCATTTACATTACTCTATATATATTATTGTATTGTCACAGTAAAGGCTTTACCTCACATAATATCTCACATAACATTTACATTACTCTATATATACTATTGTATTTTCACAGTAAAGGCTTTACCTCACATAATATCTCACATAACATTCACATTACTCTATATATACTATTGTATTTTCACAGTAAAGGCTTTACCTCACATAATATCTCACATAACATTTACATTACTCTATATATACCATTGTATTGTCACAGTAAAGGCTTTACCTCACATAATATCTCACATAATATTTACATTACTCTATATATACTATTGTATTTTCACAGTAAAGGCTTTACCTCACATAATATCTCACATAATATTTACATTACTCTATATATACTATTATATTTTCACAGTAAAGGCTTTATCTCACAAAATATCGAATCTACAAGATTTTGATATTATTTATTTTGAGAACAATACCTTAACATCAGTATAAGTAGCCAGTTAAGGCCAGTTTAATAAGAAAGAGATGAGAGAATTCTGGCTGGATATGGCCAGTTTAAATGCTAAAGGGTTAATGTTGTTAATTGGTTGTAGCAGGAGCTGTTAGAAAGGATGTTTTTATGAGATAAAATTGCAGTACTTGTTATTCTAAAACTTTTTACTATAGAAAGATTTGAAAATGTTTAGAAGATATATCATTAGTTAAAAACTTATACAAATGTAAAATAATATTGTATTAATGCAGTAAAAAAATTTTTCTGAGATATATCATATATGCCGGCGTAAAACTCGATCCAGCGCATTATGGACCAGCCAAGCGCTCTTGCCATAATAACACATTTTGAACTGTTTATCCTCAAGAACTATGCCTGTAAATAATATTATTCTTTCTTTCCCATTACCTTATCATGTTCCACATCACCCTCTTTTTTTTCTTTTTACTTCAAAAACCTTGTTTGTAAACAATATTATTCTTTCTTTCCCATTTCCTGAACATGTTCAACATCACATTATTTTCTCTCCAACATTTTATACCAATACATATTCCCCCCTTTTATATTGCATAAAATGCTGAAACCGGTAATTGACAGTTATTAAATATATAAATAAATAAATAAATGCCATTGTTAATTAATAAATAAATTAACTAATACCTTAACACTTCACACAAAGTAAAATATTTTGTTTTAAACATTTTCTAACCCAGAAAAAAGAGGAAAAAAATAAAAGGAAAGAAAAATATTTTTCTTCCTAATAATCGTCTTTTTCTCCCTATTTTCATATATATATATATATATATATATATATATATATATATATATATATATATATATATATATATATATTCCAACTCGTGTGCTCCTTCTCCACATTTTATAATTATTATATATATATATATATATAAATAAATATACACGGGTGTGTATGATTGTGTATAGAAGATTATATTAATAAAAGGAATTCCAACTTTGTCTGATTTACTCATTTTATTTACAATCCTTTAAAATTTATAATGGTATTAGAATGAAATAGTATGGTAGAATATAAAATTTGAAGTGTTTATTGAACAAGTACTTTCATGCTTTCACAATCTTCAGGTTCATATTCTGTGGTGACAATCAAGTTTGCAATTTTCAACTGTATATATATATATATATATATATATATATATATATATATATATATATATATATATATACATATGTATATATATATATATATAAAATTCTAATTTAGTCCAGAAATAGCCGTCGAAACGGCTTGAGCTCTGCCGTCGGGGTCTTGAGCTCTGCCGTCGGGGTCATACTTTTTCCTATTTCCCACTCTACTACCCTAAGTATTGAGTACTCTGGTGTGTTATGGTCCATCTGGTTCCTTACCACAATTCTTTTGTTATATATATATGTACATATATATATATGTAAATATATATATGTGTAAATATATGTATGTATATATATATATATATATATATATATATATATATATATATATATATATATATACACACACACAGAATTATTGCACCTTAAAGTATATATATTCTCCCACATATTGCTCTATATACATCTGTACCAAGTGTTGTATTTCTCAAATGATGTCATTTTGTTACATCTCGTTCTACATTGTGTTTTCTCTCTACTCTCAGATGGATATCAAACCTTCAAAAAGCTCGAGTTACTCGATGGGGTGGTATGATTTCTACACCAGATACTGTGTTACAAGCTGTTATTAAACGAGCCCTTATTGATAGCGGTTGTCCTCCACATATTGTTAACGAACTTATGGAAAATGCCCACGAACGACGATGGCCTCGTGGATTGGGTACGCTAGAAACACGACAGCTTAGTCGAAGACAGTATGAGAACTATGTAACAAAACGAATACCAGGTGACTTCAGTTGTTTTTCTTTTGTAATTTCCTTTTTAAGAAGAGCCTGCCTAGAAGATTCTGGGCTGGAGACTTTTCTGTTTCTGTCTGTACCCCGTACACCCTGTAAAGGTGATTGGTGATAGGAATGGCACTTTGTTCCAGACACCCTGCCAGACTAGCTTGAGAGGATGCTTTAGTTGTGACAAGGGCACAACAACCTCTGTAGTGTTGGTGATCTACACAATGAACAATCACTGAGTACACTCTCTGAAGTGGTTGAGGATTAGAAGGATATCCAGTCATAGAAAACCCTCCAAATAAACTGTCGGGAGGAGTCTTCAGGTGTGGCATGAACAATATAACTTTCCTGCTGTTGGTACCATAAACCTAGTGTTGGTACTTCCATAGACCTGGTGTTGGTACTACCATAAACCTAGTGTTGGTACTTCCATAGACCTGGTGTTGGTACTACCATAAACCTAGTGTTGGTACTACCATAAACCTAGTGTTGGTACTACCATAAACCTGGTGTTGGTGTCACCATAAACCTGGTGTTGGTACTACCATAGACCTGGTGTTGGTACTACCATAAACCTGGTGTTGGTGTCACCATAAACCTGGTGTTGGTACTACCATAAACCTAGTGTTGGTACTTCCATAGACCTGGTGTTGGTACTACCATAAACCTGGTGTTGGTACTACCATAGACCTGGTGTTGGTACTACCATAAACCTGGTGTTGGTGTCACCATAAACCTGGTGTTGGTGTCACCATAAACCTGGTGTTGGTACTTCCATAGACCTAGTGTTGGTACTTCCATAGACCTAGTGTTGGTACTTCCATAGACCTAGTGTTGGTACTTCCATAGACCTGGTGTTGGTGTCACCATAAACCTAGTGTTGGTACTACCATAAACCTAGTGTTGGTACTTCCATAGACCTAGTGTTGGTACTTCCATAGACCTGGTGTTGGTGTCACCATAAACCTGGTGTTGGTACTACCATAAACCTGGTGTTGGTACTACCATAAACCTGGTGTTGGTACTACCATAAACCTAGTGTTGGTACTACCATAAACCTGGTGTTGGTACTACCATAAACCTGGTGTTGGTACTACCATAAACCTAGTGTTGGTACCATAAACCTAGTGTTGGTACTACCATAAACCTGGTGTTGGTACTACCATAAACCTGGTGTTGGTACTACCATAAACCTGGTGTTGGTACTACCATAAACCTGGTGTTGGTACTACCATAAACCTGGTGTTGGTACTACCATAAACCTGGTGTTGGTACTACCATAAACCTGGTGTTGGTACTACCATAAACCTGGTGTTGGTACTACCATAAACCTGGTGTTGGTACTACCATAAACCTGGTGTTGGTACTACCATAAACCTGGTGTTGGTACTACCATAAACCTAGTGTTGGTACCATAAACCTAGTGTTGGTACTACCATAAACCTGGTGTTGGTACTACCATAAACCTGGTGTTGGTACTACCATAAACCTGGTGTTGGTACTACCATAAACCTGGTGTTGGTACTACCATAAACCTGGTGTTGGTACTACCATAAACCTGGTGTTGGTACTACCATAAACCTGGTGTTGGTACTACCATAAACCTGGTGTTGGTACTACCATAAACCTGGTGTTGGTACTACCATAAACCTAGTGTTGGTACTACCATAAACCTGGTGTTGGTACTACCATAAACCTGGTGTTGGTACTACCATAAACCTAGTGTTGGTACCATAAACCTAGTGTTGGTACTACCATAAACCTGGTGTTGGTACTACCATAAACCTGGTGTTGGTACTACCATAAACCTGGTGTTGGTACTACCATAAACCTAGTGTTGGTACCATAAACCTAGTGTTGGTACTACCATAAACCTGGTGTTGGTACTACCATAAACCTGGTGTTGGTACTACCATAAACCTAGTGTTGGTACTACCATAAACCTGGTGTTGGTACTACCATAAACCTGGTGTTGGTACTACCATAAACCTGGTGTTGGTACTACCATAAACCTGGTGTTGGTACTACCATAAACCTAGTGTTGGTACTACCATAAACCTGGTGTTGGTACTACCATAAACCTGGTGTTGGTACTACCATAAACCTGGTGTTGGTACTACCATAAACCTAGTGTTGGTACTACCATAAACCTGGTGTTGGTACTACCATAAACCTGGTGTTGGTACTACCATAAACCTGGTGTTGGTACTACCATAAACCTGGTGTTGGTACTACCATAAACCTAGTGTTGGTACTACCATAAACCTGGTGTTGGTACTACCATAAACCTGGTGTTGGTACTACCATAAACCTGGTGTTGGTACTACCATAAACCTAGTGTTGGTACTACCATAAACCTGGTGTTGGTACTACCATAAACCTGGTGTTGGTACTACCATAAACCTGGTGTTGGTACTACCATAAACCTAGTGTTGGTACTACCATAAACCTGGTGTTGGTACTACCATAAACCTGGTGTTGGTGTCACCATAAACCTGGTGTTGGTACTACCATAAACCTAGTGTTAGTGCAACCATAAAATAACAATACAGTTGCCCCCCAGT
>OZ024759.1:12765167-12805167 GCA_964016885.1 Eledone cirrhosa | reverse complement strand
AAAGGACTAGGCATAAACTCCATACGATGTAAATCTTGGCTACACAAAAGATGTAGTTGGATAATGGGCAGACTTTGTATGTAGATGTACAGGAGTAATCGAGGGGGAAGTTTCAATGGTATAAGCCCTTATCAATCACAGGAAGGACCCATAGAAGTGGTTGACAGCTTCTGTTATGTAGATGAGTTAATCAACTGTGGAGGAGGGTCTCTGAGGAGAGTGAAGGAGAAACTGGGTTTAAGAGGGATCAGAAGTGGTAAGAACTGATCATTAAATTGCTGAGACTCACAGAGGAGATGACAAAGGAATGAGGCAAGTAGAGAGATGCTGTATTGAGAATTACCTGCCCAACCCGTGCAGGTGTGGAGACACAGACTTAAAAACGATGTCTGTGTATACATATGTATGTATATATATATATCCACACTGTAAATGTGGTTGGTGTTAGGAAGGGCATCCAGCCATAGAAAATCTGCCAGATACAGTCCTATATGAGCGAGACACGGTCACCCGACACAATCTTGCCTCAAGTGGGACAATTCCCGTCTAACCCATGCTAGCGTGGAAGATAGACGTTAAATGGTGATGATGATGATATATATGTCATCATCATCATCGATTAACGTCCATCTTCCGCACTAGCATGGGTTAGACGGGAATTGTCCCATTTGAAGTTGTGTCGGGTGACCGTGTATTGCTCAAATAGGGGTGTTTCTGGCAGGTTTTCTACGGCTGGATGCCCTTCCTAATGCCAACCACATTAACAGTGTATATGTATGTGTGTATATATATATATATATACACATGTGTGTGCGTATGTTTTAGAATATGAAGTGAACTCTTTGGTGGAGTAAGGTAAATGTGTAAAAAAGGGCGTAGAGTTACTTCCCTGGTGGTTGGTGTTTTTTAATTCAAATCTTTACAATAAGTTATTTATATTAACCAATATCAATAACTTGTTTTAAAGATTTGAATTATTAAAGAACATCAAGCCCCAGTGAAGTAATTCTTCCCCCACTTCTACAACAAATTAAACCATGTGGAACTAACTCTATACTACACTTGTCTTTTGGATTGAGTGCTCTACCAACTATGGATATAAACTCCTGGTTTTTTTACCACTATATATATAAATATATATATATATATATATATTTAGCCCTCTCCTATTTTTTATTGCCCTTAGTTCAAGACCGTCTGCCCATGGGAACTTCTATACGCAGATGATATAACGCTCATAGCCGAATCAATGGCTGAACTAGTGAAGAAATTCTTGGAAGCATGGCCTAGAATCAAAAGGCCTTAAAATTAACTTGTCTAAGACTAAAGTTCTAGTATATAGGAAGGAAAATAGGGCACTGGTACCCTCTGGGAAATGGCCATGCTCAGTGTGTAGGAAAGGAGTAGGCAGAAACTCCATTTTATGTCCCAAATGCAAAGTATGGGTGCATAAAAGATGTAGTGGGATCACAGGTAAGCTATCTAAGAACGTAAATTTTATATGTGGCCGGTGCTCTGGTGCAATAAGTATTAGCAAGTGCCCACAGGATACTAGCTCCTTCCATTGCCCAGATGGTTCTATAGAAATAGTGGACACCTTCCGTTACCTGGGTGACAAAATCAGCAGTGGTGGTGGGTGCTCTGAAAGTACAGTAGCTAGAGTCAGAATGGGATGGAAAAAGTTCAGAGAGCTTATACCACTGTTGGCCACTAAAGGGTTCTCCCTAAAAATTAAAGGCAGACTGTATGATGCCTGCATACGAACAGCAATGTTACATGGCAGTGAGACATGGGCATTGTGTGCAGAGGATCTGCGCAGACTGGAGAGGAACGAAGCTTGCATGCTCCATTGGATGTGTAATAGTAATAAGGGAGAAATTAGGAATAAGAGGGCTCAGATGTTGTTTACTCAAGAGAAGACTACGTTGGTATGGTCACGTGATGCGCATGAAAGACGACAGCTGTATAAAAAAGTGCAGGGCAATCAAAATAGATGGAAGCTACGGAGTAGGCAGACCCAGAAAAACCTGGGACGATTTGATAAATTCCGACCTTACACACTTGCACCTCTCCAAGACAATGTCACTGGACCGAGATCTTTGGCGCTACGCAGTAATACAGAAGACCTGCCTTGCCTAAGTACAAAGCGAAACCTACAGTCAGTAGGCACCTCCTAACCAAAAATACACCCCCACCCTACTACCCTTACCCCCATCTACACCTAAAGTTATGTTGGTGCCACAACATCCAGTCCGAAATAAATGAGGTTGTGTAGGTGTCACGACAAAAAAGACACACAGTCCATGCTGTAATGTGGCCGTGTAGGTAACACGGTAAAACCTCCCAGTCCACACTGTAAACGTTGTTGGTGTTAGGAAGGGCATCCAGCCGTAGAAAAGCCGCTAGACAGTCCTATACGAGCAAGGCAACCAATCTTGCCTCACGTGGGACAATTCCTGTCTAAACACATGCTAGCATGGAAGATAAACGATGATGATGATATATATATATAGGGTCCAAGAGGCAATTAAGGAAATGAGAATGGTAAGGCCGCTGGACTGTCAGGGATAGTTGCTGAGATGCTGAAGGCATCAGGGGACGTAGGCACTAAACTGGTTGCACGCATCATCAATCAGGCTATATATAGTAGTGTCATACCCAAAGACTGGTGCAGCAGTATTCTCATAAATTGCTACAAAGGTAAAGGGGATGCTCTGGAGAGGAGCAATTATAGGGGTATAAAACTGATGGATCAGGTTATGAAAGTGGCAGAACGGATATTAGCACAACTAATTAGAGAAAGGGTCAAACTAGATGAGATGCAGTTTGGTTTTGTGCCTGGGAAAAGTACAACAGATGCCCTCTTCTTGGTGAGAATTACAAGAGAGGTTCTTAGAGAAGAATAAGCCACTATACTTAGCCTTTGTTGACCTAGAGAAGGCCTTTGATAGGGTACCCCAATCTGTCATTTGGTGATCCCTAAGGAAACTAGGTGTTGAGGAATGGCTTGTGAGGACAGTGCAAACTGTGTACAGAGGTGCTGTCAGTAAAGTCAGGGTAGGAATGGAGTTTAGTGAGGAATTCCAGATGCAAGTTGGAGTACAGCAAGGTTCAGCGCTCAGCCCGCTCTTGTTTATTATAGTCCTCCAAACCATGACAGAGGAGTTTAAGACTGGCTGTCCATGGGAACTTCTCTATGCTGACGATCTGGTACTTATAGCAGAATCTGTAGAGGAGCTAGAGAATAAATTCAAGGTATGGAAGCAAGAAGACTGAGAGTGAACCTAGCTAAGACAAAATTGTTGATGAGTAGAAAAGAGGACAAAACTTTGATTCCGTCAGGGAAATGGCCATCTTCAATATGCAGAAAAGGAACTGGCATAAATTCTATAAAATGCACACAATGCAGATGTTGGGTACACAAGAGATGTAGTGGGATAGCAGGCAAACTAACAGGTAGGGAGAAATACGTATTCAGTAGATGTACAGGGAAATCGCAGATCACAGTAGAAGTCGCATTGATAGACATTTTTCAAATGCATGCGGGTGCTATAGAAGTGGTTGATAGTTTCCGGTACCTAGGAGATCAGATTAGCATGGAAGGAGGGGTGTTCCGAGGCCATAGTATCTAGAATGAGGGGTTGGAAGAAGTTTAGGGAGCTGCTGGCGAAGAAGGGTTTTCCCCTGCGTTAGAAAGGCTGGTTATATGATGCCTGTGTGAGGAGCGCGATGCTGCATGGTAGAGAGACTTGGGCAGCGATGGCTGGAGAGAAATGAGGCAAGTATGCTCCGTTGGATGTGTTGAGAGGGATTGAATGTAGTGTGCGAGAGAGGAGACTGGTGGTATGGACATATGATGCGCATGGAGGATGACCGATGGGTAAAGAAGTGCCAGTTGAAGGAAGACGTGGTAGAAGTAGACCACGAAAAGCATGGGCGGAGGTGGTGAGAACAAACCCTAAGGCAGTCTCTTTTGCATATTTAAAGAAGGTCTTAGGGTTTGTTCTCAACTTCCCCGCCCATGTTTTTTGTGGTCTACCTCTACCACGTCTTCCTTCAACTGGCATTTCCTGACACTTCTTCACCCATCGGTCATCCTCCATGCGTATCACATGTCCATACCACCTCAGTCTCCTCTCTCACACATTACATTCTATCCCTCTCAGACACAGTTTCTCTCTCAACACATCCATGCTGGGTCGTTCATGCACATTTACACTGCACATCCAAAGGAGCATGCTTGCCTCATTTCTCTCCAGCCGTCGCACATCCTCTGCAGTTGCTGCCCAAGTCTCACTACCATGCAGCATCGCGCTCCTCACATTGGCATCATATAACCGGCCTTTCGTATGCAGGGAGAAACCCTTCTTCGTCAGCAGAGGAAGCAGCTCCCTAAACTTCTTCCAACCCACACTTATTCTAGATACTATGGCCTCAGAACCCCCCCCCCCCCCCCATCCCATGCTAATCTGATCTCCTAGGTACCGGAAGCTATCCACCACTTCTATAGCACCCGCCTGCATTTGAAAAATGTGTCTATCAATGCGACTTCTACTGTCTAATTTCGCTGTACATCTACTGCATACATATTTCTTTCTACCTGTTAGTTTGCCTGCTATCCCGCTACATCTCTTGTGTACCCAGGATCTGCATTGTGTGCATTTTATAGAATTTATGCCAGTTCCTTTTCTGCATATCGAACATGGCCATTTCCCTGACAGAATCAGAGTTTTGTCTTAGCTAGGTTCACTCTCAGTCCTCTTGCTTCCAACTGCTGTTTCCATAGCCAGAATTTATTCTCTAGCTCCTCTACTGATTCTGTTATAAGAACCAGATCGTCAGCATAGAGAAGTTCCCATGGACAGCCAGTCTTAAACTCCTCTGTTATGGCTTCGAGGACTATAATAAACAAGAGCGGGCTGAGGACCGAACCTTGATGTACTCCCACTTGTATCTGTAATTCCTCACTAAACTCCATTCCTACCCTGACTTTACTGAGAGTACCTCTGTACAAAGTTTGCACTGTCCTCACAAACCATTCCTCAACACCTAGTTTCCTTAGGGATCACCAGATGACAGATCGGGGTACCCTATCAAAGGCCTTCTCTAGGTCAACAAAGGCTAAGTATAGTGGCTTATTTTTCTCTAAGAACCTCTCTTGCAATTGTCTCACCAAGAAGAGGGCATCTGTTGTACTCTTCCTAGGCACAAAACCAAACTGCATCTCATCTAGTTTGACCCTTTCTCTAATTAGTTGTGCTAATATCCTTTCTGCCACTTTCATAACCTGATCTATCAGTTTTATACCCCTATAATTGCTCCTCTCCAGAGCATCCCCTTTACCTTTGTAGCAATTTATGAGAATACTGCTGCACCAGTCTTTGGGTATGGCACCACCATATGTAGCCTGATTGATTATGCGTGCAACCAGTTTAGTGTCTACGACCCCTGATGTCTTCAGCAACTATTCCCGATGGTCCAGCAGCCTTACCATTTTTCATTTCCTTAATCACTTCTTGGACCCTATATTCGTCAATCTCAATGGCTGGTCCCTCTGTTGGATCTACTAAGGGTAATTTCTCTCTCTCCCATTCGTTCTCCACATTCATCAGTCTCTCATAATGACATTTCCAGGCATCCTTTTTCTGATCATTCATGACACTAAGTACACCGGCATCATTCCGGACACGTTTATCTCCAACAACACCCTGATTTGCATTGACACACTGCCTTGCAATGTGGAACACCGCACGCCTGTGATCTTCCCGTCGCAGAACATTGGCAAACCTCCTACTCTCAGCCTCCCTGCGTGTTAAGTACACCTGACGTCTAACTTCTCTCTTAGCGGCTGTATATCATTCTCTACTCCCACCCTTTTTCCAAGCCTTCCATGCTAGTCTTTTGTATCTAATGGCATTATCTACTGTGCTGTTCCACCACCAGGTCACTCTCTGTCTGGTTGGAGCTCTGCTCCAGCCACAAGTTTAATCAGTAGCCTGTAGTAAATTGTCACGTAAGAAATTCCAGTTATTATCTATGTCATACGACTCTAAATCGTCTTCTTTTTCGTCATACACATCTTGAAGGGCTTTCCTACATTTGTATTTTAGTGAAAGGTCTTTTAGCTTCCAGACCTTTCTTCTCCACACCTTCCTGTAGGTCTCATTCCATCTCTTGCTTACTGAGATATCACTAACGACTAACCTATGCTGTGGGGTGCATTCTTCCCCAGAGTATGCCTTGGTATTTGACACCATCTGGCTGTCCCGCTGCCTAACTTGTAAGAAGTCATCTGGCTTAAGTGCTTGCCTGGTTTGTAGGTTATTAGGTGGCTGGCAGGTTTCTGGAAGTTAGTGTTGCAAATAGTCAGTGTATTTGCGTCACAAAATTCAAGAAGTCTCACTCCTTCATTTCTTGAGCTGTAACCATGCCCACCATTAACCCCAGTGTAACCATCCTGGAGTTGTCCAACATGACCATTGAAGTCTCCTGCTAGCATAACGATGTCTCCGTCCTCTGTCATTGCAGCTGTTTGTAAAAGTTGCTTGTAAAAGCAGTCTTTCTCTTCTTTACCTAGGCCTGCTTGGGGAGCATAGGCAGAGAAGATTGTCAGTAGTCTCCTACCTACAACTAATCTAAGCTTAATTATTCGATTACTAACTCAAACTACCTCTATTGTCTTATTGATCCATCTCTCAGCCAGGAAAATGCCTACTCCCCCTAACCCATCATCCTTACCTACCCAGAAAAGCTTATAATTAAGATGTTTGCCTGCGATTAGTCTCGCAGAGGCACATCTCCATCTTACCTCTTGCACGCAGCACACATCCACATGCCTTCTCTCCAGCATCTCCGCTATTTCACGAGATGTATATATATATATATATATATAATGCCAATACAAGAGCAAGAATGAAGAGTTCATTCTACTGACATGGCTATAAAAATGAGGCTTGTTTGCATAATTACAAATGAATCGAATGTTATCATTAATATTCGAAAAACTCAGATTACATTTATTATATATAAATATAAGAAACCTGCTGTATACTTCTTCCTGCAACCAACACACTCAAGTGTTCTCTTAAAAGAAAAAACTTTATATCACGTTGTTCCAGTACATCAGTAGTTAGGAAGTTAATCCTGCGATAGACTAGCATCCTATCCAAGGAAAGTCTTGTACTCTGAGATACTTAACAAAGAAACACGGCGATAAACTTAGAACAAAATTTATATATATATATACTGCCCCAGCATGGCCTCAGCCGGATGGCTGAAACAAGTAAAAGAGTATGTTTTTTTTTATTTACAGAAACATGTATATTTACTTAAATATTAATTGTTCGGTATATATGTACTAAATTCTAGTAGTTTTTAAATTAATTCATATATAGAAACGGAATGAGAGTAAGGTAACACACGGAATATATTTTGAGGCGTGTTATCTTGCTTTCTTTCCCTTTATATATATATATTTTTTTAATTAAAGAAAATTTTAGCTATAAGTATGACTAATTTACTCAGGAGAATTATTGTGCCTTCGCGTGGTGATGCGCGGAGCTGTTCGGACTTTCTTACCTACTTACGTAAGGCGTAACCAATCTATGTGTCGGAAGATCGAATCGTTGCGAAGACACGCGAGCAATCGTTTTTTTTTAAATCTAAATTTGATTATGGAGCTCTTCTCCTTTTTCGATTGACTTCCGGTTCTTTGAAAGAAAATCATTTTGGATAATACTTTCCTAATGCATGGAGGTATGTAATATTTTCTCTGTACACATATATTTTATTAGATACACACCTTATGTCAATAACTCTCACACTTTGGATATTATGTTCATGTTTTCTGGCACACTCGATATGCTTTATTTGAAAGTAAAAAAAATAACTACACATACAAATAGGGTTACCTCTTCTAAGAAACTAAACCAAGCCATCTCGACACTATATACATACTTTCTAAGAAATATAACTCAAATTTCTCTCTATAAACAACATTCTGTAGATCTTTCTTTATTGAATACATAGTAAATCTTGTCAGCACTAGCAGATATTCTTGAGACACAAAAATACGTTTTACTATCTGATCTTTTTAGAGACATTCATATAAAGCTATATACTGTCTACTAAGAAAAATATATAAACCTTCTTCTCTATACAGGAAGATACCTTTCCTTTTTTCTTCTAAGAAAACCTCTATATACAGCTATATTTTTATTATCTTTATTTCTTTAACACCCAATGAAGCATTTCTCGCACACATGTGTTCTCTTGTACGTAGAGAGAACCCTTTTGTTGTCCAACTAATTTCTACTGTGTGATTTGGAGCAAACGCAAAGTCCGGTCTGAGAATCGAACTCACGATTGTAAAGCCCGACGACTTAAGTTTTGAGCGAACCTTTTTAGATAACATCATCGTAATCGAAGATTAACTGTTGGTCAGTGTTAACTAGATCGATATCACTTTAACCTACCCATTTACATTCTTAGTTTCTTTTTTCATTATTGACATTCCTAAAAAATCAACTAAGAATGTAGATGAAGTTTCTAAAGAAAGAAACTTAGTAGTTGTTTTTTTTTGTTTTTTTTAGACATCATCATCGTAATCAAATATTAACCAGATCGATATCGCTTTAACTTTTAATGTACGTAACAAATAACCGGCATACGTCAAAACGGCCGGTCGCAAAAGTGAAACTAATTTTTGACAGTTACGTACGTCATTATTTTCAATTTGGATTGTGAATTTGTTTGTTTTTTTACAACAGGTCTCAATAGTGAAAGTGAATTTTGTTGATGGAAGCCACATCATGTCCGATGGTTGGGCTTCCTATTCGGATATTGAAGAGATTCAAGGTGGCATTTACGTCCATGATGTTCTTGTGCACCAATGGACTTTGAAGATCCTGAAGATCCTAATGTGCACACACAACTCATAGAGAACACATGGAGCCGTGCAAAGAAAAAGTTTCGTCGCCAGCATGGGACAAGCGATGTTTTATTCCCCTCATATCTATCTGAATTTCTTTGGCGGCAGAGAGTTGGTGCCAACAAGTTTGGCGAGATGATCAACTGTATTTCAGCTATTTATAGGGTGTAATTAAGGTACGTCAATTTATATTTTATATGCAACAAACGTATAACTGTAGTTACTTTAAAAAAAAAAAAAAATTTCTTTCTTTCAACACACACAGTCATTATTTAAAAAACAATTTCCGTACACACAATACACAAAAAAAGAAAGAAAAAAAATATCATGAACACGCAATACTAATTAACACCATCAACAAAATTCACTTTCACTATTGAGACCTGTTGTAAAAAAACAAACAAATTCACAATCCAAATTGAAAATAATGACGAACGTAACTGTCAAAAATTAGTTTCGCTTATGCGACCGGCCGTTTTGACGTATGCCCAAATAACCAATTACATTCTTCTTTATGCACTTCATCTACATTCCTAGTTTCTCTTTCTAGAATCTTCATATACATTCTTAGTTTCCTCTATTTTAAATGTATATATAATAAAAAACAAAATTGGATGAATTTTATAAAGTTTAACATTCTTTTTATTGATAACGTATGTAAATGACTTTCATTTCTTTTACCGATGTCCAGCCTTCAAGTTCCTCTGCTGTGTTGTTTGCCGTAACAAGCGGGAATGGTGTAGTTTCTTTTAATAAAGAAAGTTTACATATTATATACTAATTGTATTGTTTATTTTTTCAAAAATGAATAAAGAAAGTTTACATCTTATATACGAATTGTATTGTTTATTTTTCCAAAAATGAATAAATAAAGTTTACATCTTATATACGAATTGTGTTCAGTTTATTTTGACAAAAATGAATAAAGAAAGTTTACATCTTATATACGAATTGTGTTCAGTTTATTTTGACAAAAATGAATAAAGAAATCAAGAGTCTACAAGAAACTGAGTAAGCCGTGCTATAAAGAACGTAAGTGTATTGGAGTTTCTAAATAAAGAAACTAAGAGGTAGATAAAGTTTCCTGAAAGAAACTGAGAAAGATGAAGTTTCTAAAAAATGATAAAGAAACTAAAAATAATGAAGTTTCTAAAAGAAACAAAATGTTTTTGAAATTGTCGAAAGAAAAATCTATGAAATGGGACGCTTTTTTTTTTATTATTCAAGGGAGGTAACTGAAATATTTTGAAAGAATTACCTCCCTTGCAAAATCACCACCTTCGTCACCATCGTTATCAGCACCACCGTCGGCACCTTCGTAACCGTCGTCGCCATTACCGCCGCCACCTGGTGGCGGAGGTAAAGATACCGACGACGACGAAGGTGCACCGTCGTCTTCGTCGGTGTCTTCACCTCCGCCACCAGGTGGCGGCGGTAAAGATATCGACGAAGACGACGGTGCACCTTCGTCTTCGTCGGTGTCTTCACCTCCGCCACCAGGTGGCGGCGGTAAAGATATCGACGAAGACGACGGTGCACCTTCGTCTTCGTCGGTATCTTTACCTCCGCCACCAGGTGGCGGCGGTAATGGTGACGACGGTTACGAAGGTGGCGACGGTGGTAACAACGGTGACGAAGGTGTTTCTGCAAGGGAGGTAATTCGTTTCAAAATATTACAGAGTTACCTCCCTTTAATAAAAAAAATTAAAAAGAGGGGGTCTTATTTCATAGATTTTTTCTCTCGATAATTTCAAAAACATTCTTAGTTTCTTTATTTAGAAATTTCGTTAATCTCAGTTTCTTTCAAGAAACTTTATCTACCTCTTAGTTTCTTTATTTAGAAACTTCATCTTTCTCAGTTTCTTTCAGGAAACTTTATCTTACTCTTAGTTTCTTTATTTAGAAACTTCAATACACTTACGTTCTTTATAGCACGGCTTACTTAGTTTCTTGTAGACTCTTGATTTCTTTATTCATTTTTGTCAACATAAACTGAACACAATTCGTATATAAGATGTAAACTTTCTTTATTCATTTTTGGAAAAATAAACAATACAATTCGTATATAATGTGTAAACTTTCTTTATTAAAAGAAACTACACCATTCCCGCTTGTTACGGCAAACAACACAGCAGAGGAACTTGAAGGCTGGACATCTGTAAAAGAAATGAAAGTCATTTACATACGTTATCAATAAAAAGAATGTTAAACTTTATAAAATTCGTCCAATTTTGTCTTTTATACATTTAACTAGACGAAAGAAGAAAACCTTTTCCTACATCGAGGGAGTAACTAAGAATGTAAATGGTTATTTGTTACGTAGATTAAAAGTTAAAGCGATATCGATCTGGTTAATGATGATGATATCTAAAAAAACAACCAAGACTGTAGATGAAGTTTCTGAAGAAAGAAACTAAAAATGTATATGAAGTGTCTAAAATTAAGCATGTAAATGGAAAAAGAAACTATGAATGAAGTTTCTAAAGAAAGGAAACTAAGAATGTAAATAAAGTGTTGAAAAGGAACAAAGAAAGTAAATGAAGTTTCGTAAGAAGAAACTAAGAATGTAAATCGTTCTATGTTACGTAGGTTAAAGTGATATCGATCTAGTTAACACTGATCAACAGTTAATCTTATATTACGATCATGGTATCTATTAAAAAAAATGGGTACAAAACCTAAGTTTTATGGCCAAAACAAGACGACAGATCTAAAAAGATTCTGGTTAATATTAATTATTTCTACTTTTGGCAGAAGGCCAGCAATTACCCACCAGTACATTACTGGTACTTTATTTTATCGACTCCGTAAGGATGAACGGCAAAGTTAACCTCGACGGGATTTGAACTCAAACCGTAAAGGGACGTAACTCTATGCTGCAAAGCATGGCGTCCTTAATAACCAGAATATAGCAACCAACATCATGTGTGACAGGAGCAAGTCCTCCAAAACGAATTTACAACAAAACACGAGGATATCGTGAAGGGAACTAGAAATATATTATTTAAATAAGAAAGAAAATAAGCTAAATTCTAATTCATATGACAGAGAAATGTGGCAGTAGCTTAAACAAAACTATCGTCTAAATAATATTGTTGGAAGGAAACTAAGAATGTAGATGAAGTGTTGAAAAAAAGAAACTAAAAATGTAAATGAAGTTTCTAGCGTAAGAAACTAAGAATATAAATGGTTGTATTTTAAAAGTTAAAGCGATATCGATCTAATTAACACTGATCAACAGTTAACCTCTGATTACAAAATACGAGGATATCATGAAGGGAAATAGAAGTATATTATTTACCAGCTTAAATAATAATTAATAAAATACACTATTTCGTATGAGCAAGAAATATGTATGAGGGGGGTGTTGTATTACATTAGAATGTAAGATGTCGCTAAACAAAACTAATGTTTAAATAATTCTGACATTATGGAGGGAAATAAACAGAAAATGTTTCAAAACTGGTCAACATAAAATAAAGCTTTACTTTACCTCCGTAAAATGAGTAAAATCCAAGTTTTTAACGTTTTTTTAATTCACGTTGTAAAACATGAAGTTCTTCATGCGGCCATTTAATTTTACTAAAGTACGCATGCGCCGTAAAAATTGGACATCAATGCGCAAAGTATTTATGTAAAGTTGTCGGACTTTACAATCGTGAGTTCGATTCTCACAAAGGTTTCTCACTACATACAAGAGGACACGTGTGAAAGAAATAGAGAAGATAATAAAATGTAGCTGTGTATAGAGGTTTATTAGAAGAAAAAAGGAAAGGTCTAGAGAAGAAGGTTTATATATTTTTCTTAGTTGAGAGAGAGTATATAGTTTTATATGTCTGGGTGTTTGCATCATTATGAATCATTTTAGCCCAATGCAAACATAGTGAATTATAACGATCGACCTGTTCGCAGAGTCCTTCCCTTCCATTGCGGTCCCTCCCCCGTCGGTTTGGTGGTCCTTAGGAGCCCCAATCACAGACCTGGCCTTCGAGTCAACCTTCCAATCGAAGATGGTTGGCCTTGAGCAGCTGCTGAGGAATATCGAAGTTATCGAACCCCATCAAGGTTTCTTCATACTCAGGAACTACCTGTCTATTCCTAAGCTTCTGTATCTGCTCAGGGTCAGCCCCTCTCACAGATTTCCGTCCTGCCTCCAACGCTTCGACTACCTAATCTTCGAGAGATTCGAGTGCCTGGTCAATGTTAGACTCTCTCCGGAGTCCCGCGATCAGGCTGCGTTGCCCAAGCGATTTGGGGGTCTTGGTCTTCGTAAGTGTTCGTCCCTCTCTCTCCCCGGTTTCCTTTCCTCCACCCACACTTGCTCAACCCTGGTGAGCAACATCCTCTGCTCTCCAGCAATGGAGTGAGTTGGGCTCGACTCCTTTTCGTCCAGTCAGATCAGCTTGCAAGGTGCCGCTTACTATCTGCCAGCTCCAAATACTCAGGCGACTGGGTCGATGCCCTACTCGTGGCTAACGTTGGTGGCCTACTCAACCTGGACGAACTTCGTGTCTCCATCGCCCTCAGAGTGGGAGCTGACGTCTGCATAGGTTTGAGGTGCCGATGCGGCAAACTCCTCGACTCTACAGGCCTCCATGATCTTTCTTGCCGCCCTCTTCGCGCGTCACACGTAGCTAAACCTCATTCTGAAGAGAGCGTTGGCCCCCCCTCGGTCTTAGAACCATCTGGGTTGTCCAGAAGTGACGGCAAAAGACCTGACGGTCTTACCCTGTGCCCCAGATCGAGAGGCAGGTGCCTTGTCTGGAACGTCACAGTTAGTGACTCTTTTGCTCTTTCCCACATCCTGGATGCTGCGGTTAGGACGAGAGCCACAGCTTCTGCAGCCGAGCGGAGTAAGACCTTCAAATACTCTCATCTGTCGGCCAGCTACATTTTTCAGCCTGTGGCTTTCGAGACGTTTGGGGGAGTCGGGCCGCTGACTGCGAGGTTCATTTCCTCACTGGCGGCTCACCTAATAGAGATAACTGGCGAATCTTGCGAGGGTGCTTGGCTGCTTCAGTGCATCAGCCTCGCCATCACCCGAGGTAACGCTGCGAGTGTGCTGGCTTGCCTCAAAAATCATTAGAGAAGTTGCCCAGCACTCGCGACGTTGCTATCTTTTGCTCTGGTGTTGGCTCTGTTTTTCACCCCTTCCTTTACATTTTCTTTAATATTGTAACATCAAAAGAATATATCTTTCATTGTATCATTTAGTAATACATCAATGAAAGACTATAAAACGTATATAAGACATCGATTAGCTAGCTTTCTTGAGTACAATATGTAGAATGTGTATGATTGCTTGTGCTTATACATAAAAACATATAACGTTTTATATGTATGTCTCTAAAGAAAGATCTACGGAATGAGGTTTATAGAGACAAATTTGAGTTAGAAAGTATGTATATAGTGTTGAGATGGTTTAGTTTCTTAGAAGGGGTAACACTATTTGTATGTGTATTATTTTTTAATTTCAAAGAAAGCATGTTGAGTGGGTGAAGATGTGCCAGAAAGCCACATGAACACAAGATCCAAAGTGTGAGAGTTGTTGACATAAATGTGTATCTAATAAAATGTATGTGTATAGAGCAAAGAAAACATTACATACCTCTATAGTTTGGATTTGTGACAGGTAAAAGTACTACGTATGCCATCTACCTTTTGAGGCAACTGCTGGACCTAGTTAAAAGGTAAACCTCTACTTGATTTCTTTATTCATTTTTGTAAAAATAAACTGAACATGATTTGTATATAATATGTAACCTTTTTTATTAACAGAAACTTCACCATTCCCACTTGTTACGGCAAACAACACAGCATATGACCTTGAAGGCTGGACATCGGTAAAAGGAAATGAAAGTATTTTACATTTTGTCTTTTATTATATATAGAATTAAACAGAGGAAACAAGAAAACCTTTCCTACATCGAGGGAGGTAACTAAACTAAGAATGTAAATGAAGTTTAATGTAAATCAAGTTTCTAAAGAATGAAACTAAGAATGGAAATGAAGTGTTGAAAACGAACAAAGAAAGTAAATGAAGTTTCGTAAGAAGAATCTAAATGGTTCTATGCTACGTATATTAAAATGATATCGATCTAGTTAGTACTGACCAACAGTTAATCGTTGATTACGATGATCATATCTAAAAAAAAATTTCGTTCAAAACAAGACGGATATAATATTGATCTTGATCAAAGATGACAGTTCCAAAAGATTCTGATTAATATTAAGATGTGCCAGAAAGCCACATAAAAAGCCTCTTCACATAAACACAATATCCAAAATGTATGTGAGGTTTATTGACATAAAGTGTGTATCTAATAAAATGTATGTGTATAGAGAGAAGGTTTAGTTTCTTCGATAATATACAGCAAAGATAACATTACATACCTCTATACACTTTGGAACTTCTGGAGCTCTCACAGTCTTATCCGGCCCTCGCAATTTGGATTTATCCCCAACTCCAGCTGCTGTGATCAACTGATAGAGTTTCTTGAGGACATCACCCGGATCACTGATGGCGGCTCATGGGTGGATGTTGTTTACCTTGACTTTGCGAAAGCCTTCAATTCTGTGCCACACAAAAGGCTTATGGCAAAACTCTCTGCAATGGGTGTGAAGGATGATCTTTTTAACTGGTTGAAGTCCTTCATTCTCAGTCGAAGAGAGGTAGTCAAGGTTCTGGGACAGCATTCCTCACCACATGAGATGTCATCTGGTGTACCACAGGGATTTGTTCTTGGCCCCCTTTTGTTTGTGGCATATATTAATGACATAGATGCCAACTTAAAGAATGCCACAGTACTAAAGTACGCAGACGACATCAAGCTGTACCTTGAGATAAAAAGGACAGATCCTGAACACTATAGATCTTGCTTGCAGTCTGACCTGGACAAAATGCAACAATGGATCTCAGACTGGCAACTCAAGCTAGCTGTGGACAAGTGCACCACCATGCATTTTGGGAGTAAAAACCCAGCGTCCACATACTCCCTCCACAGCACTCATATCAAGAAGTCTTCTTGTGAACGTGACCTGGGCATTACGGTCAGCAGCGATTTGCGTTGGACGAGGCACGTCTCTAAAATTGTCAAGAGGGCCGAGGGTGTCTTAGCATCACTCAGCAAGACCTTTGTCAGCCGCTCTCCAGCTATCTATTTAAGGCTGTACATGGCTATGGTGTGACCACACTTAGAATTTGCATCACCAGTCTGGAACCCCTATCTTGCTCAGAATATTGACCGCCTGGAAACTGTTCAGGGACGTGCAACCAAGCGAATACCCTCCATCAGGCATCTACCATACTCTGAGCGCCTTGCTTCCCTGGGCATGGATACATTGAAGCTCCGACGCCTGGCAAATGATTTAGTAAACACCCACAAAATTGTTAACCATGTTGCCAACAACAACCCTGAGTACCTTTTTGATTTCCATGTGTCTAACACACGTGGGCATACCTACAAAGTCAGAAAACAGCACAGTTCCCATGACTTTCGGAAACATTTTTTCACGCCCAGAGTTGCTGAAGCATGGAACAAACTACCTGCATCAGTTGTTAGCTGTCGAGACACCGCATCCTTTAAGGCCTCCATGCTTCCCGAGATCCGCCAACACTACAGCTAACACATACACACATGTACTTCCCTGACATTTGTGTATTATTCTATGTACTATACATACACCTTTGACGAGTTGTAGTGCACCTGAGCACTTTACACAATAATTTCATTATTATTATGAAAACAATATGCAAAATGAATTTTTTCAAAGTACCGAAAAGCAAATAAAAAAAGAGAAGAGTACCATAAAGGGGAAGTAACTCTAAATAAAGGGAGATCATTCTAATCAAATTTAAAGTAAATGGGATAAGACGGATTCCTCGCGCAGGCTAGCATGTAGCCAGCCTGCAAATAGTCCCGGCTACCAACTAGGCCCCGTACCCTCGCAGCGATTCCATCTTCTGACACATGGTCACGCCATACATAAGTAGGCGACCAAGTCCGAACAGCTGCGTGCATCGCCACGCGAAGCTGTAAATCTCATATGTAAAATGTTATTTATTTTTTGATAGTTAACATCTATATATAAACAGAGTTAACACCTATAAGGTTATTATATATACACACATACTGAGTTGATACCTATATATACACACATAGGGTTATTATATATATACACACAGTTAATACCTATATATACACACATATACACAGTTAACATACTCATTTCGAAAAAAGCCTTTTTTTTTCAAATTACGTCAGTTACATTGGTTCGCTATTCTAAACATATACCTAATGGTATATATACCCCATTATATACCTAATGGTATATATACCCCACTATATACCTAATGGTATATATACCCCATTATATGCCTAATGGTATATATACCCCATTATATGCCTAATGGTATATATACCCCATTATATACCTAATGGTATATACATCCCATTATATACCTAATGGTATATATACCCCCATTATATACCTAATGGTATATATACCCCCATTATATACCTAATGGTATATATACCCCCATTATATACCTAATGGTATATATACCCAATTATATACCTAATGGTATATATACCCCATTATTTACCTAATGGTATATATACCCACAAAGACAAGTTGGTGTAGGACAGAATAAAGGAGATAACAACTGGAATTTAATAAATTGAAGTGAAATCCAACAGGGTCGTCTGTTTTTATAGGCAGCATGACCCCGTTTCATTCGAAAGAAACCCTTGAACATATATTGGGTCGTCAAGTATGAAATTTCTCGAGATTTGTAAAAAAAAACAAAACAAATTTCTAAAACTTTCATACTTGACGACACAACATATACAACGCTCCCAACATAGACGCAAGATTGAGCCACGTTGTAAGATACAAGATTAGCGGTATCCTTAAAGCCTACTAGGGTGCACACACACTTTAAGGGCACATTTTTTTAGGATTGGCGCCACTGTTAAAGCCAACTTGGGCGCACAGAAACTTTAGGGGCGCATTTTTTAGGATTGGAGCCTATTATGGCGCACACCCACCCACCTAGGGTGCTGGGAATCCTGCGGCTCCAGCAGCTGAGTTTCTTCTATGGCTGATATCACATTTTGCTTCGTTATGTCTATGGTTGATGGTCGCCATTTCTTCGTAGAGGGTAGTCAGACAGTATGTACCAGTAGACGTAGTAGAAGGCGCATGGCTTAGTGGTTCGAGCATTTGAGAGGTTGTGAGTTCAATTCTCGGATTGGGGGATGCGTTGTGTCCTTGAGCAAGACACTTTATTTCACGTTGCTCCAGTTTACTCAGCTGTAGAAATGAGTGGTGACGTCACTGGAGCCAAGCTGTATCGGCCATTGCCTTTCACTTGGACAACAGTGGAGAGGAGAGACTGGTATTGATAGGTGACTGCTGGTCTTTCACAAACAACCTTACCCAGGCTTGTGCTTCAGAGAAACTTTCTAGGTGCAAAACCATGGTCATCTGTGACAGAGTGGGGCCAAAGTAAAGTACTAGGCTGGCAGTGGTCAGTATGTAGTGGTAGAGGTAGTAGTAGACTGGCAGTGGTCAGTATGTAGTGGTAGAGGTAGTAGTAGGCTGGCTGTGGTCAGTATGTAGTGGTAGAGGTAGTAGTAGGCTGGCAGTGGTCAGTATGTAGTGGTAGAGGTAGTAGTAGGCTGGCTGTGGTCAGTATGTACCAGTAGAGGTAGTAGTAGGCTGGAAGTGGTCAGTATGTACCAGTAGAGGTAGTAGTAGGCTGGCAGTGGTCAGTATGTAGTGGTAGAGGTAGTAGTAGGCTGGCTGTGGTCAGGCAGTATGTAGTGGTAGAGGTAGTAGTAGCCTGGCTGTGGTCAGACAGTATGTAGTGGTAGAGGTAGTAGTAGGCTGGCTGTGGTCAGACAGTATGTACCAGTAGAGGTAGTAGTAGGCTGGCTGTGGTCAGACAGTATGTAGTGGTAGAGGTAGTAGTAGGCTGGCTGTGGTCAGACAGTATGTAGTGGTAGAGGTAGTAGTAGGCTGGCTGTGGTAAGGCAGTATGTAGTGGTAGAGGTAGTAGTAGGCTGGCTGTGGTCAGACAGTATGTAGTGGTAGAGGTAGTAGTAGGCTGGCTGTGGTCAGGCAGTATGTAGTGGTAGAGGTAGTAGTAGCCTGGCTGTGGTCAGACAGTATGTACCAGTAGAGGTAGTAGTAGGCTGGCAGTGGTCAGACAGTATGTAGTGGTAGAGGTAGTAGTAGGCTGGCTGTGGTCAGACAGTATGTAGTGGTAGAGGTAGTAGTAGGCTGGCTGTGGTCAGACAGTATGTAGTGGTAGAGGTAGTAGTAGGCTGGCTGTGGTCAGGCAGTATGTAGTGGTAGAGGTAGTAGTAGGCTGGCTGTGGTCAGGCAGTATGTAGTGGTAGAGGTAGTAGTAGCCTGGCTGTGGTCAGACAGTATGTAGTGGTAGAGGTAGTAGTAGGCTGGCTGTGGTCAGACAGTATGTAGTGGTAGAGGTAGTAGTAGGCTGGCTGTGGTCAGACAGTATGTACCAGTAGAGGTAGTAGTAGGCTGGCTGTGGTCAGGCAGTATGTAGTGGTAGAGGTAGTAGTAGGCTGGCTGTGGTCAGACAGTATGTAGTGGTAGAGGTAGTAGTAGGCTGGCTGTGGTCAGACAGTATGTAGTGGTAGAGGTAGTAGTAGGCTGGCTGTGGTCAGGCAGTATGTACCAGTAGAGGTAGTAGTAGGCTGGCTGTGGTCAGACAGTATGTAGTGGTAGAGGTAGTAGTAGGCTGGCTGTGGTCAGACAGTATGTAGTGGTAGAGGTAGTAGTAGGCTGGCTGTGGTCAGACAGTATGTACCAGTAGAGGTAGTAGTAGCCTGGCTGTGGTCAGACAGTATGTACCAGTAGAGGTAGTAGTAGGCTGGCTGTGGTCAGGCAGTATGTAGTGGTAGAGGTAGTAGTAGGCTGGCTGTGGTCAGACAGTATGTACCAGTAGAGGTAGTAGTAGGCTGGCTGTGGTCAGGCAGTATGTAGTGGTAGAGGTAGTAGTAGGCTGGCTGTGGTCAGACAGTATGTAGTGGTAGAGGTAGTAGTAGGCTGGCTGTGGTCAGACAGTATGTAGTGGTAGAGGTAGTAGTAGGCTGGCTGTGGTCAGGCAGTATGTACCAGTAGAGGTAGTAGTAGGCTGGCTGTGGTCAGACAGTATGTAGTGGTAGAGGTAGTAGTAGGCTGGCTGTGGTCAGACAGTATGTAGTGGTAGAGGTAGTAGTAGGCTGGCTGTGGTCAGACAGTATGTACCAGTAGAGGTAGTAGTAGGCTGGCTGTGGTCAGACAGTATGTAGTGGTAGAGGTAGTAGTAGGCTGGCTGTGGTCAGACAGTATGTAGTGGTAGAGGTAGTAGTAGCCTGGCTGTGGTCAGACAGTATGTAGTGGTAGAGGTAGTAGTAGGCTGGCTGTGGTCAGACAGTATGTAGTGGTAGAGGTAGTAGTAGGCTGGCTGTGGTCAGGCAGTATGTAGTGGTAGAGGTAGTAGTAGGCTGGCTGTGGTCAGACAGTATGTACCAGTAGAGGTAGTAGTAGGCTGGTTGTGGTCAGACAGTATGTAGTGGTAGAGGTAGTAGTAGGCTGGCTGTGGTCAGACAGTATGTAGTGGTAGAGGTAGTAGTAGGCTGGCTGTGGTCAGACAGTATGTAGTGGTAGAGGTAGTAGTAGGCTGGCTGTGGTCAGACAGTATGTAGTGGTAGAGGTAGTAGTAGGCTGGCTGTGGTCAGACAGTATGTAGTGGTAGAGGTAGTAGTAGGCTGGCTGTGGTCAGTATGTAGTGGTAGAGGTAGTAGTAGATTGGCAGTGGTCAGGCAGTATGTAGTGGTAGAGGTAGTAGTAGGCTGGCTGTGGTCAGACAGTATGTAGTGGTAGAGGTAGTAGTAGGCTGGCTGTGGTCAGGCAGTATGTAGTGGTAGAGGTAGTAGTAGGCTGGCTGTGGTCAGACAGTATGTAGTGGTAGAGGTAGTAGTAGGCTGGCTGTGGTCAGGCAGTATGTAGTGGTAGAGGTAGTAGTAGGCTGGCTGTGGTCAGACAGTATGTAGTGGTAGAGGTAGTAGTAGGCTGGCTGTGGTCAGACAGTATGTAGTGGTAGAGGTAGTAGTAGGCTGGCTGTGGTCAGACAGTATGTAGTGGTAGAGGTAGTAGTAGGCTGGCTGTGGTCAGGCAGTATGTAGTGGTAGAGGTAGTAGTAGGCTGGCTGTGGTCAGACAGTATGTAGTGGTAGAGGTAGTAGTAGGCTGGCTGTGGTCAGGCAGTATGTAGTGGTAGAGGTAGTAGTAGGCTGGCTGTGGTCAGGCAGTATGTAGTGGTAGAGGTAGTAGTAGGCTGGCTGTGGTCAGGCAGTATGTAGTGGTAGAGGTAGTAGTAGGCTGGCAGTGGTCAGACAGTATGTAGTGGTAGAGGTAGTAGTAGGCTGGCAGTGGTCAGACAGTATGTAGTGGTAGAGGTAGTAGTAGGCTGGCTGTGGTCAGACAGTATGTAGTGGTAGAGGTAGTAGTAGGCTGGCTGTGGTCAGACAGTATGTAGTGGTAGAGGTAGTAGTAGGCTGGCTGTGGTCAGACAGTATGTAGTGGTAGAGGTAGTAGTAGGCTGGCTGTGGTCAGACAGTATGTAGTGGTAGAGGTAGTAGTAGGCTGGCTGTGGTCAGACAGTATGTAGTGGTAGAGGTAGTAGTAGGCTGGCTGTGGTCAGACAGTATGTAGTGGTAGAGGTAGTAGTAGGCTGGCTGTGGTCAGACAGTATGTAGTGGTAGAGGTAGTAGTAGGCTGGCTGTGGTCAGGCAGTATGTAGTGGTAGAGGTAGTAGTAGGCTGGCTGTGGTCAGACAGTATGTAGTGGTAGAGGTAGTAGTAGGCTGGCTGTGGTCAGACAGTATGTAGTGGTAGAGGTAGTAGTAGGCTGGCTGTGGTCAGACAGTATGTAGTGGTAGAGGTAGTAGTAGGCTGGCAGTGGTCAGACAGTATGTAGTGGTAGAGGTAGTAGTAGGCTGGCTGTGGTCAGACAGTATGTAGTGGTAGAGGTAGTAGTAGGCTGGCTGTGGTCAGGCAGTATGTAGTGGTAGAGGTAGTAGTAGGCTGGCTGTGGTCAGACAGTATGTAGTGGTAGAGGTAGTAGTAGGCTGGCTGTGGTCAGACAGTATGTAGTGGTAGAGGTAGTAGTAGGCTGGCTGTGGTCAGACAGTATGTAGTGGTAGAGGTAGTAGTAGGCTGGCTGTGGTCAGGCAGTATGTAGTGGTAGAGGTAGTAGTAGGCTGGCTGTGGTCAGACAGTATGTAGTGGTAGAGGTAGTAGTAGGCTGGCTGTGGTCAGACAGTATGTAGTGGTAGAGGTAGTAGTAGGCTGGCTGTGGTCAGGCAGTATGTAGTGGTAGAGGTAGTAGTAGGCTGGCTGTGGTCAGACAGTATGTAGTGGTAGAGGTAGTAGTAGGCTGGCTGTGGTCAGGCAGTATGTAGTGGTAGAGGTAGTAGTAGGCTGGCTGTGGTCAGGCAGTATGTAGTGGTAGAGGTAGTAGTAGGCTGGCTGTGGTCAGGCAGTATGTAGTGGTAGAGGTAGTAGTAGGCTGGCTGTGGTCAGACAGTATGTAGTGGTAGAGGTAGTAGTAGGCTGGCTGTGGTCAGGCAGTATGTAGTGGTAGAGGTAGTAGTAGGCTGGCTGTGGTCAGGCAGTATGTAGTGGTAGAGGTAGTAGTAGGCTGGCAGTGGTCAGGCAGTATGTAGTGGTAGAGGTAGTAGTAGGCTGGCTGTGGTCAGACAGTATGTAGTGGTAGAGGTAGTAGTAGGCTGGCTGTGGTCAGGCAGTATGTAGTGGTAGAGGTAGTAGTAGGCTGGCTGTGGTCAGACAGTATGTAGTGGTAGAGGTAGCAGTAGGCTGGCAGTGGTCAGACAGTATGTAGTGGTAGAGGTAGTAGTAGGCTGGTTGTGGTCAGACAGTATGTAGTGGTAGAGGTAGTAGTAGGCTGGCAGTGGTCAGACAGTATGTAGTGGTAGAGGTAGTAGTAGGCTGGCTGTGGTCAGACAGTATGTAGTGGTAGAGGTAGTAGTAGGCTGGCTGTGGTCAGACAGTATGTAGTGGTAGAGGTAGTAGTAGGCTGGCTGTGGTCAGACAGTATGTACCAGTAGAGGTAGCAGTAGGCTGGCAGTGGTCAGACAGTATGTAGTGGTAGAGGTAGTAGTAGGCTGGTTGTGGTCAGACAGTATGTAGTGGTAGAGGTAGTAGTAGGCTTGCTGTGGTCAGACAGTATGTAGTGGTAGAGGTAGTAGTAGGCTGGCTGTGGTCAGACAGTATGTAGTGGTAGAGGTAGTAGTAGGCTGGCTGTGGTCAGACAGTATGTAGTGGTAGAGGTAGTAGTAGGCTGGCAGTGGTCAGTATGTAGTGGTAGAGGTAGTAGTAGGCTGGCAGTGGTCAGGCAGTATGTAGTGGTAGAGGTAGTAGTAGGCTGGCTGTGGTCAGACAGTATGTAGTGGTAGAGGTAGTAGTAGGCTGGCTGTGGTCAGACAGTATGTAGTGGTAGAGGTAGTAGTAGGCTGGCTGTGGTCAGACAGTATGTAGTGGTAGAGGTAGTAGTAGGCTGGCTGTGGTCAGACAGTATGTAGTGGTAGAGGTAGTAGTAGGCTGGCTGTGGTCAGACAGTATGTAGTGGTAGAGGTAGTAGTAGGCTGGCAGTGGTCAGTATGTAGTGGTAGAGGTAGTAGTAGGCTGGCTGTGGTCAGACAGTATGTAGTGGTAGAGGTAGTAGTAGGCTGGCTGTGGTCAGACAGTATGTAGTGGTAGAGGTAGTAGTAGGCTGGCTGTGGTCAGACAGTATGTAGTGGTAGAGGTAGTAGTAGGCTGGCTGTGGTCAGACAGTATGTAGTGGTAGAGGTAGTAGTAGGCTGGTTGTGGTCAGACAGTATGTACCAGTAGAGGTAGTAGTAGGCTGGCTGTGGTCAGACAGTATGTAGTGGTAGAGGTAGTAGTAGGCTGGCTGTGGTCAGACAGTATGTAGTGGTAGAGGTAGTAGTAGGCTGGCTGTGGTCAGACAGTATGTAGTGGTAGAGGTAGTAGTAGGCTGGCTGTGGTCAGACAGTATGTAGTGGTAGAGGTAGTAGTAGGCTGGCTGTGGTCAGACAGTATGTAGTGGTAGAGGTAGTAGTAGGCTGGCTGTGGTCAGACAGTATGTAGTGGTAGAGGTAGTAGTAGGCTGGCTGTGGTCAGACAGTATGTAGTGGTAGAGGTAGTAGTAGGCTGGCAGTGGTCAGGCAGTATGTAGTGGTAGAGGTAGTAGTAGGCTGGCTGTGGTCAGACAGTATGTAGTGGTAGAGGTAGTAGTAGGCTGGCTGTGGTCAGACAGTATGTAGTGGTAGAGGTAGTAGTAGGCTGGCTGTGGTCAGACAGTATGTAGTGGTAGAGGTAGTAGTAGGCTGGCTGTGGTCAGACAGTATGTAGTGGTAGAGGTAGTAGTAGGCTGGCTGTGGTCAGACAGTATGTAGTGGTAGAGGTAGTAGTAGGCTGGCTGTGGTCAGACAGTATGTAGTGGTAGAGGTAGTAGTAGGCTGGCTGTGGTCAGACAGTATGTAGTGGTAGAGGTAGTAGTAGGCTGGTTGTGGTCAGACAGTATGTACCAGTAGAGGTAGTAGTAGGCTGGCTGTGGTCAGACAGTATGTAGTGGTAGAGGTAGTAGTAGGCTGGCTGTGGTCAGACAGTATGTAGTGGTAGAGGTAGTAGTAGGCTGGCTGTGGTCAGTATGTAGTGGTAGAGGTAGTAGTAGGCTGGCTGTGGTCAGACAGTATGTAGTGGTAGAGGTAGTAGTAGGCTGGCAGTGGTCAGTATGTAGTGGTAGAGGTAGTAGTAGGCTGGCTGTGGTCAGACAGTATGTAGTGGTAGAGGTAGTAGTAGGCTGGTTGTGGTCAGACAGTATGTAGTGGTAGAGGTAGTAGTAGGCTGGCTGTGGTCAGACAGTATGTAGTGGTAGAGGTAGTAGTAGGCTGGCAGTGGTCAGGCAGTATGTAGTGGTAGAGGTAGTAGTAGGCTGGTTGTGGTCAGACAGTATGTACCAGTAGAGGTAGTAGTAGGCTGGCTGTGGTCAGACAGTATGTAGTGGTAGAGGTAGTAGTAGGCTGGCTGTGGTCAGGCAGTATGTAGTGGTAGAGGTAGTAGTAGGCTGGCTGTGGTCAGACAGTATGTAGTGGTAGAGGTAGTAGTAGGCTGGCTGTGGTCAGACAGTATGTAGTGGTAGAGGTAGTAGTAGGCTGGCTGTGGTCAGACAGTATGTAGTGGTAGAGGTAGTAGTAGGCTGGCTGTGGTCAGGCAGTATGTAGTGGTAGAGGTAGTAGTAGGCTGGCTGTGGTCAGACAGTATGTAGTGGTAGAGGTAGTAGTAGGCTGGTTGTGGTCAGACAGTATGTAGTGGTAGAGGTAGTAGTAGGCTGGCAGTGGTCAGACAGTATGTAGTGGTAGAGGTAGTAGTAGGCTGGCTGTGGTCAGACAGTATGTAGTGGTAGAGGTAGTAGTAGGCTGGTTGTGGTCAGACAGTATGTAGTGGTAGAGGTAGTAGTAGGCTGGCTGTGGTCAGACAGTATGTAGTGGTAGAGGTAGTAGTAGGCTGGCTGTGGTCAGGCAGTATGTAGTGGTAGAGGTAGTAGTAGGCTGGCTGTGGTCAGGCAGTATGTAGTGGTAGAGGTAGTAGTAGGCTGGCTGTGGTCAGACAGTATGTACCAGTAGAGGTAGTAGTAGCCTGGCTGTGGTCAGACAGTATGTAGTGGTAGAGGTAGTAGTAGGCTGGCTGTGGTAAGGAAGCTGGTGACTGAGTGTGGATGAATTGCTGATGGAAGAGTTTTTTGCTAAGTGCTAGAAATAGCAGCCAGATGTCATTTGGGGGAGAGTATGTGCGAATATATTTCACCACAGCTATAGGGATGGAGTGTCAGGACATGGGTGGGATGTTAAGATGTGGAAGGTGTATGTGCTTATGGGAAGGTGGGTCTTCTGTATTACTGCATAACGCCAGAGATCTCTGTCCTGTGTCATCACCTGTATATATACAGATATATGGAGGCACATGGCTTAGTGGTTAGAGCATTGGCCTTGCAATCGAAAGGTTGTGAGTTCAATTCTCAGACCGGGTGATGTGTTGTTTCCTTGAGCAAGACACTTTATTTCACATTGCTCCAGTTTACTCAGCTGTAGAAATGAGATGATAGGGACTGGGGTCCCTGTCATTCCACTGCAAAGTGGTCGTGGAGGTGCCACGGCAAAAAAGCACCCAGCACTCACTGTAAATGAGGTTGGTGTTAGGAAGGGCATCCAGCTGTAGAAATCAAGCCAGAATCAGTTCCCGTCCCACCCTTGCAAGCAGGGAAAAGCGGACGTAAAATGATGATGATTTATTTGAAGGGGAAATGGCAGAGCACATCATTTTCAGGGTTCTTTTTGCTGGTGAGAGTAAAAATGAAGTTTTGTTTAAATTATAGACCTTGTCTGAATGTTTACAAAACAGTAAAACCATATAGTGTTGGTAAAGAATATGGTTGTAAGGACTCAATAACTTCTGTAATATTCGAGGTCTACACAATGAACTCAATACAGTATGTAAAATGTGATAGAAAAGCCATGGAGTGGTAAGGAACCTTCAGCTGTGTCCAATATAAAACAATCTCCCTAGTGTTATGATAAATTACACAGGTCCTTCAGCATGTATGAGAACAGAAGCCAAATGTCAATAGCCCTGCGATGAGTTGTCCAACCCTTGCTATCAGGGTGAATGGACGTTAAATAACATAAAAGGCAAGGAATACGATGTGTGCATTCAGCAATGCTACATGGAAGTGAAGGATGGGCTTTGTGTAGATAAGCCTGTGTGATCAGATGGATGTGTAACAGTGTCCGTGAACGGCAAAGTGTAAATGTATTAAGAGTGAAATTAAGCATGAGAGGGATCAAATACTGTGTACAGGAGAGAAGACTGCGGTGGTATGGTCACGTGTTGTGCATAAAGGATGAGAGCTGTTTAAAAAGGTGCAGGGCATTAGTAGTTGTAGGATGCCTCAATAAAGGCTGACCTGGTTCAACATCATCTCCCAATGTGGATGATATAGGACCTAGTCCTCTGGCGCCACAACATACAATAAAAGACCCGTGTCGACAGCTCAACATCAACCTCTGCACCATACTGTAAACATGGTTGACAGCAGGCCCACTTGGTCACATGACTCTTTTTATGAGTAAAGCTTGGCATGGCCAACTGCCTCAACCTCCCTCATAAACTATTGTTCCACTGTGAGCAGGGTTCAGTGTACTCAGCCATCCAGTACCACACTGTAAATGTGGGTGTGGCTCCCAAACCATGTTTCCACTGTGAGCAGGGTATGGCGCTGCCAGCTAAGCTGTCCCTCATCATAATGGTGCCACCCGAGCCCACACTGTAAATGTGGTCGGTGTTAAGAAGGGCATCCAGCTGTAGAAATCCCAGCCAAATTTACAGTTCAGTCTGAGCTAATCTGGCCAGACTTGTCTCATGATGTGGATGAGCCGTCTAACCCATGCAAGCATAGAAAATGGATGTTAAATGTTGATGATGATACAATGCTTATTAAGTTTACCAATGTTAGGACATTTCATTGGGCCACAGAAATGTTTGACGGTGGCCATCTCCTCTCCAAGTGCCCCGTCCCTCACTAAGTTTATCATGACACCGTTGAGAACCAGTGTATCTATCCATCAGTCGCATATAGAATATGAATGGCGAATTCCTTGCTTGTTAAGATCAATGGAAAGAACTGTTGTCCTGTTCTGTGTGGTAGAACACCCTGAGGTGGGTGTAGAGGCCAGTCCTTAATCCTCAGACTCTGGTACAAGTGTGTACTTGGTCAGTCCTTCTCCAGTGGCTCAGCATTCTGAGATGACTGCTGGTTGTCAACCAAGACTAATATGAGCCAATCGCTCACTTATAAGCACCCTTGCAGCAAGCTCTGTAGAAACAATGTGTTTCTGGACACACAATTAGGGAGTGGCCATATGACTGTGCACACAGGAAGCTGTAGACAGTGGCAGTTACTTCCCCGCACAGCAGCTGTCACTTCCCCTGCAAAGGAGAGGCTCTGCAATCGCATCACTAGCCTTGAATACTCCCGTCACATCATCATCATTTTATGTCCGCTTTTCCCTGTTTGCAAGGGTGGGACGGGTCCTATTCAGCACAGCATCTCTCCACCGTGAGCTTCACATATAGAACACAAATAAAAAATATTAATTTAATTGATGTATAATTCACATTTGTTAAGACATATACTTGGAGGTGTCTATAAGAAGGTAAGAAATCTTTATTATCCGTTGAAAAAAAGATATGTAAATGAAATGGATGGAAGTAATTTGTTCGGAAAATAGATATTTTCACAAGAAAATTGTTCGTGCGTTGGTGTAAAGAGGAGGCTTTTAAATTCAGAAATTGTATCCATAAAATCATTCACATGTATATTTTTTTTACAATGTCAATAGTCGTAGGCAGAGTTTGTATATATATTTGTGTGTGGGTATGGAGTGCATTCATGGTTTTCCATTGGCATTCGATGATGGCAAAGTTGTTCATCAGTTGTGGATACTTTGGTGACTGTATACACAAGACGTGGGAATATTTGGTAGGAGAGGCAAGTGTCAATCCATTCCTCCTTTTGTTGTGTCTCACCTTTATCTTTTCCCAATAGCAAGTGATTTCCCCACACCTCGAAGGCTTGATGTTACTCTGCTTCAAAGTGGTATTGAAATGTCAAATTACACTGTGTTGAGTGGCTAGTTAGAGGGCAAAGGATCTCATATGGCCACCTAGGGTGACACAAGCAGTGTAAGGGCATGGTTGGCTTAAAGGATCTAAGGTCAGTGCCAATTAACAAATGAACTGGTTGTAGGATCTACAGCCAGCTAAACCATAGAGGTGTGTACTTCTGATACGATGTTCTAGTCAGCTGAATGTAGAATCTCCTACGGCTACCTAGGGCGAAATAAAGGTGTGTACTACCCATACGATGTCCTACAATCAGGTGCACCATGGTCAGCATTTCCTATGGCCACAGAGGAGTGTGTACTTCTCATACGATGTTCTAATTGAGGGTGAAATAAGCAGAGAAGGGCATGGTTGGCTTGGAGTATCTCCTATGGTCAGCTAAACCATAGTTATAGACATGTCTGGCTTGTACAGTCCAGTTGAACAGCAAAGTGTCACTGAAATTCTATTGGCAAACATATGTGCAAACCCTAACCGCGCACAAACTCTCTCTATATAGTAAAAAATAAGCAGAGGAGGGCATGATTGGATCTCCTACGGTCAGATAAACCAGTTAGAGACATGCCCGGTTTGTATAGTCACTAAACTATCCACTTGAACAAGAGGGTATCACTAAATTTCTATTGGCAAAAAAGAAGTAACATTCTTAACTGCACACAAACTCTCTCTGTATAAGCAGGAAAGGACATGGTCGTCTTGTATTATCTCCTAAGGTCAGAGATCGAATCCCCCTCATCGTCACAATACCACCAATGCACTTAATTTTCTTGTTAAAAAAAAAGTCTACCGAATCAATACGAGTTACCTCCCTTCGTTTCGTAGATATTTTTTTAAAGAATACGACTAATTTTCTCGGTAGAATTGCGGACTACCGTTTAAACAGTTATTAGTGACATGAAAGGAATTAAATATATAATGTTTTAATTAAACTGTTCAATATAATATAAAGATATACTTTACCTTCCTGAAAATAGTAAAATCCCACTTTTTAACTGTTTTTCTACAGTTTGAAAAGTATCAAAACATTTACACAGCCATTTTGTTTTACTTTATAAATGAGCATGCGCAAACACTTTTCGCACAAGGCCAGCAAAAATCGCAGTGCATTACTGGTACTTTATTTTATCGACCCCGTAAGGATGAAAAGCCGTAACTCTATGCTGTAAAGCATGATGTCTGACACCATGTTTTGCAACAGTGTTATGGCCCTTTACGTTCTGAGTTCAAATCCTGCCAGGGTTAACTTTTCCTTTCATCCTTAAGGGGTCGAAAAAATAAAGTACCAGTAATGCACTGAAACAATTACATACATATCATCATCACCGTTTTACGCCCATTCTTCCACGCTAGCATGGGTCAGACAGGTCGCTCTGTTGTGGGCAGTGCCAGGTCAGGTGACCTTGTCTTGCTCATACAGAACTGATTTTGGCTTGATTTCTACAGCTGGATGCCCTTCCTAACACCAATCTCATTTACAGTGAGTGCTGGGTGATTCTTTTGTCGTGGCACCTACACAACCACTTTACAGTGGGAGGGAATGGGGTCATACTGTCTATATGCTTCAGCTACGGCTTGTACCTGTGGGAAGTCAGGTCTTCTATATTACTGCATAACGCCAGAGGTCTCAGTCAGCTTTTATATATCACCTCATCCCAGGTCTTCCTGGGTCTCCCCACTGCAAGGCTTCCATCGACTTTTAGTGCTCTGTACCTCTTTATGCAGCTGTCATCTTTCATACATGTCACATGTCCATACCAACACAACCTCCTCTCCTGTACACAACATTTGATACCTCTTAAGTTCAGTCTCTCTCTCAATTTGTTTATGCTTTGCCATTCATGTATATTACTATTACACATCCATCGGAGCATACAAAATTCATTTCTTTCTAATCTTAACAAGTCTTCTGCACACAACACCCAGACTCACTACCATGTAACATTGCTGTTTGTATGCACGCATCATACAGTCTGCTTTTCGCAGCTAGCAGTGGTAGTAGCTCCCTGAACTTCTTATATCCTGTTATATATGAAATGATGAAAATTATTGTGTACAATGCTCAGGTACACTACATATATATATATATATATTGTATATTATATACCTATATATATATATATTGTTATACTTTGGGAGGGTCATGTTGCCAATAAGACACACACGCACCAGTATAACAATATCGGTTTCAACACACGTTTTCAGATAAAGAATCTTGCTAAACAAATTCAGAAACGAAATATATATATATATGTGTGTGTTGTGTATGAATGCATATATATACATACACCCATGTCTGTATACATACATATATGAATATATACATAAATCAATGTATGCCTATGCAAATACTAGGATGGGTTGAAAAGTTCATTCATAAGCTGACTATGAAGGAATGATGCTAGAGCTGTGAAATGTTGCATATATTAGTTTCAACTGTTCTTAATAACTACATTGTTTCTTTCCAGGTAAACTGACATCCGACTCTTCTAAGACTTCAAACGTAACTAGTAGCGATCTCTCTTGAAAATGAACAAAATTTGACATTGTGGTGTTATCAGGTACCTGCAGAAAACAGGATTAGCCCCCAAAGACATTAGGGGATGATCCTCCAGCTTTATCAACAGTGCAAAAGATAGCCAATGCTATTAGCATATCCTGTGAGGGTTGAGAATATCCTGCATAACAAGCTTGGCATGACAAAGTTCTTCTGCTTGGTGGGTGTCATGTTTCCCTGATCCCTGATCAAAAGCACACCAGGCTAATCACATCACAGGAAAATCTGACATTATCTGAGGCAGATCCAGTTCGTTTCCTAACCCAGTGTTCAGACACAATTCATGCAGTGGAAACACTCCTCCTCACCTGTTCCCAAAATGGCCAAGGTTGTTTCATCTGCATTGGTGATGGCTTCAGTTTTTGGCATTGTGTATATTGACTATCTTCAAAAGGGCCACACCATCAATGGAGAGTGCTGTTGCTGAGGCAGTTATGAAAGGCTATCAAGACCTAACAGCCAGGAAAACTGGCAAAAGGGGTTGTTTCATCATCCAGCATACAGGCCGTTGGTTTCAATGGTTACTGTGCCTGACAGTTGCTTTCAACTGGTTGATCACCCTCCCTATTCTCCTCATTTGGCCCCATCTGTTCCCCAACACGAAAAAAAAAAAAAAAACTTGGCTGGGAACCAGTATCACAGTGATGATGATGGTGATGACATATCTGCTGTTGACTGTTTTTACCAGCAGAATGAAATCTTCATCAATTGGATCCAAGCACTGCAAGACAGACTATGTTGAAAAATAAACCTCATTTGGTCAGATTCTCTGGGAGTATCTCAGTCACTAACCCTCTTCTGAACACACACACACACACACACATATATATATATATAGAAAAAGAGAGACAAGCATTGGTATGGATGATAGTAGCTGGGTAAAGAAATGCCAGGAGATCCCAGTGGTAGGAAGCTGTAGAAGAGGAAGACCTGAGCAAATGTGGTGAGAGCTAATTTCAAATTGCTGAAACCCACAAAGGAGATGATGAAGGAATGCAACGAGTGGAAATATTCTGTGCTAAGAAGGACCCATGCAAGTGTGGGAAAACAGTTGTAAAAACGTTGATGACGATGATGATGATGATGATGAAATAAATTTCTTTTAGAAATTTTTGTCTGGGTAACCAATAACAATATGTTTAAGATTTAATTTGTTTTTTATTTAAATGTAGCTCACTGAACGAGTTACCAGGTGATAAAGTAGACAGGTTACTTACCTCGTATATCCATTTAATTCCAACAATCTTTCTGGGACTCATTTGCTGAAAACTTTTAAGTTGTTTCTAGTTATGTCTGTAAATTAACCATATCTCACAAGTGTACAGTATTGATGTGGAAATACTTTCATTGTACACTGCAGTGAGGTCCTATGTTGGGGCCATAGACACACCTCAAGCTCGCCAAAAGTATGACTTGCTTTCTGAATCCTGTGATTCCCTTCGTCATCCAAGTTACAAGACCTGTTAACAGTAAACAAACTTTTCTACTACCCCCCAAGGCCTGTTCCATAAATATCAGACTTTCTGCTATCCAGGCACAGACTCACCAGGTTCTTGAGAATTATTGTCAGCCCCAAGGTAGTGTAAACCTTCTCAAAAAACATCAATCAGATGTTGTCTAGATTCAACAGAAAACACCCCTCACCCATGTTAAAAATATCTTTAAACTGGCCAGAATTATCTCACCACTTTCTGTTCAAAGCAGCCACTCATATTGACATTAGTGCTTTAGCATTTACATTACTCTATATATACTATTGTATTTTTGTGGTAAAGGCTTTACCTCACATAACATTTACATTACTCTATATATACTATTGTATTTTTGTGGTAAAGGCTTTACCTCACATAATATCGAAGCTTTGAGATTTTGATATTATTCATTTTGAGAACAATACCTTAATGTCAGTATGAGCAGCCAGTTGTGGCTGGTTTGAAGAGAAAGAAGTGAGAGAATTCTGGCCAGTTTAAATGCTAAAGGGTTATGGAATTGTTCTCAAAATAAATATCATCATCAAAATCTCGTAGATTCCATATTACGTGAGATAAAACCTTTACCATGAAAATATAATAGAGTTAAACACTCAGCCTCTTGCAGGAAACCGACATCAAAACATCTCACTTCTGCACAAGAATCCAACAAATGCCACTGTTTAGATCCTGTGCTTTTAAACTTATCCTTTTGCTGGATGATAGTGTTAGTTATACACACCTTCTCCACATATGTAACAAAAGTCTGTTACAATGACCACCACCATGTTTCATGGTCTTTACCTACCCTAGCATTAAGGTCACCAATCATTACAACCTTACACCATCTCAGGTGAGGGTGGACAACAGCAATTAAGATGTAGTTTAATGCTCCTCAAAACCTCCACTCTCCAAATTAGAGTCATTGATGTAGTTGACTGTATTACCCATTATTATCATAGGCTGACTATGGAGTGATGCTAGAGCTGTGAAATCTTGCAGGCATTAATTTCAGCTCTTCTTATTAATAACTGCATTGTTTCTTTCCAGGGACTATGTTGAAAAATAAACCTCATTTGGTCATTCCACGACAGTATCTTGGTCATAGGCTGACTATGGAGTGATGCTAGAGCTGTGAAATCTTGCAGGCATTAATGTCAATTCTTCATTGTTTCTTTCCAGGGACTATGTTGAAAAATAAACCTCATTTGGTCATTCCATGAGAGTATCTTGGTCATAGGCTGACTATGGAGTGATGCTAGAGCTGTGAAATCTTGCAGGCATTAATGTCAATTCTGCATTGTTTCTTTCCAGGGACTATGTTGAAAAATAAACCTCATTTGGTCATTCCATGAGAGTATCTTGGTCATAGGCTGACTATGGAGTGATGCTAGAGCTGTGAAATCTTGCAGGCATTAATGTCAATTCTGCATTGTTTCTTTCCAGGGACTATGTTGAAAAATAAACCTCATTTGGTCATTCCACGACAGTATCTTGGTCATAGGCTGACTATGGAGTGATGCTAGAGCTGTGAAATCTTGCAGGCATTAATGTCAATTCTTCATTGTTTCTTTCCAGGGACTATGTTGAAAAATAAACCTCATTTGGTCATTCCATGAGAGTATCTTGGTCATAGGCTGACTATGGAGTGATGCTAGAGCTGTGAAATCTTGCAGGCATTAATGTCAATTCTGCATTGTTTCTTTCCAGGGACTATGTTGAAAAATAAACCTCATTTGGTCATTCCACGACAGTATCTTGGTCATAGGCTGACTATGGAGTGATGCTAGAGCTGTGAAATCTTGCAGGCATTAATGTCAATTCTTCATTGTTTCTTTCCAGGGACTATGTTGAAAAATAAACCTCATTTGGTCATTCCATGAGAGTATCTTGGTCATAGGCTGACTATGGAGTGATGCTAGAGCTGTGAAATCTTGCAGGCATTAACGTCAATTCTGCATTGTTTCTTTCCAGGGACTATGTTGAAAAATAAACCTCATTTGGTCATTCCACGAGAATATCTTGGTCATAGGTTGGCTATGGAGTGATGCTAGAGCTGTGAAATCTTGCAGGCATTAATGTCAATTCTGCATTGTTTCTTTCCTGGGACTATGTTGAAAAATAAACCTCATTTGGTCATAGGCTGACTATGGAGTGATGCTAGAGCTGTGAAATCTTGCAGGCATTAATGTCAATTCTTCATTGTTTCTTTCCAGGGACTATGTTGAAAAATAAACCGCATTTGGTCATTCCATGAGAGTATCTTGGTCATAGGCTGACTATGGAGTGATGCTAGAGCTGTGAAATCTTGCAGGCATTAATGTCAATTCTGCATTGTTTCTTTCCAGGGACTATGTTGAAAAATAAACCTCATTTGGTCATTCCATGAGAGTATCTTGGTCATAGGCTGACTATGGAGTGATGCTAGAGCTGTGAAATCTTGCAGGCATTAATGTCAATTCTGCATTGTTTCTTTCCAGGGACTATGTTGAAAAATAAACCTCATTTGGTCATTCCATGAGAGTATCTTGGTCATAGGCTGACTATGGAGTGATGCTAGAGCTGTGAAATCTTGCAGGCATTAATGTCAATTCTGCATTGTTTCTTTCCAGGGACTATGTTGAAAAATAAACCGCATTTGGTCATTCCATGAGAGTATCTTGGTCATAGGCTGACTATGGAGTGATGCTAGAGCTGTGAAATCTTGCAGGCATTAATGTCAATTCTGCATTGTTTCTTTCCAGGGACTATGTTGAAAAATAAACCTCATTTGGTCATTCCACGAGAATATCTTGGTCATAGGCTGGCTATGGAGTGATGCTAGAGCTGTGAAATCTTGCAGGCATTAATGTCAATTCTGCATTGTTTCTTTCCAGGGACTATGTTGAAAAATAAACCGCATTTGGTCATTCCATGAGAGTATCTTGGTCATAGGCTGACTATGGAGTGATGCTAGAGCTGTGAAATCTTGCAGGCATTAATGTCAATTCTTCATTGTTTCTTTCCAGGGACTATGTTGAAAAATAAACCTCATTTGGTCATTCCATGAGAGTATCTTGGTCATAGGCTGACTATGGAGTGATGCTAGAGCTGTGAAATCTTGCAGGCATTAATGTCAATTCTGCATTGTTTCTTTCCAGGGACTATGTTGAAAAATAAACCTCATTTGGTCATTCCACGAGAGTATCTTGGTCATAGGCTGACTATGGAGTGATGCTAGAGCTGTGAAATCTTGCAGGCATTAATGTCAATTCTGCATTGTTTCTTTCCAGGGACTATGTTGAAAAATAAACCTCATTTGGTCATTCCACGACAGTATCTTGGTCATAGGCTGACTATGGAGTGATGCTAGAGCTGTGAAATCTTGCAGGCATTAATGTCAATTCTGCATTGTTTCTTTCCTGGGACATGTTGAAAAATAAACCTCATTTGGTCATTCCATGAGAGTATCTTGGTCATAGGCTGACTATGGAGTGATGCTAGAGCTGTGAAATCTTGCAGGCATTAATGTCAATTCTTCATTGTTTCTTTCCAGGGACTATGTTGAAAAATAAATCTCATTTGGTCATTCCACGAGAGTATCTTGGTCATAGGCTGACTATGGAGTGATGCTAGAGCTGTGAAATCTTGCAGGCATTAATGTCAATTCTGCATTGTTTCTTTCCAGGGACTATGTTGAAAAATAAACCTCATTTGGTCATTCCATGAGAGTATCTTGGTCATAGGCTGACTATGGAGTGATGCTAGAGCTGTGAAATCTTGCAGGCATTAATGTCAATTCTGCATTGTTTCTTTCCAGGGACTATGTTGAAAAATAAACCTCATTTGGTCATTCCACGAGAGTATCTTGGTCATAGGCTGACTATGGAGTGATGCTAGAGCTGTGAAATCTTGCAGGCATTAATGTCAATTCTTCATTGTTTCTTTCCAGGGACTATGTTGAAAAATAAACCTCATTTGGTCATTCCACGAGAATATCTTGGTCATAGGCTGGCTATGGAGTGATGCTAGAGCTGTGAAATCTTGCAGGCATTAATGTCAATTCTGCATTGTTTCTTTCCAGGGACTATGTTGAAAAATAAACCGCATTTGGTCATTCCATGAGAGTATCTTGGTCATAGGCTGACTATGGAGTGATGCTAGAGCTGTGAAATCTTGCAGGCATTAATGTCAATTCTGCATTGTTTCTTTCCAGGGACTATGTTGAAAAATAAACCTCATTTGGTCATTCCATGAGAGTATCTTGGTCATAGGCTGACTATGGAGTGATGCTAGAGCTGTGAAATCTTGCAGGCATTAATGTCAATTCTGCATTGTTTCTTTCCAGGGACTATGTTGAAAAATAAACCTCATTTGGTCATTCCATGAGAGTATCTTGGTCATAGGCTGACTATGGAGTGATGCTAGAGCTGTGAAATCTTGCAGGCATTAATGTCAATTCTGCATTGTTTCTTTCCAGGGACTATGTTGAAAAATAAACCGCATTTGGTCATTCCATGAGAGTATCTTGGTCATAGGCTGACTATGGAGTGATGCTAGAGCTGTGAAATCTTGCAGGCATTAATGTCAATTCTGCATTGTTTCTTTCCAGGGACTATGTTGAAAAATAAACCTCATTTGGTCATTCCATGAGAGTATCTTGGTCAGCCTATAAACTTTTCAGTCGATCCTTGTAGCTTTTTGACTACAAGAGCTAATCTCCTTCCGGGACATTCCAACAACAAACCATGGACAGGTTTCACCACAGTATCGGGATGAGGAGGGGGACCCTGGGCTGTGGGGGCCCGAAGACACTTGACCACACCCTTTCACCAGATGTTCTTCCAGAGACCTTATGGTCATTGACTTCAACACTGTTATGTATGTGTACACATACATAACAGTATTGAAGGACTCTGGACGAACATCTGGTGGAAGGGTGTGGTTAAGTGCCTTGGGGGCTCCACAGCCCAGGGGCCCCCTCCTCATCCCGATACTGCATTGAAATCTATACATATATTTTTTAAACTAAAAAAATATATGTAGAGAGAAAGACACCTATATCATTTGAAAAATACACAGTATTTTGTACAGAGATATATCGACCTTCTGTCTGGATTTGTGGCCAACAGATAGTATTAGTATTAGTATTTGGAAAGACCAATGGAAACATTGTTTCCTTGGTCCAATATGATAAGCTCCACCCCACTCGCTAGGTCTGGGATCTTGTCAATATATAGGAAAATATATGTACAACCAAATATATACCCCAATCTACTACCCCTACCCTATCCTCCCACTCCCACAACATCCAGTCCAAATAAATGAGATAATGAGATAGAGATCGTGCAGGTGTCTCGACAAAAACACTCACAGTCCACGCTGTAATGTGGCCGTGTAGGTGTCACGACAAAAACACTCACAGTCCACGCTGTAATGTGGCCGTGTAGGTGTCACGACAAAAAAACACACAGTCCACGCTGTAATGTGGTCGTGTAGGTGTCACGACAAAAATACTCACAGTCCACGCTGTAATGTGGCCGTGTAGGTGTCACGACAAAAAAAACACACAGTCCACGCTGTAATGTGGCCGTGTAAGTGTCACGACAAAAACACTCACAGTCCACGCTGTAATGTGGCCGTGTAGGTCTCACGACAAAAAAACACAGTCCACGCTGTAATGTGGCCATGTAGGTGTCACAACAAAAAAACACAGTCTACGCAGTAATGTGGCCGAGTAGGTGTCACGACAAAAACACTCACAGTCCACGCTGTAATGTGGCCGTGTAGGTGTCACGACAAAAAAACACAGTCCACGCTGTAATGTGGCCGTATAGGTGTCACGACAAAAAAACACACAGTCCACGCTGTAATGTGGCCGTGTAGGTAACACGGTAAAAAGCTTCCCAGTTCCACACTGTAAATGTGGTTGGTGTTAGGAAGGGCATCCAGCCGTAGAAAACCTGCCAGACAGTCCTATATGAGCAAGACACAGTCACCCGACCAACCTTGCCTCAAGTGGGACAACTCCCGTCTAACCCATGCTAGCGTGGAAGATGGACGTTAAACGAAGCTGATAAGGTGGTTCTTTCTCTCTACATCTTTATCTTTTAAATTTAAATATCTGATGCTCTCATCTAACGTCCATTGAGCTATTTTTATTTTTATTGAAAAAACATGGTCACCAATATATATTAAATATGTATTGATACCTTAACAAATTGTGTATATACATTATGTGTACATACACAATATATAAATATATATATGTACATGGCCGTGTGGTTAGGGATGTTAACTGAACATATATATATGCATGTGTATATATATATATATACATATGTGTATATATATATATGAATGTGTATATATATATGCATATGTGTATATATATATGCATATCTGTATATATATGCATATCTGTATATATATGCATATCTGTGTATATATATATATATATATATGTATATATATATGTACACATATATATATATGTACACACATATATATATATATATATATATATATATACACATATGCATATATATATACACATATGCATATATATATATATATATATATATACACATATGCATATATATATATATATATATACACATATGCATATATATATATATACACATATGCATATATATATATACACATATTCATATATATATATACACATATTCATATATATATATACACATATTCATATATATATATACACATATGCATATATACACATATGCATATGCATATATACACATATGCATATATATATATATATATTGTTATACTTGGGGAGGGTCATATTTGCGTAATATTGCTAGAATTAATAACAGAACACGCTATACATATATATACACATATTCATATATATATATATACACATATTCATATATATATATATATATATATACACATATTCATATATATATATATATACACATATTCATATATATATATATATACATATATTCATATATATATATATATATACATATATTCATATATATATATATATATACATATATATACACATATTCATATATATATATATATATATATATATACATATATATACACATATTCATATATATATATATATATACATATATATACACATATTCATATATATATATATATATACATATATACACACATATTCATATATATATATATATACATATATATACACATATTCATATATATATATATATATACATATATATATATATATATACATATATATACACATATTCATATATATATATATACATATATATACA
>OZ024759.1:12742667-12760167 GCA_964016885.1 Eledone cirrhosa | reverse complement strand
GGGTGGAGTTATATACGAGGTAACTCAGAAATAAAGAGAGAGAGAGAGGGTAGTGTTATATATGAGGTAACTCAGAAATAAACAGAGAGGGGGTTGTGTTATATATGAGGTAACTCAGAAATAAACAGAGAGAGGGGCTAATGTTATATATGAGGTAACTCAGAAATAAACAGAGAGAGGGGCTAATGTTATATATGAGGTAACTCAGAAATAAACAGAGAGGGGGGGCGGAGTTATATATGAGGTAACGCATAGAAATAAACAGAGAGGGGTTGAGTTATATATGAGGCAACTCCGAAATAAACAGAGAAAGGGGTGGAATTATATACGAGATAACTCAGAAATAAACAGAGAGAGCGGTTGGAGTTATATATGAGATAACTCATAGAAATATAAAACAGGTGCGTGGGGTGGACTGAGGAAATACGAAGGGTACTGGATGAAAAATTAGTAGTAAATAAAATAATCTAACTAGAGGGGGAAATTAAGGAAATAGAACCCTATTTCACTGTAAATGGTGACGCCCACCCGTAATAATAATGGTTTCTAATTTAGGCACAAGGCCAACAATTATATAAATAACACAGATTACTTAAACAGGTTTCTGTAGAATTAAAGGTAAGGGGTTTTCCACAAGAAAAGACGAAGCAAATTTGAAATTCTTCACAATTAATGAAAGGTTGTGAACAGCAGTGAAAGCTGTTGTCAAGAACTGGTCCCCTTTGTTGTATATACCAGCTATAATAGGGGAGGAGCATTAGTTGGAGTGGTTAAGGTTTGTCGGGAACATGGGGTTAGTTTTGTCTCTTTAAGAGAACTCTTAACAACTTTTGAAGACAGACCCTTGTCGATTTAAGGAGGGGGTCGGGATGGGGAAGGATTTCGGAGAGGAGTTTTTTTTTTTTAATTTCATTTCATTATATTTTTATTTTGAGGGGATTTAAAAAATTTTTAATCTAATACTGGTATTTCAAACCCCTACGTTTTATAATGCCATGTTGCTTTTGGTTTTTTTTCTTTTTCTTTCTGTTAACGAGGTGAAACAGGTGAGAGGAGAACAAACTGTTATCGAGGTGGAGCAGGTGAGAGGAGAACAAACAGCTTATTGTTCTGAACTCATCGACAAAAGTGAGTTAATCACGGCATTCTTGTTGCCTCGTTGTGCAATGAAAACTGACTGTATGACATTGGTTTCTATCCCGGGGAACATGTCTTTCATTTGTTGAACATCGGAGTCTGTATACGCTGGAGTTTGTTGTACGGGGGCTGGAGGTATTTGGGCTGTTTGATAAACTGGAGTACCACCAACTGTAACAGAGACACACAGACAGGCAGTGAGACACATGTACACAATTACACATTATATCTTATAATAATTATTATTTTTAACATTGGTACAACCCCAGGGGGGAGAGGCTTAGAGGTGAGGTAGTTGTATTGTTGATGGTGGTGTTGTTATAGGTGATGGTGGTGATGATGGTGGTGTTGTTGGTGTTAGTGATGGTGGTGGTATTGTTGTTGGTGTTAGTGATGGTGGTGGTATTGTTGTTGGTGTTAGTGGTGGTGGTGTTAGTGGTGGTGGTGTTAGTGGTGGTGGTGTTAGTGGTGGTGGTGTTGGTGTTAGTGGTGATTGTGGTGTTGGTGTTAGTGGTAGTGGTGGTGGTATTGTTGGTGTTAGTGGTGATGGTGATGGCGGTGTTGGTGTTAGTGGTGGTGGTATTGTTGGTGTTAGTGGTGGTGGTGATGGTGGTGGTATTGTTGATGTTAGTGGTGGTATTGTTGGAATTGGTGATGGTGGTGGTGTTGTTGGTGTTAATGGTGGTGGTGGTGGTAATAGTGGTGATGGTGGTGGTGGTCATTGTTGGTGTTAGTGGTGGTGTTGGTGTTGCTGTTAGTGATGGTGGTGGTGTTAGTGGTGGTGGTGGTGGTGGTGGTGTTAGTGATGGTGGTGGTGTTGGTGTTAGAGATGGTGGTGGTGTTGGTGTTAGTGGTGGTGGTGGTGTTAGTGGTGGTGGTGGTGTTGGTGTTAGTGGTGGTGGTGGTGTTAGTGGTGGTGGTGTTGGTATTGGTGATGGTGGTGGTGTTGTTGGTGTTAGTGGTGGTGTTGGTGTTAGAGGTGGTGGTGGTGGTGGTAATAGTGGTGATGGTGGTGGTGGTCATTGTTGGTGTTAGTGGTGGTGGTGGTAATAGTGGTGATGGTGGTGGTGGTCATTGTTGGTGTTAGAGGTGGTGGTGGTGTTAGTGGTGGTGGTGGTGGTGATGGTGGTGGTGGTGGTGGTCATTGTTGGTGTTAGTGGTGGTGTTGGTGTTAGTGATGGTGGTGGTGTTGGAGGTGGTGGTGGTGGTGTTGGTGTTAGTGATGGTGTTGGAGGTGGTGGTGGTGGTCATTGTTGGTGTTAGTGGTGGTGTTGGTGTTAGTGATGGTGGTGGTGTTGGTGTTAGTGGTGGTGGTGGTGTTGGTGTTAGTGGTGGTGGTGGTAATAGTGGTGATATTGTTGATGTTAGTGGCGGTATTGTTGGTATTGGTGGTGGTGGTGGTGGTATTGTTGGTGTTAGTAGTGGTATGGTCATTGTTGGTGTTAGTGGTGGTGGTGGTAATAGTGGTGATGGTGGTGGTCATTGTTGGTGTTAGTGGTGGTGGTGGTCATTGTTGGTGGTGCTGATGATGATGTAACAGCTGTACTTACCTACAGGTTGCATGGGAGCATAAAACATTCCAGGGCTGACCACTTGTGGGATCACCATTGTTTGTTGGGGACAAATAAAACTCCCCATCGTAAGGTTTTGGACAGGCTGCAGTAAGAAGGAGAAGCTGGATATTAGTATATACATAGTAATAGAGCTATACAGCTGGATAATAAGAATTTCTAGTGTAGACACAAGGCCAGTAATTTGGGGGAAGGGGAAAGTCGATTAAGTTGACCCCAGTACGTTACTGGTGCTTTATTTTATCGACCCCTTAAGGATGAAAGGCAAAGTTAACCTTGGCGGGATTTGAACTCAGACTGTAAAGGGCCGTAACTCTATGCTACAAAGCATGGTGTCCGACTCTTTACCGATACTGCCAATCCACTGCCCTGGATAATAATAATTGTTTCTACTTTTGGCACAAGGCCAGCAAATACCCAGTACATTACTGGTACTTTATTTTATCGACCCCGTAAGGATGAAAGGCAAAGTTAACCTCGGCGGGATTTGAACTCAGATCATAAAGGGCCGTAACTCTAATAATAATAATAATGAAATTATTGTGTACAGTGCTCAGGTGCACTACATCTCATCAAAGGGGCATGTATAGTCCATAGAATAATGTTAAAATGTCAGGAAAATGAAGGGTGTATTAGTCATGATATACATGTGTGCGTATATGGAGAGGGGATATCAGGTGTAGTGTTGGCGAATTTGGGGAAGCATGGAGGTTTTGAAGGATGCAGTGTCTCGACAGCTAACAACTGATGCAGGTAGTTTGTTCCATGGAGGTTTTAAAGGATGCAGTGTCCGACAGCTGACAACTGATGCAGGTAGTTTGTTCCATGGAGGTTTTAAAGGATGCAGTGTCCCGACAGCTAACAACTGATGCAGGGAGTTTGTTCCATGGAGGTTTTAAAGGATGCAGTGTCTCGACAGCTAACAACTGATACAGGTAGTTTGTTCCATGTTTCAGCAACTCTGAGTGTGAAAAAATGTTTCCAAAAGTCATGGGAGCTGTGTTGTCTTCTGACTTTGTAAGCATGCCCACGTGTATTAGACACATGGAATTCGAAAAGATGTTCAGGCTTGTTGTTGGCAAGATGGTTAATAATTTTGCTGGTGTTTACCAAGTCAGTTGCCAGACGTACATATATATATATATAAACAAATAGTAAAAAGGAAAATATACAGTAGAAAATACTAGAGGGATTTTTTCAGTATAACATCAAAACATTTATTCACAAAGCAGGGATTTCCGCATTTAATCATACCAATTTCAGCTTTATATGCTTTTTCAACAACGAAAGTGTATAGTGTATAGTTCATATTTTGTCTGTAGTTTTCTTTTGTTCTCAGAAGGTCAACACTAACAGAGAACGAAAGAAAACTACAGACAAAAACATGAACTTTTCTCCCTAAATATGTATGTAAAAACTAAAAAAAATTTTTCTCCATTTTATTATTATTCTTATTAATATGCAATTTACCTGCATTTTACACTTCTGTCGTTGAAAAAACATATAAAGCTGAAAGCTGAAACCGGTACAATTAAATGTGGAAATCCCTACTTTGTAAATAAATGTTTTGATGTAATACTGAAAAAAAATCCCTCCAGCATTTTCTACTGTATTTTTTTCCTTTTTACTATTTGTTTATAAATATCAACTCATGTGTCACTTCTCTATATATGTGTGTGTGTGTGTGTGTGTGGTAGGTAGTGCATGTAAAAGAGGATATATACATACGCAAACACATATTTATGTGTTTGCGTACAGTAATGGTGTTTACAGTTGGATATATATAACACTTTTCATTTTTTCTTCTTGTTTACTTTGGAGAGAGAGAGAGAGAATGAAGGAAGAAAGATGGACCAGACAGAGAGATAGACAGAGACAAGCGGACAGAGAGATAGACAGAGACAAGCGGACAGAGAGATAGACAGAGACAAGCGGACAGAGAGATAGACAGATAGACAAATAGAATACAAAGTTAAAACAAGATTAAGCCAAATTGAAACATCACCTCCACCATATTGTTTCGCCCCTCTTAACCCTCTAGCATTTACATTACTCCACAGTAAAGGCTTTTCCTCACATAATATCGAATCTACGAGATTTTGATATTATTTACTTTGAGAATGGCTCGTGTGAGGGGGCCTACTCTGATCATGCACTTGTAGGTGGGTGAATGAGGAGGAGAGGGGTGCCCTTCCCGGGTGCTCTCGAAGCGTCGTGTCATTCACGATTGGTGGGTTACCTGAGTGAACCCTGGGTGGTCATCCCCCCTATTGGGGAATTTTCTTTGTATTTTTATTGATATTCATATTGTTATATGTAAACCCCCCCCCACTGTCCCTGTCTTTTGTATTGTCCCCTATATGTTGGCCCTTGTGGCCAATAAATGAAACTATTTATTTTGAGAACAATACCCTAACATAAGTATAAGCAGCCAGTTACAGCCAGTTTGAACAAAAAGAGGTGAGAGAATTCTGGCCAGAAACGGCCAGCTTGAATGCTAAAGGGTTAAATAAAATAATTGTTTCTACTTTAGGCACAAGGCCAGCAATTACCAGTGTATTACTGGTACTTTATTTTATCGACCCCATAAGGATGAAAGGCAAAGTTAACCTCGGCGGGATTTGAACTCAGATCATAAAGGGAGGTAACTCTATGCTTCAAAGCAAGGCGTCCGGCCCTCTTCCGATACTGCCATAAAATAATAGTAAAACAAAACTACCTGAGCTGGTTGTACGTAGTGGATGACAGGGGGATTAATCCAACTGGGGGCGTTTTCTCTACCCTGCATTGTATATACTGATATTGTAGGGTTGGGATATTGTTGAATGTAGGTCCTCATCATTTCGTGTATATCAGTATCTTATATATATATCTTATATGTGTATATATATCTTATGTGTGTATATATATATATGGCCTGGAGCTGGTTAGTTCAAGGTGACAGCAACAATAATAATGACGATGACACACCAGACAAGGATATGAAGTCACAATTTTTATGATTTAAAAATAACTTAAACAAAAAACCCTGATAACAAAGTAACTTTAATAATAGTAGGCTAGACATTTGATAGTGTGGGAGGGGGAGTGTTATTGTTTAGTGGGGAGAGGGAGAGGAGATATATAGAGAGAGAGAGGGGGTGAAGGAGAGAGGAGATATAGAGAGAGGGGGTGAAGGAGAGAGGAGATATAGAGAGAGGGGGTGAAGGAGAGAGGAGATATAGAGAGGGGGTGAAGGAGAGAGGAGATATAAAGAGAGGGGGTGAAGGAGAGAGGAGATATAAAGAGAGGGGGGTGAAGGAGAGAGGAGATATAGAGAGAGGGGGTGAAGAAGAGAGGAGATATAGAGAGAGGGGTGAAGGAGAGAGAAGATATAGAGAGAGGGTGTGAAGGAGAGAGGGGGTGAAGGAGAGAGGAGATATAGAGAGGGTGTGAAGGAGAGAGATATAGAGAGAGGGGGTGAAGGAGAGAGATATAGAGAGAGGGGGTGAAGGAGAGAGATATAGAGAGAGGGGGTGAAGGAGAGAGGAGATATAGAGAGAGGGGGTGGAGATATAGAGAGGGGGAGGAGATATAAAGAGAGGGGTAGATATATAGAGAGAGGGTGAAGGAGAGAGGAGATATAGAGAGAGGGTGAAGGAGAGAGGTGATATAGAGAGAGGGGGTGAAGGAGAGAGGAGATATAGAGAGAGGGTGAAGGAGAGAGGTGATATAGAGAGAAGGGGTGAAGGAGAGAGGAGATATAGAGAGAGGGTGAAGGAGAGAGAGAGGGTATATATATATAGAGAGGATGAAGTGGAGAGAGAGGAGATATATATAGAGAGAGGGTGAAGTGGAGAGAGAGGAGACATATATAGAGAGGATGAAAGAGAGAGAGGTGGAAAGAGAGATTACATATACACAAATATATAAATATACGATATATTAACAAATGGAAACTATATTTATAAAACCATATTTATTTCATTATACATATTTCAAGGACACCAAGTTAAATTATGGTGTGCTTTCATCAGATAAAATATAATATAGAGCAGTTTTATAAATAAATATTGACATACCCTTAAAGAATGCAACTATTTCTGTTGGAAGCTCCCAGTAATGGTTGCATTCTTTAAGGGTATGTCAATATTTATTTATAAAACTGCTCTATATTATATTTTATCTGATGAAAGCACACCATAATTTAACTTGGTGTCCTTGAAATATGTATAATGAAATAAATATGATTTTATAAATATAGTTTCCATTTGTTAATATATCGTATATTTACTCCAATAATTTGTTGAGTGCTTTATATCAGTTATAAAAATATTTGCTTGTTGTATCCCAACAATTTAAATAGAACTTCTACATATATATATATATATATATATATATACATATACATATATATATATATATATATATATGTATATATATATATATATTTAATGTCTCAGGGTATGTCATGTATCATTATATTTTGTCTGATGAGGACGTACTGTTGTACCTCAGAAATATGTATAATAACATTTAATTGATAAAAAGAACATCAATTTTATTAATATTTGTATTTTAATATTAATAACTCTGGAAAATTATTTTCTGTAGAGTGCTTCCAATCTACTGTAAAACTCATTCTTTGATATACTCATTGAATTTTGTTTAACTCTTTAATATATATATATACGTATATATATAGAGAGAGAGAGGGGGGGGGGATAAGGTAAAGGGGAGTGAGAAATACACTGAAGATATAGGATTTGTCCGGTGGTGGTGGTGGTAGTAGTGGGGTGGTGGTGGTGGTAGTAGTGGGGTGGTGGTGGTAGTGGTGGTGGTGGTAGTTGGGTGGTGGTGTGGTTGTAGTGGTGGTAACAGTAGTAGTAGTGGTGGTGGTAGTAAGAGTAGTGGTGATGGTAGTAACAGTAGTGGTGGTGGTGTGGTGGTAGTAGTGGTAGTATAGTGGTGGTGGTGTGGTGGTAGTGGTGTGGTGGTAGTGGTGTGGTGGTAGTAGTGGTAGTATAGTGGTGGTGTTGGTAGTCACAGTAGTGTGGTGGTGTGGTGGTAGTGGTGGTAGTATTATAGTGGTGGTGGTGATAATAGAGGCTTGTATTGAAGAACAAAATTAACAATCATCACACACACTAACATACACACACACCAACATACACACACACACCAACATATATATACACACACCAACATATACACACACACCAACATATACACACACACACCAACATATACACACACACCAACATATATACACACACCAACACCAACATATACACACACACACCAACATATATACACACTCACACAAAAGAAATATAAAAGATTTATTCACTTTGACAAGCATGAATCTTGTAATAAAGCCTGTTAAGTGAGCTGTAGACAGGATTGTATAAATCTGGTAATAAGATCAGGCTGGATGTGATATATAAACCGTCAGGTGTTTTATGACTAGACCTCAGTCCTGTTGTTACAGCTCACACCTTTGTAGGTTTCTAGGCTAAAGTCTGTCTTAAGCCTGGAGTTCTCATCAGGCCAGTGCTTATCCTGGTTCCATGGCATGAATTGACTGAGAGTACAAGACTCCCCCCTGGACAGGACACCAGTCTATCAGAGGGTTAAACCCCCAGTTATTGCTGGTACTCGTTTACAGCTGAGTATACTGGAGCAACGTAAAATGAAGTGTTTTACTTAAGAACACAACACACAACCCAGTTTAGGAATCAAACCCACATGATGATCGTAAGTCCAACACCCTTGCCACTAGGCCACGCGCCTCCACCCTTTGTAGGTTTATATGGCCTCATATACTCTCGGGTACCAAATAATGTGGTGGGGAAATCGGTAATTGTATAGTGTACGTTTGTAAATATGGGATTTTTTATAATGTTCTTTTTTTGTCATATATAATTTGGTTTTTTATGTAAAATAAAACAATTATAAGATTCTCCAGCTGCTGTATCAATAGGAATCACTTACAATAAAATTTCGCCCGAGATGGATTAGCCAAAATTAATAAGTGGGGGACAATTATTCAAGACCTGAGAGTAAGTGGTAAGAAACTCTTAGGAGAGCTGGACAGCAGAAGGTCTTCAGAGAAGAAACTCTTAGGAGAGCTGGACAGCAGAAGGTCTTCAGAGAAGAAACTCTTAGGAGAGCTGGACAGCAGAAGGTCTTCAGAGAAGAAACTCTCAGGAGAGCTGGATAGCAGTTCTTCACAGAAGGAACCCCATGAAGCGAGTGTTTTAACCCTTAACTTCTACCTCATGATATTGGGTGTTTTAATGATAGAGACCCCAATTCTATCATGTTGTTGTTAAAGCTCACACCTATGTAGGTTTAGCAGGCCTCTTGCACGTTTGTATTTCATAGGAGGTTTCTTGAGTGTTTAAATGACAGGGACCCAGTCCTATCATGTTGTCACAGCTCTTTCCTATGTAGGTTTAGCTGGCCTTCTACAAGGTTGTATCTCATAGGAGGTTTCTTGGGTGTTTAAATAATAGTTGACCCAGTCCTATCATGTAGTTACAGCTCTCGCCTATGTAGGTTTAGCTGGACTCCTATAAATTAGAGTATTTTGACAAGTGTGAAAACCTCCATCACCTATCCCCTAATCCCATCCCTCCCCTCTCAGGTGACATAATTACTAGCTGCACTAATAATCCAGGTGATTAACAAGACAAGACAATAACATTCTCTACTGTCACCTACAACAGCATATTTAACTCTGACCTCAAAACAGACAACAGTGGAAATACCTACAAATCATCATTACTAAGTGTTGGATGGGTCTACATAGACCACGTCAGTACTGAAGGGGGTTACTAAGGGTTGGATGGGTCTACATAGACCACGTCAGTACTGAAGGGGGTTACTAAGGGTTGGATGGGTCTACATAGACCACGTCAGTACTGAAGGGGACTACTAAGGGTTGGATGGGTCTACATAGACCACGTCAGTACTGAAGGGGACTACTAAGGGTTGGATGGGTCTACATAGACCACGTCAGTACTGAAGGGGGTTACTAAGGGTTGGATGGGTCTACATAGACCACATCAGTACTGAAGGGGACTACTAAGGGTTGGATGGGTCTACATAGACCACGTCAGTACTGAAGGGGGTTACTAAGGGTTGGATGGGTCTACATAGACCACATCAGTACTGAAGGGGACTACTAAGGGTTGGATGGGTCTACATAGACCACATCAGTACTGAAGGGGACTACTAAGGGTTGGATGGGTCTACATAGACCACGTCAGTACTGAAGGGGGTTACTAAGGGTTGGATGGGTCTACATAGACCACGTCAGTACTGAAGGGGGGGTTACTAAGGGTTGGATGGGTCTACATAGACCACGTCAGTACTGAAGGGGGTTACTAAGGGTTACATGGGTCTACATAGACCACGTCAGTACTGAAGGGGGTTACTAAGGGTTGGATGGGTCTACATAGACCACGTCAGTACTGAAGGGGGCTACTAAGGGTTGGATGGGTCTACATAGACCACGTCAGTACTGAAGGGGGTTACTAAGGGTTACATGGGTCTACATAGACCACGTCAGTACTGAAGGGGGTTACTAAGGGTTACATGGGTCTACATAGACCACGTCAGTACTGAAGGGGGTTACTAAGGGTTGGATGGGTCTACATAGACCACATCAGTACTGAAGGGGACTACTAAGGGTTGGATGGGTCTACATAGACCACGTCAGTACTGAAGGGGGTTACTAAGGGTTGGATGGGTCTACATAGACCACGTCAGTACTGAAGGGGGGGTTACTAAGGGTTGGATGGGTCTACATAGACCACATCAGTACTGAAGGGGGTTACTAAGGGTTACATGGGTCTACATAGACCACGTCAGTACTGAAGGGGGTTACTAAGGGTTGGATGGGTCTACATAGACCACATCAGTACTGAAGGGGACTACTAAGGGTTGGATGGGTCTACATAGACCACGTCAGTACTGAAGGGGGTTACTAAGGGTTGGATGGGTCTACATAGACCACGTCAGTACTGAAGGGGACTACTAAGGGTTGGATGGGTCTACATAGACCACGTCAGTACTGAAGGGGACTACTAAGGGTTGGATGGGTCTACATAGACCACGTCAGTACTGAAGGGGGTTACTAAGGGTTGGATGGGTCTACATAGACCACATCAGTACTGAAGGGGACTACTAAGGGTTGGATGGGTCTACATAGACCACGTCAGTACTGAAGGGGGTTACTAAGGGTTGGATGGGTCTACATAGACCACATCAGTACTGAAGGGGACTACTAAGGGTTGGATGGGTCTACATAGACCACATCAGTACTGAAGGGGACTACTAAGGGTTGGATGGGTCTACATAGACCACGTCAGTACTGAAGGGGGTTACTAAGGGTTGGATGGGTCTACATAGACCACGTCAGTACTGAAGGGGGTTACTAAGGGTTGGATGGGTCTACATAGACCACGTCAGTACTGAAGGGGGTTACTAAGGGTTGGATGGGTCTACATAGACCACATCAGTACTGAAGGGGACTACTAAGGGTTGGATGGGTCTACATAGACCACGTCAGTACTGAAGGGGGTTACTAAGGGTTGGATGGGTCTACATAGACCACGTCAGTACTGAAGGGGGGGTTACTAAGGGTTGGATGGGTCTACATAGACCACATCAGTAGTGGAGGGGGTTACTAAGGGTTACATGGGTCTACATAGACCACGTCAGTACTGAAGGGGGTTACTAAGGGTTGGATGGGTCTACATAGACCACATCAGTACTGAAGGGGACTACTAAGGGTTGGATGGGTCTACATAGACCACGTCAGTACTGAAGGGGGTTACTAAGGGTTGGATGGGTCTACATAGACCACGTCAGTACTGAAGGGGGGGTTACTAAGGGTTGGATGGGTCTACATAGACCACATCAGTACTGAAGGGGGTTACTAAGGGTTACATGGGTCTACATAGACCACGTCAGTACTGAAGGGGGTTACTAAGGGTTGGATGGGTCTACATAGACCACATCAGTACTGAAGGGGACTACTAAGGGTTGGATGGGTCTACATAGACCACGTCAGTACTGAAGGGGGTTACTAAGGGTTGGATGGGTCTACATAGACCACGTCAGTACTGAAGGGGGGGTTACTAAGGGTTGGATGGGTCTACATAGACCACATCAGTACTGAAGGGGACTACTAAGGGTTGGATGGGTCTACATAGACCACGTCAGTACTGAAGGGGGTTACTAAGGGTTGGATGGGTCTACATAGACCACGTCAGTACTGAAGGGGGGGTTACTAAGGGTTGGATGGGTCTACATAGACCACATCAGTACTGAAGGGGACTACTAAGGGTTGGATGGGTCTACATAGACCACGTCAGTACTGAAGGGGACTACTAAGGGTTGGATGGGTCTACATAGACCACGTCAGTACTGAAGGGGGGGTTACTAAGGGTTGGATGGGTCTACATAGACCACGTCAGTAGTGGAGGGGGGGTTACTAAGGGTTGGATGGGTCTACATAGACCACGTCAGTACTGAAGGGGGGGTTACTAAGGGTTGGATGGGTCTACATAGACCACGTCAGTAGTGGAGGGGGGGTTACTAAGGGTTGGATGGGTCTACATAGACCACATCAGTAGTGGAGGGGGGGTTACTAAGGGTTGGATGGGTCTACATAGACCACGTCAGTACTGAAGGGGGTTACTAAGGGTTGGATGGGTCTACATAGACCACGTCAGTACTGAAGGGGGTTACTAAGGGTTGGATGGGTCTACATAGACCACGTCAGTACTGAAGGGGGGGTTACTAAGGGTTGGATGGGTCTACATAGACCACATCAGTACTGAAGGGGGGGGTTACTAAGGGTTGGATGGGTCTACATAGACCACGTCAGTACTGAAGGGGACTACTAAGGGTTGGATGGGTCTACATAGACCACGTCAGTACTGAAGGGGGGGTTACTAAGGGTTGGATGAGTCTACATAGACCACGTCAGTACTGAAGGGGGTTACTAAGGGTTGGATGAGTCTACATAGACCACGTCAGTACTGAAGGGGGGGTTACTAAGGGTTACATGGGTCTACATAGACCACGTCAGTACTGAAGGGGGGGTTACTAAGGGTTGGATGGGTCTACATAGACCACGTCAGTACTGAAGGGGGGGTTACTAAGGGTTACATGGGTCTACATAGACCACGTCAGTACTGAAGGGGGGGTTACTAAGGGTTGGATGGGTCTACATAGACCACGTCAGTACTGAAGGGGGGGTTACTAAGGGTTACATGGGTCTACATAGACCACGTCAGTACTGAAGGGGGGGTTACTAAGGGTTGGATGGGTCTACATAGACCACGTCAGTACTGAAGGGGACTACTAAGGGTTGGATGAGTCTACATAGACCACGTCAGTACTGAAGGGGGTTACTAAGGGTTGGATGGGTCTACATAGACCACGTCAGTACTGAAGGGGGTTACTAAGGGTTGGATGGGTCTACATAGACCACGTCAGTACTGAAGGGGACTACTAAGGGTTGGATGAGTCTACATAGACCACGTCAGTACTGAAGGGGACTACTAAGGGTTGGATGGGTCTACATAGACCACGTCAGTACGGAAGGGGACTACTAAGGGTTGGATGGGTCTACATAGACCACGTCAGTACTGAAGGGGGGGTTACTAAGGGTTGGATGGGTCTACATAGACCACGTCAGTACTGAAGGGGGGGTTACTAAGGGTTGGATGGGTCTACATAGACCACATCAGTACTGAAGGGGGTTACTAAGGGTTGGATGGGTCTACATAGACCACGTCAGTACTGAAGGGGGTTACTAAGGGTTGGATGGGTCTACATAGACCACGTCAGTACTGAAGGGGGTTACTAAGGGTTGGATGGGTCTACATAGACCACGTCAGTACTGAAGGGGGGGTTACTAAGGGTTGGATGGGTCTACATAGACCACATCAGTACTGAAGGGGGTTACTAAGGGTTGGATGGGTCTACATAGACCACGTCAGTACTGAAGGGGGTTACTAAGGGTTACATGGGTCTACATAGACCACGTCAGTACTGAAGGGGGGGTTACTAAGGGTTGGATGGGTCTACATAGACCACGTCAGTACTGAAGGGGACTACTAAGGGTTGGATGGGTCTACATAGACCACGTCAGTACTGAAGGGGGTTACTAAGGGTTGGATGGGTCTACATAGACCACGTCAGTACTGAAGGGGGGGTTACTAAGGGTTGGATGGGTCTACATAGACCACGTCAGTACTGAAGGGGGGGTTACTAAGGGTTGGATGGGTCTACATAGACCACGTCAGTACTGAAGGGGGTTACTAAGGGTTGGATGGGTCTACATAGACCACGTCAGTACTGAAGGGGGTTACTAAGGGTTACATGGGTCTACATAGACCACGTCAGTACTGAAGGGGACTACTAAGGGTTGGATGGGTCTACATAGACCACGTCAGTACTGAAGGGGGTTACTAAGGGTTGGATGGGTCTACATAGACCACGTCAGTACTGAAGGGGGTTACTAAGGGTTGGATGGGTCTACATAGACCACATCAGTACTGAAGGGGGGGTTACTAAGGGTTGGATGGGTCTACATAGACCACGTCAGTACTGAAGGGGGGGTTACTAAGGGTTGGATGGGTCTACATAGACCACGTCAGTACTGAAGGGGGGGTTACTAAGGGTTGGATGGGTCTACATAGACCACGTCAGTACTGAAGGGGACTACTAAGGGTTGGATGGGTCTACATAGACCACGTCAGTACTGAAGGGGGGGTTACTAAGGGTTGGATGGGTCTACATAGACCACGTCAGTACTGAAGGGGGGGTTACTAAGGGTTGGATGGGTCTACATAGACCACGTCAGTACTGAAGGGGGGGTTACTAAGGGTTGGATGGGTCTACATAGACCACGTCAGTACTGAAGGGGGGGTTACTAAGGGTTGGATGGGTCTACATAGACCACGTCAGTACTGAAGGGGGTTACTAAGGGTTGGATGGGTCTACATAGACCACGTCAGTACTGAAGGGGACTACTAAGGGTTGGATGGGTCTACATAGACCACGTCAGTACTGAAGGGGACTACTAAGGGTTGGATGGGTCTACATAGACCACGTCAGTACTGAAGGGGACTACTAAGGGTTGGATGGGTCTACATAGACCACGTCAGTACTGAAGGGGACTACTAAGGGTTGGATGGGTCTACATAGACCACGTCAGTACTGAAGGGGGGGTTACTAAGGGTTGGATGGGTCTACATAGACCACGTCAGTACTGAAGGGGGTTACTAAGGGTTGGATGGGTCTACATAGACCACGTCAGTACTGAAGGGGGGGTTACTAAGGGTTGGATGGGTCTACATAGACCACGTCAGTACTGAAGGGGACTACTAAGGGTTGGATGGGTCTACATAGACCACGTCAGTACTGAAGGGGACTACTAAGGGTTGGATGGGTCTACATAGACCACGTCAGTACTGAAGGGGACTACTAAGGGTTGAATGGGTCTACATAGACCACGTCAGTACTGAAGGGGACTACTAAGGGTTGGATGGGTCTACATAGACCACGTCAGTACTGAAGGGGACTACTAAGAGTTGGATGGGTCTACATAGACCACGTCAGTACTGAAGGGGGGGTTACTAAGGGTTGGATGGGTCTACATAGACCACGTCAGTACTGAAGGGGGTTACTAAGGGTTACATGGGTCTACATAGACCACATCAGTACTGAAGGGGGTTACTAAGGGTTACATGGGTCTACATAGACCACGTCAGTACTGAAGGGGGTTACTAAGGGTTACATGGGTCTACATAGACCACATCAGTACTGAAGGGGGTTACTAAGGGTTACATGGGTCTACATAGACCACGTCAGTACTGAAGGGGGTTACTAAGGGTTACATGGGTCTACATAGACCACATCAGTACTGAAGGGGGGTTACTAAGGGTTACATGGGTCTACATAGACCACGTCAGTACTGAAGGGGACTACTAAGGGTTGGATGGGTCTACATAGACCACGTCAGTACTGAAGGGGACTACTAAGGGTTGGATGGGTCTACATAGACCACGTCAGTACTGAAGGGGGGGTTACTAAGGGTTGGATGGGTCTACATAGACCACGTCAGTACTGAAGGGGGGGTTACTAAGGGTTGGATGGGTCTACATAGACCACGTCAGTACTGAAGGGGGGGTTACTAAGGGTTGGATGGGTCTACATAGACCACGTCAGTACTGAAGGGGGGGTTACTAAGGGTTGGATGGGTCTACATAGACCACGTCAGTACTGAAGGGGGGGTTACTAAGGGTTGGATGGGTCTACATAGACCACGTCAGTACTGAAGGGGGGGTTACTAAGGGTTGGATGGGTCTACATAGACCACGTCAGTACTGAAGGGGGGGTTACTAAGGGTTGGATGGGTCTACATAGACCACATCAGTACTGAAGGGGGTTACTAAGGGTTACATGGGTCTACATAGACCACATCAGTACTGAAGGGGACTACTAAGGGTTGGATGGGTCTACATAGACCACGTCAGTACTGAAGGGGGTTACTAAGGGTTGGATGGGTCTACATAGACCACGTCAGTACTGAAGGGGGTTACTAAGGGTTACATGGGTCTACATAGACCACGTCAGTACTGAAGGGGGTTACTAAGGGTTGGATGGGTCTACATAGACCACGTCAGTACTGAAGGGGGTTACTAAGGGTTGGATGGGTCTACATAGACCACATCAGTACTGAAGGGGACTACAAAGGGTTGGATGGGTCTACATAGACCACGTCAGTACTGAAGGGGGGGTTACTAAGGGTTGGATGGGTCTACATAGACCACGTCAGTACTGAAGGGGACTACTAAGGGTTGGATGGGTCTACATAGACCACGTCAGTACTGAAGGGGGCTACTAAGGGTTGGATGGGTCTACATAGACCACGTCAGTACTGAAGGGGGGGTTACTAAGGGTTGGATGGGTCTACATAGACCACGTCAGTACTGAAGGGGGTTACTAAGGGTTGGATGGGTCTACATAGACCACGTCAGTACTGAAGGGGGTTACTAAGGGTTACATGGGTCTACATAGACCACGTCAGTACTGAAGGGGGCTACTAAGGGTTGGATGGGTCTACATAGACCACGTCAGTACTGAAGGGGGGGTTACTAAGGGTTGGATGGGTCTACATAGACCACGTCAGTACTGAAGGGGGCTACTAAGGGTTGGATGGGTCTACATAGACCACGTCAGTACTGAAGGGGGCTACTAAGGGTTGGATGGGTCTACATAGACCACATCAGTACTGAAGGGGGTTACTAAGGGTTGGATGGGTCTACATAGACCACGTCAGTACTGAAGGGGGTTACTAAGGGTTGGATGGGTCTACATAGACCACGTCAGTCCTGAAGGGGGTTACTAAGGGTTGGATGGGTCTACATAGACCACGTCAGTCCTGAAGGGGGTTACTAAGGGTTGGATGGGTCTACATAGACCACGTCAGTACTGAAGGGGGCTACTAAGGGTTGGATGGGTCTACATAGACCACGTCAGTACTGAAGGGGGTTACTAAGGGTTGGATGGGTCTACATAGACCACGTCAGTCCTGAAGGGGGTTACTGAGGGTTGGATGGGTCTACATAGACCACGTCAGTACTGAAGGGGGTTACTAAGGGTTGGATGGGTCTACATAGACCACATCAGTACTGAAGGGGGTTACTAAGGGTTACATGGGTCTACATAGACCACGTCAGTACTGAAGGGGGTTACTAAGGGTTACATGGGTCTACATAGACCAC
>OZ024759.1:12700167-12737667 GCA_964016885.1 Eledone cirrhosa | reverse complement strand
AGGAAGGGCATCCAGCTGTAGAAATCAAGCCAGAATCAGTTCCCGTCCCACCCTTGCAAGTAGGGAAAAGCGGACATAAAATGATGATGATGATGATATATTTATATATATATAAATCAAACCCACAAAATTATGATTATAAGTCAAACACCCTTACCACTAGGCCACGCGCCTCCACAAGTCTGTCCCAAGCCTCAGAGGCAGATCAGTACACAGCTTATCTTAGTTTCAATAGTGTTAAGTGAGTGAAAGTACAGACTTTCCCCTGGACAAGATACCAGTCCATCTCAGGACAAAGCTTACCATTGTTTTACAGGTATTAAGTGACAGAGTACAAGACTTCCCTTTAGACAGAATACCATCAGTGTGAAATAAAGTGTCTTACTCAAGGAAACAATGCTGTACTTGGTCCAGGAATTGAACCCACCGCTGGGCAATCCTGTACCCTCACAACCTAACCACTAAGCCACACAACTTCACAATCAAGATATTTAAAAGTTTATTAAATGTACTTTCAACTGTGCTATTTTTAGCTCTACCAGATAAGTTAGTCTATAGCCCAATATATAAAACAGGACAGCTCAAAGACCATATATATATATTTTATTGTCACATCGCTAGTCTGAGGAGCAGATCGATATTGGAATTATGTCCTTAACTCCTCTGGCTGACCTTGAACCAATCCTCTACGAGACACACGTAAATACCTTTTATAAATAAACAAAATTTCCTCGTTTTTTTCTGTTATATATATATATTATATTTTCAATTACATATACATATATATATATATGGCTTAGTGGTTAGAGCATTGGCCTTGCGATCGAAAGGTTGTGAGTTCAATTCCCAGACCGGGTGATGTGTTGTTTCCTTGAGCAAGACACTTTATTTCCAGTTTACAGAGCTGTAGAAATGAGATGATAGGACTGGGGTCCCTATCATTCCACTGCAAAAAAGCACCCAGCACTCACTGTAAATGAGGTTGGTGTTAGGAAGAGCATCCAGCTGTAGAAATCAAGTCCCACCCTTGCAAGCAGGGAAAAAGCGGACGTAAAATGAAATGATGATGATGATGATGATGATATATAGTTACAATGTGATTATAAACCAAAAGACCAAGGCATATAATCGGTGATTCAATGCCTTCGACTTTTGGTCTCTAAGCACATCGTAACTATAAACAGACTGCTTGATCTTATCATTGCATTCAACTAAAATACACCTAGTAAATGACTAAAATTTACTCTCATTAATATTACCCTCTCTCTCTCTCTCTCTCTACATGAATGGACCTGTTATTTTTATCTAAAGACATTTTTTCCAATTCCAACCCGCCCGTCCCCTCAATCTATTTTATTTCTCATTCTTTCTTCTGATGAAGGACTAGCGCCCAAAACGTTAAGACCCTCTTCCTGCTATATCAAGCGTTAACCTAATATATACCTTCCATATACTGTTCCGATTGTGTTGTTATTCTGTTTACCTTTTACATGCATATATATATATATATATATATATATATATATATATATATATATATATATATATAGGAACGAGTAGGACCCCGGCGGCTGAGCTCAAGCCGTTTCGATGGCTAATTCTAGACAAACCCTAACCCTACTACCCTAACACTCTACTACCCTAAGTATTGAGTACTTTCGTGCGTTATGGTCCACCTGGTTCCTTACCACATTTCCTTTGTAATATATGTATATATATATATATATATATGATGGCTGCTAAGAGTATTGCAATCGCTTGTCAGATTATAGAGTCTGGCTACGGCCAGCCACACAAACCTGTAACATACCCTGAACAAGCAATGCCTGTGCTTTGAAGGTTTTTAAAGTGGGGAAAGGCCTTGCACTCGACCAATCCCACTCTTTGAGCATCGAAAACACTACCCAAAAGGGGGAACTAGTCAGCATCACCGGATGCTTACGAAATGTTTTTTTTAATATAATTGAATGAAACAGTTAAGGAAATCGAAGACTATGTCAACACGCAATGCTTTTTGACTCGATAAGAGAATCATTTATCATAGTGTTTCCATGGTGATCAACCGTGGGTACAATGAAGGTAATTCCAGGTGTGTATATATATATATATATATATATATATATATATAATATAATAAGTAACATGGATATAATATCACAGTTAAAGGACTAAGATTTATTATATAACAATCTACAGGTATGTGTTACAGACAACCTTCAGAAATGTAAACATTGTTAAGTTCTGAGGAGCTGATTTACCACGGTGCTGTCGCAATATATTGGAAATTGAATTTATAAATACTATTGGGCTAGAATTTCTAGATTTTGTTTACCTGTTAATTGGCAAACCACCTGTCAATTATATAATAAATGTTAGTCCTTTAACTGTGAAGTTGTTATATTAATGTTATATATATATATATCATCATCATCATCATCATTTTACGTCCGCTTTTCCCTGCTTGCAAGGGTGGGACGGGAACTGATTCTGGCTTGACTTCTACAGCTGGATGCCCTCCCTAACACCAACCTCATTTACAGTGAGTGCTGGGTGCTTTTTTGCCGTGGCACCTCCACGACCACTTTACAGTGGAATGATAGGGACCCCAGTCCCTATCATTTCATATCTACAGCTGAGTAAACTGGAGCAATGTGAAATAAAGTGTCTTGCTCAAGGAAACAACACATCACCCGGTCTGAGAATTGAACTCACAACCTTTCGATTCCAAGACCAATGCTCTAACCACTAAGCCATGTGCCTACATATATATATATATATATCCAGGGAGTGTAACGTGAAGGTACTGTAGGTTCACCCAGGTGAGCACTCCATGTTTAGGTTCACGTCTGTGGTGAGGTGTCGAGCTAGACAGAGTGTAATATAATAATTGTTTCTACGTAAGGCACAAGGCCAGCAATTACCCAGTACATTACTGGTACTTTATTTTATCGACCCCGTAAGGATGAAAGGCAAAGTTGACCTTGGCGGGATTTGAACTCAGAATGGAAAGGGCCGTAACTCTATGCTAGAAAGCACGACGTCCGACCCTCTACCGATACTGCCAATCCACAGCCCTTGTGTAATATAATAATACAAGGATGATTTGTTAAACCTTCATTACTTCATAAGCCTTCATAGCGTTTCGCTATTGATCAGCTCAAGGTTCGATCTGTATTGATCTGGCCCGGCTGTGATGATGATGATGATGATGACAGTGTTGATGAAAATAATGACTGTTCATAATGATGGTGATGATGTTGATAATGATGGTGATGATGTTGATAATGGTGGTGTTGATGTTGATAATGGTGATGATGATGTTGATAATGATGATGATGATGTTGATAATGTTGATGTTGATAATGATGATGTTGATAATGTTGATGTTGATAATGATGGTGATGATGTTGATAATGGTGATGTTGATGTTGATAATGGTGATGATGATGATAATGGTGATGTTCACAATGATGAAGATGTTGATGGCAATGAAAATAATGACAGTGTTGATAATGATGATGATGATGATGATGATGATGATGATGAGTGTTGATGATGATGATGATGATAATGATGATGATGATGACAGTGATCTTCATGATGATGATGATGGTGGTGGCAATAAAAGTTGTACTCACTGTAAAAGATAAAACAAGATTAATCATGCCTTCCTTTTCTTCGCCTTGCCTTCCACTAAGAGGGTACCAGTCATCTATGACGTCACCATTCAATACAGACTGGGGTATTGTGACGTGACACCATGCTATCCTATCATCAACAGTAAAAGATCTCTGAAATACAAATAGAAATAATACTCAACACATAACACCTTTGTCGTCAAACCACATTAGTAAGACTTTCTGTGACTATCATGATAAATATTGAAGTCTTTACAACAATCTGTCCACTAGTAAAGATACTATAAACATTTGAATTAAACCCCATTATTAAGACATTCTATGACTGTATCATACATTTGCATTAAACCCCATTATTAAGACATTCTGTGACTGTATCAAGCATTTGAATTAAACCACATTATTAAGACATTCTGTGACTGTATCATACATTTGAATTAAACCCCATTATTAAGACATTCTGTGACTGTATCATACATTTGAATTAAACCCCATTATTAAGACATTCTGTGACTGTATCAAGCATTTGAATTAAACCACATTATTAAGACATTCTGTGACTGTATCATACATTTGAATTAAACCCCATTATTAAGACATTCTGTGACTGTATCATACATTTGAATTAAACCCCATTATTAAGACATTCTGTGACTGTATCATACATTTGAATTAAACCCCATTAGCAACACATTCTTGAAAAGTACAAAACACTATGACTGTATCACATTTTAGTTCTGCTAGGGACTTGACTATGGCCAGGAATATCATGCATCACAAAAAATGTCACATGTCAAGCAATGCCTGTGCTTGAAATTTTTTTAAGTGAGGAAAGACTTTGCATGGGGCCAATCTCACTCTCTGAACATTGAATGTATTTTCCCAAAAAGAAGAACTGGTCTACATCATTGGGTGCAAACAAAGTCACAGGTTTTATATGAGTGACCTTCTAGAGCAGCGTTTCTCAACCTTTTTACCCTTGTGGAACCCTTGATATAGGTTCATGTCTCAGGGAACCCCTACATAAAAATTATTATATACCATTATTAATATCTATCTCTTATATTGACCTAGTTTTAAATAATATAAGAGGTTGAAGCCTTTCTTAAAATAAACAAGGATTTTCCGACAATATGCCGTAAATACATAGTAAAATTACGAATATAAAATTAAACAAAAATTACTTTTAAAAAATACATTAGTTTATTTATCACTGGTTCTCGCGGAACCCCTAGCAACCTCTTGCGGAATCCTAGGGTTCCGGGGAACACCGGTTGAGAAACACTGTTCTAGAGAGATGTTTAAATGAAGACTAGGAGTCTCTTGCTCCATATACACAGGTACATATGTCAGCAAACTATATTAAAGGTAACAAAAATAAGGAATGTTGATGTTGTAAAACTCACCTCATCGAAGATTTCAAGATACATACTGTCCACGCCAACTGGAAGGTAACTGTTACAAAATAAGAGAGATAGAGTTGTAGGAAATTGATTGTTTGATTTTATTTGATTGATGTTAAAGTGGAGTAGATATTGTTGATATTTTAATTGGGAGAAGGGGGGGGGGTGCATGGAGTGTGGGTGGGGTAGAGAGGAAGTGAGGGGGGTGGGGGTAACTATGCTGCAAAGCATGGTGTCTGACGCTCTACCAATATTGCCAATTAACCACAAAGGGTTTATATGAAGAAAAACATGGCAGTAGAGGATGAAAACAGTGTGTTGGTGTGTGGGTTTTGTGGGTTTATGTGTTGATGTGTGTGTGTGTGTTTTGTGTGTTGGTGTGTTGGTGTGTGTGTGTTTATGTGTTGATGTGTGTGTGTGTGTTTTGTGTGTTTATGTATTGATGTGTGTGTTGGTGTGTGTGTGTTTTGTGTGTTTATGTGTTGATGTGTGTGTGTTTTGTGTGTTTGTTGGTGTGTTGGTGTGTGTGTGTTTTGTGTGTTTATGTGTGTTGGTGTGTGTGTGTGTTTTGTGTGTTTATGTGTTGATGTGTGTGTTGGTGTGTTGGTGTGTGTGTGTGTGTTTTGTGTGTTTATGTGTTGATGTGTTTATGTGTTGATGTGTGTTGGTGTGTGTGTGTTGATGTGTGTGTGTGTGTGTTGGTGTGTGGGTTTTGCGTGTAAACAAATTTTAACAATGTTAAAAACCAAACCAAATTAAAACAAGGAAGGTTCCTGAAATTAATGAAGGTGTATCATCAAAGTCTAATGACTCAACTCACCACTGAACACATTTATTCCAGGAAGGAAGTTTAGCTCCATTATACGAAGTTGGAGTCTCAAACACAGCATGTCCTACTCGGATACGGCAGTAGGGGTCCATCTTCATAATGCCATAGTTTTTGGTTAATTGAGCCTGAAAAACACATTATATCATAAATTATATATATATTATATATATATATATATCAATGATATTAAATAAATGGAAACTACATTTATAAAACCATATTTATTTTATTATATATATTTCAAGGGTACCAAAACTTTTGTATGCTTTCATCAGATAAAATACAAAAGTTGTTTTATAAATAGTGACATTCCAAAAACAAGAACTTATCGTTTTAAGTTCAGTTTGGATATATATGTGTGTGTGTGTGTGTGTGTGTTAAGTATTTCCGTAGAAAAGGTACAGGAAAGAAGAGTGCTCTATGTAGAGTACAGAGCTATTTAATTATGTAATAACACAATATAGTTATTCCATTACCCAAGGTTTCGAGAAGTTAGACGATTCTAACAGAAGCGTCTGATGTCACTCATCAAAGATATTTCACCTGATGAATGAAACAGACGTCTCTGTTAGAAATGTCTAACTTTGCGTAACTTTGGGTAATGGAATAATTATATTGTGTTATTTATTACATAATTTAAAAAATATATATATATGCAATCGAAAGGTTGTGAGTTCAATTCTCAGACCGGGACACGTTATTTCACATTGCTCCAGTTTACTCAGCTGTAGAAATGAGATGATAGGACTGGGGTCCCTATCATTCCACTGTAAAGTGGTGGTGTAGGCGCCACGGAAAAAAAAAGCACCCAGCACTCACTGTAAATGAGGTTGGTGTTAGGAAGGGCATCCAGCTGTAGAAATCAAGCCAGAATCAGTTCCCATCCCACCCTTGCAAGCAGGGAAAAGCGGACGTAAAATGAAAAAAATGAATGAAAAATATAAAACCCCTTAACATTCTGTGCCAGCCGTAGAAACCAAGCCCAAATCAGTTCTGTATGAGCAAGACATGGTCACCTGACCCGACATTTCTCACTACAGGACAACTCGTTTAACCCATGTTAGTGTGGATAAATGGATGTTAAACAGTGCTGATGATGATGATGATGATGATGATATATCATCATCATCATCGATTAACATCCATCTTCCATGCTAGCATGGGTTTGGCGGGTCCTATTTTGAGGCAAGTTGTGTCGGGTGACTGTGTGTCACTCATAAAGGGGTGTTTCTGGCTGGATGTCCTTCCTAATGCCAACCACATTGACAGTGTGGGCTGGGTGCTTTTTGCTGTGTCTTTTACACATCCACTTTACAGTGTGGGCTATATATATATATATATAGATATATATATATAAGATTCCAGAATACTGCCTTATTCTTCATCTATATATAGACACTCCATTGTACATAAACCTGAATGATTATATATCACAATCTAGAAACTACACTACGTTGAGTCCTAAAACCTGCATACACAAGTATTAATTGATCGACAAGTACAACTGGTAAACATTTACTGATCAACGAACACTAGCGGACCAAATATATACATTATCATCATTTAATATCCATTTTCAATGCTAGCATGGGTTAGATGAGTTGCCCCATTGTGAGATAAGCCAGATGACCATGACTTGCTCATACAGAACTGTTTCTGGCTTGGTTGTTATGGTTTAATACCTTTCCTAATGCCAACCACATTTACAGTGAGGACTGGGTGCTTTTTGTCGTGACACCTACATGAACACTTTACAGTGAGGACTGGGTGCTTTTTGTCGTGACACCTACATGAACACTTTACAGTGAGGACTGGGTGCTTTTTGTCGTGACACCTACATGAACACTTTACAGTGTGGACTGGGTGCTTTTTTTTTGTGACACCTACATGAACACTTTACAGTGTGGACTGGGTGCTTTTTTTTTGTGACACCTACACGACCACTTTCCAGTGCGGACTGGGTGCTTTTTTTTTGTGACACCTCCATGACTACTTTACAGTGAGGACTGGGTGTTTTTTGTTGTGACACCAACACGACCACTTTACAGTGAGGACTGGGTGCTTATTGTTGTGACACCTACATGAACACTTTACAGTGCGGACTGGGTGCTTTTTTTTTGTGACACCTACACGACCACTTTCCAGTGAGGACTGGGTGCTTTTTTTTGTGACACCTCCATGACTACTTTACAGTGAGGACTGGGTACTTTGGCTCGTGACACCAATGTATGTATGTGTGATATATTGCAATGGTTTATAATAATATAACAATGTTTAACTTAATACTTACTGTAACTATTTTAATACTAAGACGACCAGCAACACTGCCAGCTACAAAAGACATCCCAGCTTGGTGCTGGGCCTGTAGAATCTGGGCCACTCGTTCATCAGCTGCAATTTGTTGTTCGGTGGGGTTTGAGGAAACCCGCAGAAAATCATCTGGCAATTCACCTACCATCACCTTCAAATTAATAATAATAATAGCATTAATAACACGAATAAACATTTCTGATTTAACCCTTTAGTGTTCAAACCGGCCAGAATTCTCTACCTCTTTCTGTTGAAACTGGCTGTAACTGGTCACTCAAACCGATGTTAAGGTATTGTTCTCAAAATAAATACTTTCAAAATCTCATAGATTCGATATTATGTGAGATAATTATGTGAGGTAAAGCCTTTACCATGAAAATACAATAGTATATATAGAGTAATGTAAATGTTATGTGAGATATTATGTGAGGTAAAGCCTTTGCCATGAAAATATAATAGTATATATAGAGTAATGTAAATGTTATGTGAGATATTATGTGAGGTAAAGCCTTTACTGTGAAAATACAATAGTATATATAGAGTAATGTAAATGTTATGTGAGATATTATGTGAGGTAAAGCCTTTGCCATGAAAATACAATAGTATATATAGAGTAATGTGAGATATTATGTGAGGTAAAGCCTTTGCCATGAAAATACAATAGTATATATAGAGTAATGTAAATGTTATGTGAGATATTATGTGAGGTAAAGCCTTTACCATGAAAATATAATAGTATATATAGAGTAATGTGAACGCTAAAGGGTTAAGCACCAGGCTAACAATTTGGGGGAAGGGAGAAGTTGCTCTGGGTGGGATCTGAACTCAGAATGTAGAAAGATCTAACTAAATACAGCAAAGTATCTTACCTCACGATCTACTAATACTGCCAATCCACTGCCATACTACTACTACTAATAATAATAATACTAATAATTTTTTCTAACATTGACACAAGGCCAGCCATATTGGAGGAAGGGTCAAGTCGATTATATCGACCCAATACTTCACTGGTACTTTATTTTATCAACCCCTGAAGCATGAAAAGGGATTTGACCTCAGAATGTATAGAGCTGGATCAAATATTGCAAAGCATTTTGCCCAATGCTCTACCAATTCTGTAACCAAGCAGGGTAAACATGGAGAAAACATTCAAGATGACACAGGACAGCAGAGGATGGGGGTAGACCACCCTAGGGTAACTCTGGGAATAAACCTCACCAATAGGGCTGAAGAAGACCACCCTAGGGTAACTCTGGGAATAAACCTCACCAATAGGGCTGGAGAAGACCACCCTAGGGTAACTCTGGGAATAAACCTCACCAATAGGGCTGAAGAAGACTACCTTAGGGTAACTCTGAGAATAAACCTCACCAATAGGGCTGGAGAAGACCACCCTAGGGTAACTCTGGGAATAAACCTCACCAATAGGGCTGAAGAAGACTACCTTAGGGTAACTCTGAGAATAAACCTCACCAATAGGGCTGGAGAAGACCACCCTAGGGTAACTCTGAGAATAAACCTCACCAATAGGGCTGGAGAAGACCACCCTAGGGTAACTCTGAGAATAAACCTCACCAATAGGGCTGGAGAAAACCACCCTAGGGTAACTCTGGGAATAAGCCTCACCAATAAGGTTGGGGAAGAACCCCTAGGGTAACTCTGGGAATAAGCCCAACATAAAAGTCACAGATTACCGTCATCAAAGGCATTGAAAGTGGCCTCTCTCAGCTCAATTCTTTTCCTTCTATCTTAGAAAATCACCTGTCATTAAAACACGCGAGAAACTTTTCACAAGATATAACCTCATAAAAGCTCAACTAAACCTACATGGGTGTCGTCTGTAACATGATGGGACTGTGGCCTCTATTATTAAAAAAACTCTAGAAACCTGCAGTGAGATACAACCTTGTAGAAAGCCAGCTAGTCCTACATGGGCATGAACTGTAACATGATAGGACTTGGGGTTTCTATCATTAGAACACATAAGAAATACAATCATGAAGAAGGTCAGTTAAGCCACTGTCACCACTACAACAACTGTATGTGGAGGGGCTACTGTATTGTGATACACCAAAATGTAAAGTTATGCTATGTTGCGTCATGCATGCTTGCCCAGAAAAATTATCTGAAAACATTTGACAATGAAAATATGTGACAACAATAACAGCAACAATAAATACAACAAACAAGAATTAAAAACAGTGAAGAAGAGAAAAGAAAGTATTTGACAGTTTCAACAGAGAAATATTTGTAGATGTTATCAAAGCCATGACTCAGCATTACATTTTTTTAGATAACTGAAATGACAGGCTCAAATGTCAATCAAATAATTTATCTCTAGTTTAACTACTTCAAACAAAAACCTCCTCTGTGATCTTGTAGGTGACCAGCTAATACAACCTTGTAGGAGGACACCTAATCCTACAGAGGTGGGAGCTGTAACAATATGATATGACTGGGGTCCTTATCATTAAAACACCCAAGAAACCTCCTATGAGATGTGATCCAGTAGGAGGCCATCTAAACCTACATAGATGTGAGTTGTAACAACAATGGGGCTGGAGTTACTATCATTAAAACACACAAGAAACCTCCTATGAGATGTGATCCAGTATGAGGCCATCTAAAGCTACATAGGTGTGAGTTGTAACAACAATGGGACTGGAGTTACTATCATTAAAACACACAAGAAACCTCCTATGAGATACAACCTTGTATGAGGCCATCTAAACCTACATAGATGTGAGTTGTAACAACAATAGGACTGGAGTTACTATCATTAAAACACACAAGAAACCTTCTATGAGATGTGATCCAGTATGAGGCCATCTAAACCTACATAGATGTGAGTTGTAACAACAATGGGACTGGAGTTACTATCATTAAAACACACAAGAAACCTCCTATGAGATGTGATCCAGTATGAGGCCATCTAAAGCTACATAGGTGTGAGTTGTAACAACAATAGGACTGGAGTTACTATCATTAAAACACACAAGAAACATTCTATGAGATGTGATCCAGTATGAGGCCATCTAAAGCTACATAGATGTGAGTTGTAACAACAATGGGACTGGACTTACTATCATTAAAACACACAAGAAACCTTCTATGAGATGTGATCCAGTATGAGGCCATCTAAACCTACATAGATGTGAGTTGTAACAACAATGGGACTGGAGTTACTATCATTAAAACACACAAGAAACCTTCTATGAGATGTGATCCAGTATGAGGCCATCTAAACCTACATAGATGTGAGTTGTAACAACAATAGGACTGGAGTTACTATCATTAAAACACACAAGAAACCTTCTATGAGATGTGATCCAGTATGAGGCCATCTAAACCTACATAGATGTGAGTTGTAACAACAATAGGACTGGAGTTACTATCATTAAAACACACAAGAAACCTCCTATGAGATGTAACCAACTACATTGCATTGGTGTAAGCTGTAACAACAACATAGGACTGAGATACAACCTTGTAGGAGGTCAGTTAAACCTACATAGGTGTGAGCTGTAAATAACATTTGATCTATTTCCATAGTGATAAAACAATCCTAAGCAACCCAACAAAATGAATGCTTGCCTATTTCAACAATGATAAAATAATATATACAAATGATAAACAATAGCTTCGTTATATTTGTATCGTTAACTGTGGGTCATTGTTATCCTCATTAGTTACAGATTTTTTGGCATATCTTCTCAATGTCCATCCATTGTTATCAGGTGATTAGCCTCATAATACCTTCCTACTAGATAATAGTTCATTATTTTGTCATCTTTCATTCCAAAAAGTAGAATTTATGTCACATCACAACAGTCCCATGCACCTGACTTATCATGCTAACCATTAGAAACAACCCCTGCTGTAAGAACCTTTGTTAAGTTATGTTCCAAACATCGCTGCTTATATCATACAAAAACTATTTGATGTAAGAACCTTTGTTAACCCTTTACCATTTACATTACTCTATATATACTATTGTATTTTCACGGTAAAGGCTTTACCTCACATAATATCGAATCTATGAGATTTTGATGTTATTTATTTTGAGAATAATACCTTAACATCAGTATGAGTGGCCAGTTACAGGCGGTTTGAACAGGAAAAGGTGGGACAGTGGCCGAATATGGCCAGTTTAAATGCCAAAGGGTTAAGTGAATTGGAATGAGATGGTATATGCGGTGTGGTAAATAAATATATACATATATGGAGGCACATGGCTTAGTGGTTAGAGCATTGGCCTTGCAATCGAAAGGTTGTGAGTTCAATTCTCAGACCGGGTGATGTGTTGTTTCCTTGAGCAAGACACTTTATTTCACATTGCTCCAGTTTACTCAGCTGTAGAAATGAGATGATAGGGACTGGGGTCCCTATCATTCCACTGCAAAGTGGTCGTGGAGGTGCCACGGCAAAAAAGCACCCAGCACTCACTGTAAATGAGGTTGGTGTTAGGAAGGGCATCCAGCTGTAGAAATCAAGCCAGAATCAGTTCCCGCCCCACCCTTGCAAGCAGGGAAAAGTGGACGTAAAATGAAATGATGATGAAAAAATGAAATGATATATATTAGGTCTGGACATAAGGGAATCAAATGCCCATTATCACTGCCACCGTCTCTCTCACTATTAGAAGCAAATAGGGTCCCACATGCTGGAAGACAGAAGAGAGAAGGCGTTTTCCAAAGAGGAAGGTGAGGGAGATGCATTGGAAGAGCCATTCCAGCTTGTGGGTCTCATACCTGCGGGTAGCCAACTCTGTGCCAGTGGGGGTGAGTAGGGAGGTGGTCCTAGGGCCAAGGACACCAGAAGTCTCACACCTGCGGGTAGCCAACTATGTGCCAGTGGTGGTGAGTAGGGAGGTGGTCCTAGGGCCAAGGACACCAGAAGTCTCACACCTGCGGGTAGCCAACTCTGTGCCAGTGGGGGTGAGTATGGAGGTGGTCCTGGGGCCAAGGACACCAGAAGTCTCACACCTGTGGGTAGCCAACTCTGTGCCAGTGGGGGTGAGTAGGGAGGTGGTCCTGGGGCCAAGGACACCAGAAGTCTCACACCTGCGGGTAGCCAACTCTGTGCCAGTGGGGGTGAGTAGGGAGGTGGTCCTGGGGCCAAGGACACCAGAAGTCTCACACCTGCGGGTAGCCAACTCAGTGCCAGTGGGGGTGAGTAGGGAGTTGGTTCTGGGGCCAAGGACACCAGAAGTCTCACACCTGCGGGTAGCCAACTCAGTGCCAGTGGGGGTGAGTAGGGAGGTGGTCCTGGGGCCAAGGACACCAGAAGTCTCACACCTGCGGGTAGCCAACTCTGTGCCAGTGGGGGTGAGTAGGGAGTTGGTCCTAGGGCCAAGGACACCAGAAGTCTCACACCTGCGGGTAGCCAACTCTGTGCCAGTGGGGGTGAGTAGGGAGGTGGTCCTGGGGCCAAGGACACCAGAAGTCTCACACCTGCGGGTAGCCAACTCAGTGCCAGTGGGGGTGAGTAGGGAGGTGGTCCTAGGGCCAAGGACACCAGAAGTCTCACACCTGCGGGTAGCCAACTCAGTGCCAGTGGGGGTGAGTAGGGAGGTGGTCCTAGGGCCAAGGACACCAGAAGTCTCACACCTGCGGGTAGCCAACTCAGTGCCAGTGGGGGTGAGTAGGGAGGTGGACCTAGGGCCAAGGACACCAGAAGTCTCACACCTGTGGGTAGCCAACTCAGTGCCAGTGGGGGTGAGTAGGGAGGTGGTCCTGGGGCCAAGGACACCAGAAGTCTCACACCTGCGGGTAGCCAACTCAGTGCCAGTGGGGGTGAGTAGGGAGGTGGTCCTAGGGCCAAGGACACCAGAAGTCTCACACCTGCGGGTAGCCAACTCAGTGCCAGTGGGGGTGAGTAGGGAGGTGGTCCTAGGGCCAAGGACACCAGAAGTCTCACACCTGCGGGTAGCCAACTCAGTGCCAGTGGGGGTGAGTAGGGAGGTGGTCCTAGGGCCAAGGACACCAGAAGTCTCACACCTGCGGGTAGCCAACTCAGTGCCAGTGGGGGTGAGTAGGGAGGTGGTCCTAGGGCCAAGGACACCAGAAGTCTCACACCTGCGGGTAGCCAACTCAGTGCCAGTGGGGGTGAGTAGGGAGGTGGTCCTGGGGCCAAGGACACCAGAAGTCTCACACCTGCGGGTAGCCAACTCTGTGCCAATGGGGGTGAGTAGGGAGGTGGTCCTGGGGCCAAGGACACTAGAAGTCTCCACTGCAAACCTATCAGAGAGCGATGGATATTTGGAGAGTTTACCCTTCTTATGTTCCCAAAACCCCTGCCTCTATCATAAAATTATTTGAAAAGAAAACCTTTCTTAAGTTATGTTCCAAACTCCTCTGCTTCTATTATACAACAACTATTTCATTTAAAGTGTTTATCTATATCTAAAAAGGCAGTGAATTGGTGGAATTGTCAGATAAAATACTTTGTGGTATTTGTTTCAGTTCTTTGTACATTGAGTTCAAATTCTGCCGAGGTCAACTTTGCCTTTCATCCATTTGAGGTCAATAAAAAAAGTACCAGTCTAGTACTGGGTTCATTCTTCCTCTATATCTCTTTTTTACTTTCTATTCTTCTCTGGAAGAAATCTGCTGTGTTCAGAGTTGGAGAGGGGTGGGCTCCACCAGGCTTAAAATACCCCCCAAAAACGCCATATGCCCTTACGACACCCCTACAATTCCATCAGGATCTATGGGGCTATACATATATTTATCTAAAAATAAAAAATAAAAATATCATAATTTTATGTAAGAACTTTTCTGAAGTCATGTTCCAAACAGCAGCTTAATGAGAAAGTTGGTTATATTACTAAATCCTTCCAAATTCTTGATTATTTTCAAAATTATTTGTAAACCATAAACAGTGTCTTTCATTAGAAATATAGTAAGGAATGGGTTAATGACATAGACAGTGTCTTTCATTAGAAATATGGTAATGAATGGGTTAATGACATAGACAGTGTCTTTCATTAGAAATATGGTAAGGAATGGGTTAATGACATAGACAGTGTCTTTCATTAGAAATATGGTAAGGAATGGGTTAATGACATAGACAGTGTCTTTCATTAGAAATATGGTAAGGAATGGGTTAATGACATAGACAGTGTCTTTCATTAGATATATGGTAATGAAAGGGTTAATGACATAGACAGTGTCTTTCATTAAAAATATGGTAATGGAAGGGTTAATGGCATAGACAGTGTGTTTCATTAGAAATATGGTAATGAAAGGGTTAATGACATAGTGCCTCTCATTAAGAAATATGGTAATAAAAGGGTTAATGACATAGTGCCTCTCATTAAGAAATATGGTAATAAAAGGGTTAATGACAGAGACAGTGTCTTTCATTAGAAATATGGTAATGGAAGGGTTAATGACATAGACAGTGTCTTTCATTAGAAATATGGTAATGGAAGGGTTTATGTAACAACTGGAAGAAACACACCCACCAGATGTAATGGTAAGGAAAAGGGTTTTTGTAACATCTGGAAGGAACATACCTACCAGTTGTAACACACCTTGACACACATTAAGCAGTGGTGGTGAAACAACAGGTAACATCTACCAGAGACAACAAAAACAAATGTAAGATGACACATATATTAACTCTTTTGACAATAACCAGGCGAAAACAGGGTCTGGTTTTATGGGGAAAAACACCCAAAGGAGTCCTGTTTAATGAGATCTTTATTAGACCTAATAAGGTCTTAATTAGATGTGATATCACACCTACTAATGAGGTCTTAATTAGATGTGATATCACACCAACTAATGAGGTCTTAATTAGATGTGATATCTCACCTACTAATGATGTCTTAATTAGATAAGCTACCACACCTAACGAGGTCTTAATTAGATGTGATATCACATTACTAACAAAGTCTTAATTAGATGTGATGTCGAGGTCTTAATTAGATAAGCTAACACATCTATAACCCTTTATTTAAACCAGTCATATCTGACCAGAATTCTCTCACCTCTTTCTGTTCAAACCGGCTGTAACTAGCAACTCATACTGATGTTAAGGTATTGTTCTCAAAATAAATAATATCAACATCAAAATCTCATAGATTCCATATTATTTGAGATAAAGCCTTTACCATGAAAATATAATAGTAATGTAAATGCTAAAGGGTTAATGATGTGAAATTTAATGTCCTTAAATCCTGAGTAATGGCCTCAATAAAACTCCTTTTATTTCAATAGTCAATAGAGACTTATATAGCAGAGACTCCAAAGGAGCTGACCAATGCCCCAGGGTCAACTGGCCACCCCACCACTCCCATTACTAGACAGTGTATTAGTGCAGAAATCCCCAACCACTGGGCGTGGACCAGTACCAGTCTGTGGATCATTTGCTACCAGGCCACAAAGAAATAATTAACTTGTTTAAAATTATATAACAGATAAATTGAATATTGGACTTTAATTTAAAAAGATGTTTAACCTTTTAGCATTTAAACCAGCTGCATCCGGCCAGAATTCTCTCACCTCTTTCTGCTCAAACTGACCACAATTGGCCACTCATACTGATGTTAAGGTATTGTTCTTAAAATAAATAACATCAAAATTTCATAGATTCGATATCATGTGAGGTAAAGTGTCTACTGTGAAAATATAATAGTATATATAGAGTAATCATCATCATCATCATCATTTTACGTCCGCTTTTCCCTGCTTGCAAGGGTGGGACGGGTCTTATTCAGCACAGCATCTCTCCACTCGTCACGGTCCCTCGTTATCTCCACCGTGAGCTTCAATGATCTGAGGTCTGTTCTCACCACCTCCGCCCATGTTTTTCGTGGTCTACCTCTACCACGTCTTCCCTCAACTGGCATTTCCTGGCACTTCTTCACCCATCGGTCATCCTCCATGCGCATCACATGTCCATACCACCTCAGTCTCCTCTCCCGTACACTACATTCTATCCCTCTCAGACAGTTTCTCTCTCAACACATTTATGCTGGGTCGTTCACGCACATTTACACTGCACATCCAACGGAGCATGCTTGCCTCATTTCTCTCCAGCCGTCGCATGTAAATGCTAAAGGGTTGAATATTCAATATTCATCTACTTTAATAAATTGCTCTCTTTATCGAAATGCACATAAATAGCGCATATGTACAACTATCGGTCCATGGAAGCTGGTCCATGGTATAGAAGAGGTTGAAGACCACTGTATCTGTGTATTTACCACATTGACCATGTGTAAAGAATGGTAGGTATGAGAGAGGAGTCCTGAAGTAGCAAGGAGTGTTTATGGAGGAAATCTGCCAAAATAAATATTGAAGAGAATACTAACAAAGTTACGATTAATTTACTTCTTAATGTTGGTATTCTCATCTCACTACTACTACCACCAACACTACTACCACCACCACTACTACAACTACCACCACTACTACAACTACCACTACTACCACCACCACTACTACTACTACCACCACCACTACTACTACTACCGCCACCGCCACCACTACTACTACCGCCACCACCACCACTACTACTACTACCTCCACCACAATCACCACTACTACCACTACTACCACCACCACCACCACTACTACTACCTCCACCACAATCACCACTACTACCACTACTACCACCACCACCACTACTACTACTACCTCCACCACTACTACCAACACTACTATCACCACCACTACTACCACCACCACCACCACTACTACAACTACTACAACTACTACTACCACCACTACTACAACCACCACTACTACAACTACCACCACTACCACCACCACCACTACTACTACTACCACTACTACCACCACCACTACTACTACTACTACCGCCACCACCACCACCACCACCACCACCACTACTACTACTACCTCCACCTCAATCACCACTACTACCACTACTACGCCTATCTTAGAAATAAACATCAATATTTTTACCATTGCGTGTTACTTTCGAGAAATAATAATTATTGGTAGTACAGATGGTGGTGGGAGTAGTGGTGGTGGGAGTAGTAATAGTGGTATTATTGGTTGTGATAGTAATGGTGGTGGTGACTACAGTGGTGGTAGTATTGATGGTGGAGGTAGTAGTAGTGGTGGTTGGTAGTAGTAGCAGTAGTGGTGGTGGTAGTAGCAGTAGTGGTGGTGGTAGTAGCAGTAGTGGTGGTGCTAGTAGCAGTAGTGGTGGTGGTGGTAGTAGCAGTAGTGGTGATGGAGGGAGTAGTGGTGGTGATAGTAGTGGTGGTGGTGGAGGGAGTAGTATAATGAAAGCGTTAAGTTATGTTCCAAACACCAGATAAAAATAAAGACTGAAATTATATTACTTAAATCCCTACAAATTTTTGATTATTAGAAATATGGTAATGAAAGGGTTAAAGACATAGACAGTGTCTTTCATTAGAAATATGGTAATGAAAGGGTTAAAGACATAGACAGTGTCTTTCATTAGAAATATGGTAATGAAATGGTTAATGACATAGACAGTGTCTTACATTAGAAATATGGTAATGAAATGGTTAATGACATAGACAGTGTCTTACATTAGAAATATGTGAATGAAAGGGTTAATGACATAGACAGTGTCTTTCATTAGAACTACGGTAATGAAAGGATTAATGACATAGACAGTGTCTTTCATTAGAAATATGGTAATGAAAAGGTTAAAGACATAAACAGTGTCTTTCATTAGAACTACGGTAATGAAAGGGTTAAAGACATAGACAGTGTCTTTCATTAGAAATATGGTAATGAAAGGGTTAATGACATAGACAGTGTCTTTCATTAGAAATATGGTAATGAAAGGGTTAATGACATAGACAGTGTCTTTCATTAGAAATATGGTAATGAAAGGATTAAAGACATAGACAGTGTCTTTCATTAGAACTACGGTAATGAAAAGGTTAAAGACATAAACAGTGTCTTTCATTAGAACTACAGTAATGAAAGGGTTAAAGACATAGACAGTGTCTTTCATTAGAAATATGGTAATGAAAGGGTTAATGACATAGACAGTGTCTTTCATTAGAAATATGGTAATGAAAGGATTAAAGACATAGACAGTGTCTTTCATTAGAACTATGGTAATGAAAGGATTAATGACATAGACAGCGTCTTTCATTAGAAATATGGTAATGAAAAGGTTAAAAACATAAACAGTGTCTTTCATTAGAAATATAGTAATGAAAGGGTTAATGACATAGACAGTGTCTTTCATTAGAAATATGTTAATGAAAGGGTTAATGACATACACAGTGTCTTTCATTAGAAATATGTTAATGAAAGGGTTAATGACATACACAGTGTCTTTCATTAGAAATATGGTAATGGAAGAGTTAATGACATAGACAGTGTTTTTCATTAGAAATATGGTAATGAAAGGGTTAAAGACATAGACAGTGTCTTTCATTAGAAATATGGTAATGAAAGGGTCAATGACATAGCCAGTGTCTTTCATTAGAAATATGTGAATGAAAGGGTTAATGACATAGACAGTGTCTTTCATTAGAAATATGGCAATGAAAGGGTTAATGACATAGACAGTGTCTTACATTAGAAATATGGTAATGAAAGGGTTAATGACATAGACAGTGTCTTTCATTAGAAATATGGTAATGGAAGGGTTAATGACATAGACAGTGTCTTTCATTAGAAATATGGTAATGCAAGGGTTAATGACATAGACAGTGTCTTTCATTAGAAATATGGTAATGAAAGTGTTAATGACATAGACAGTGTCTTTCATTAGAAATGTGGTAATGAAAGGGTTAATGACATAGACAGTGTCTTTCATTAGAAATATGGTAATGAAAGGGTTAATGACATAGACAGTGTCTTTCATTAGAAATATGGTAATGAAAGGGTTAAAGACATAGACAGTGTCTTTCCTTAGAGATATGGTTATGAAAGGGTTAATGACATAGACAGTGTCTTTCATTAGAAATATGGTAATGAAAGTGTTAATGACATAGACAGTGTCTTTCATTAGAAATGTGGTAATGAAAGGGTTAATGACATAGACAGTGTCTTTCATTAGAAATATGGTAATGAAAGGGTTAATGACATAGACAGTGTCTTTCATTAGAAATATGGTAATGAAAGGGTTAATGACATAGACAGTGTCTTTCATTAGAAATATGGTAATGAAAGCGTTACTTGCCATCAAAAGGCAGATATATATACATATGATGGCTGGAACTAGATTTCAAGTAATGCCATCACTTGATACTTAAGTATCAGCATCATGGACGCGGCCTTTTAATCCTGCTAGGGACTTGCCTATGGCCAGCAATACCATGCATTGCAAAAAATGTCACATATCAAGCGGTGCCTGTGCTTTTTTAAGTGAGGAGAGGCAGAAAACTATACAATTATTATAATATAGAGAATATATTTGTGAGAGGGAGAGAGCTTAGTGTTGATGTGACAGACAGACAGAACACCATACAGTTATTATAATATAGAGAATATATTTGTGAGAGAGAGAGAGAGAGCTTCGTGTTGATGTGACAGACAGACAGAACACCATACAGTTATTATAATATAGAGAATATATTTGTGAGAGAGAGAGAGAGAGAGCTTAGTGTTGATGTGACAGACAGACAGAACACCATACAGTTATTATAATATAGAGAATATATTTGTGAGAGAGAGAGAGAGAGCTTCGTGTTGATGTGACAGACAGACAGAACACCATACAGTTATTATAATATAGAGAATATATTTGTGAGAGAGAGAGAGAGAGCTTCGTGTTGATGTGACAGACAGACAGAACACCATACAGTTATTATAATATAGAGAATATATTTGTGAGAGAGAGGGAGAGAGCTTAGTGTTGATGTGACAGACAGACAGAACACCATACAGTTATTATAATATAGAGAATATATTTGTGAGAGAGAGAGAGAGAGAGCTTAGTGTTGATGTGACAGACAGACAGAACACCATACAGTTATTATAATATAGAGAATATATTTGTGAGAGAGAGAGAGCTTAGTGTTGATGTGACAGACAGACAGACAGACAGACAGAACACCATACAGTTATTATAATATAGAGAATATATTTGTGAGAGAGAGAGCCTAGTGTTGATGTGACAGACAGACAGAACACCATACAGTTATTATAATATAGAGACCATACAGTTATTATAATATAGAGAATATATTTGTGAGAGAGAGAGACGGAGCTTAGTGTTGATGTGACAGACAGACAGAACACCATACAGTTATTATAATATAGAGAATATATTTGTGAGAGGGAGAGAGAGAGCTTAGTGTTGATGTGACAGACAGACAGAACATCATACAGTTATTATAATATAGAGAATATATTTATGAGAGAGAGAGAGAGCTTAGTGTTGATGTGACAGACAGACAGAACACCATACAGTTATTATAATATAGAGAATATATTTGAGAGAGAGAGAGAGCTTAGTGTTGATGTGACAGACAGACAGAACACCATACAGTTATTATAATATAGAGAATATATTTGTGTGAGAGAGAGAGCTTAGTGTTGATGTGACAGACAGACAGAACACCATACAGTTATTATAATATAGAGAATATATTTGAGAGAGAGAGAGAGCTTAGTGTTGATGTGACAGACAGACAGAACACCATACAGTTATTATAATATAGAGAATATATTTGTGAGAGGGAGAGAGAGAGCTTAGTGTTGATGTGACAGACAGACAGAACACCATACAGTTATTATAATATAGAGAATATATTTGTGTGAGAGAGAGAGAGCTTAGTGTTGATGTGACAGACAGACAGAACACCATATAGTTATTATAATATAGAGAATATATTTGTGAGAGAGAGAGAGAGCTTAGTGTTGATGTGACAGACAGACAGAACACCATACAGTTATTATAATATAGAGAATATATTTGTGAGAGGGAGAGAGAGAGCTTAGTGTTGATGTGACAGACAGACAGAACACCATACAGTTATTATAATATAGAGAATATATTTGTGTGAGAGAGAGAGAGCTTAGTGTTGATGTGACAGACAGACAGAACACGATATAGTTATTATAATATAGAGAATATATTTGTGTGAGAGAGAGAGAGCCTAGTGTTGATGTGACGGACAGACAGAACACCATACAGTTATTATAATATAGAGAATATATTTGTGAGAGGGAGAGAGAGAGCTTAGTGTTGATGTTACAGACAGACAGAACACCATACAGTTATTATAATATAGAGAATATATTTGTGTGAGAGAGAGAGAGCTTAGTGTTGATGTGACAGACAGACAGAACACGATATAGTTATTATAATATAGAGAATATATTTGTGTGAGAGAGAGAGAGCTTAGTGTTGATGTGACAGACAGACAGACAGAACACCATACAGTTATTATAATATAGAGAATATATTTGTGAGAGAGAGAGCTTAGTGTTGATGTGACAGACAGACAGAACACCATACAGTTATTATAATATAGAGAATATATTTGTGAGAGGGAGAGAGAGAGAGCTTAGTGTTGATGTGACAGACAGACAGAACACCATACAGTTATTATAATATAGAGAATATATTTGAGAGAGAGAGAGAGCTTAGTGTTGATGTGACAGACAGACAGAACACCATATAGTTATTATAATATAGAGAATATATTTGTGTGAGAGAGAGAGAGCTTAGTGTTGATGTGACAGACAGACAGAACACCATACAGTTATTATAATATAGAGAATATATTTGTGAGAGAGAGAGCTTAGTGTTGATGTGACAGACAGACAGAACACCATACAGTTATTATAATATAGAGAATATATTTGTGAGAGAGAGAGAGAGAGCTTAGTGTTGATGTGACAGACAGACAGAACACCATATAGTTATTATAATATAGAGAATATATTTGTGAGAGGGAGAGAGAGAGCTTAGTGTTGATGTGACAGACAGACAGACAGACAGACAGAACACCATACAGTTATTATAATATAGAGAATATATTTGTGAGAGAGAGAGAGAGAGCTTAGTGTTGATGTGACAGACAGACAGAACACCATATAGTTATTATAATATAGAGAATATATTTGTGTGAGAGAGAGAGAGCTTAGTGTTGATGTGACAGACAGACAGAACACCATACAGTTATTATAATATAGAGAATATATTTGTGAGAGGGAGAGAGAGAGCTTAGTGTTGATGTGACAGACAGACAGAACACCATACAGTTATTATAATATAGAGAATATATTTGTGAGAGAGAGAGAGAGCTTAGTGTTGATGTGACAGACAGACAGAACACCATACAGTTATTATAATATAGAGAATATATTTGTGAGAGAGAGAGCTTAGTGTTGATGTGACAGACAGACAGAACACCATACAGTTATTATATTATTATAATATAGAGAATATATTTGTGAGAGAGAGAGAGAGCTTAGTATTGATGTGACAGACAGACAGAACACCATACAGTTATTATAATATAGAGAATATATTCGTGAGAGGGAGAGAGAGAGCTTAGTGTTGATGTGACAGACAGAACACCATACAGTTATTATAATATAGAGAATATATTTGTGAGAGGGAGAGAGAGAGCTTAGTGTTGATGTGACAGACAGACAGAACACCATACAGTTATTATAATATAGAGAATATATTTGTGAGAGAGCTTAGTGTTGATATGACAGACAGAACACCATACAGTTATTATAATATAGAGAATATATTTGTGAGAGGGAGAGAGAGAGCTTAGTGTTGATGTGACAGACAGACAGACAGAACACCATACAGTTATTATAATATATAGATTTATTTATTATAGTAAAAATGGAGGAGTTGAGGAGATTAACGGCTTGTGTTGACTGACTACGACCATTCTAGAACAACTAATAATATCATAGTAACATATTATTAATATTAATACAGCTACAGAGCTAATCTTTAAAATGTCGCAACCATTTTACATCATCACCACCACCAACACCATCATTAATATCATCACCTCCACCATCGCCGCCAACACCACCACTACCACCATCATCATCATCATCACCACCACCACAAACATCACTACAGTATCACGTAATTACATACCATAGTGATGATATGTGTGTGCGTGTGTGTGTAGGCGTGTGTGTGTGTGTATATATATATATATATATAAATATACACATATATATACACACACACCTACACACCCAAATTATAAACGTAATACGCAATATCCTCTGACCAGTTAAAAATATATAAAATATACTGCGTTACACTAACGTTTATGTTTACTAAAGACAAGACGATATTAATAAACTACTAGTGTTGTTAGCATTATTAATAATAACTAGTTTGAAATATATTTCTAATACTAAACTCATAATTATAACCGGAAACATTAGTTGTATTAATAACAAACAACAACAAACACCGACCAAACGGTTAGAGAGAATTATTAAAACAATGAAATATGTCAGCTTTTAGGGGAAGACGCCACAATGCAGCTTACTATAAATAATAGTTGAATAATTGTTTCTGATTTATTAGCTTATAGGGGAAGACGCCACAATGCAGCTTACAATAAATAATAGTTGAATAATTGTTTCTGATTTATTAGCTTATAGGGGGAAGACGCCACAATGCAGCTTACTATAAGTAATAGTTGAATAATTGTTTCTGATTTAAGCACAAGGCCAACAATTTTAGGGGGGGGGGGGGCGATTAAATCGACCCTAGTGCATTACTAGTACCTTTATATTATCGACCACCGTAAGGATGAAAGTTAAAGCTAACCTCGACGGTATTTGAACTCAGAATAATAAGGGAAAAGTACCCCTGGCGATGGGCAGAAATTTCGAACCACGCTTCACCCCACTTCCCAGGCCAACGTATTTTCAAATTTTTCCAGTGCTTAGTCAATTTACCAATTGTTGACTATAATATACCAGACATATGTGTGTGTATTAATAATAATATGGATGAAGTGTCAGGTTTTCATTACGTTTATTGAGGTGTGACGCGCGTTTCGCGGTTGATCATCTCAAAGTTCGATCTGGCCCGATTCTTACCAGGAACACCATGGAACAACCCCTAAATATATACAATGATAGTGGTACTGCTAATATATATATATATATATATATATATATATATATATATATAAGCAGTAGCACTAACATGGCGTGGTTTATACTATGGACATATAAGAAAAAATAGCTGACATTGTCACAGATGAAAATATTCATAGCGAGACACTTGGATGTATAATATATATATAGGAAGGCGATAAAAAACAGTTAAACCATTACTCACCAGAGTACTAGATACTTGGAGTAGTAGTGTGGGTAATATGAAAAAATTCAGGAACCCGACGGCTGAGCTCCTGCCGTTTCAACAGCTAGATCCAAACTCAGGGTGGAAACTCCACACTATAGAGGATGGAAACTCTACATTATAGAGGGTGGAAACTCCACATTATAGAGGGTGGAAACTCCACATTTTAGAGGGTGGAAACTCCACATTATAGAGGGTGGAAACTCCATATTATAGAGGGTGGAAACTCCACATTATAGAGGGTGGGAACTCCACATTATAGAGGGTGGAAACTCCATATTATAGAGGATGGAAACCCCAGACTATAGAGGATGGAAACTCCACATTATAGAGGGTGGAAATTCCACATTATAGAGGGTGGAAATTCCACATTATAGAGGATGGAAACTCTACATTATAGAGGATGGAAACCCCATATTATAGAGGGTGGAAACTCCACACTATAGAGGGTGGAAACCCCACATTATAGAGGGTGGAAATTCCACATTATAGAGGATGGAAACTCTACATTATAGAAGGTGGAAACTCCATATTATAGAGGGTGGAAACCCCACACTATAGAGGGTGGAAACCCCATACTATAGAGGATGGAAACCCCATGTTATAGAGGGTGGAAACTCCACATTATAGAGGATGGAAACTCCACATTATAGAGGGTGGAAACTCCATATTATAGAGGATGGAAACTCCATATTATAGAGGGTGGAAACTCCATATTATAGAGGATGGAAACTCCACATTATAGAGGGTGGAAACTCCATATTATAGAGGATGGAAACTCCACACTATAGAGGATGGAAACCCCATATTATAGAGGGTGGAAACCCCATATTATAGAGGATGGAAACTCCACATTATAGAGGGTGGAAACTCCATATTATAGAGGGTGGAAACCCCACACTATAGAGGATGGAAACCCCATATTATAGAGGGTGGAAACCCCATATTATAGAGGATGGAAACTCCACATTATAGAGGGTGGAAACTCCATATTATAGAGGATGGAAACTCCACATTATAGAGGATGGAAACCCCATATTATAGAGGGTGGTAACTCCACATTATAGAGAGTGGAAACCCCATATTATAGAGGATGGAAACTCCACATTATAGAGGATGGAAACCCCATATTATAGAGGATGGAAACCCCACACTATAGAGGATGGAAATTCCACATTATAGAGGATGGAAACTCTACATTATAGAGGGTGGAAACTCCACACTATAGAGGATGGAAACTCCACATTATAGAGGATGGAACGCCACATTATAGAGGGTGGAAACTCCACACTATAGAGTGGTAGAAAGTCCATATTATAGAGGGTGGAAGTAACAGGTTGGTGTATTCCGGGTAAAGAAAAATCAACAAGTAGCGAGCTTTAATTTAATTGAGTGTGCAGTGGATGGGAGAGGGGGAAATGTTTATAATTCCTACATCTCTAAAGTAAACCAGGGAAGTGAAATATTGGGAGTGAGTCTTTCGTTTGAAAATAGACAACTTCCGGGAATTTTCGAGTGAAAAATAATAATAAAAAATATATAACTATAGATGTTTATATAGGAGTACAAGACTTAATTAGTGGTTAGAAGAAGATTTGGCTATTATTTCTAGCATTTATAAGATCGAGTGACCACACATTTCGTTGTTATTCGGTTCTTCTTTAAATCCTGAAAGCATACATATACATATTGCCACACACACACGTAGCCACACATACATACAGACAACTACATATACACAAACAACTACACACACACAAGCCACTAAAGTGTAAACACAAAATAGACAGCCATATTTACAATTTACCTTTAAAATGAAAATCCAAATAATATTTGAGGTGTTTTTAGTTAGAATTTCCAGTGAAGATATTTACCAAAGACATGCTTTCAATCTCATATATTGGTGAGGTTCCTAGCAATGGTTAATTGGTTAACTGTATTTCTTATATGTGTTTATATTTGTCTGAAAGAATTGTGAGCAATTTGTAATGTTATTTATACAACTGAGAATAAAATAGGTTTAAAATTACTTATTTAGTTTTCCTACTTTACAATCTCTCATGCTCTCTTCCTCGCCATTCCGAAGTATCTGGGATATTTAGACGACAGATAACTAATTTTATTTAAATATTAAAAAAGCTGATTGTTACAAACTATTTCGTCATTCTCGTCGAGAATAAAGGTTTAGACATATCAAAATTAAGATTGCTAAATCTAGACAAGGCCTGCAATTTGTGGCAATGAGGAAAGTCATTTAAATTTGCACCAGTGGTACTTTATTTTATCGACCTCGGAAGGATGAAAAGCAAAGTTGATCTCAACGGGACTTTAACTCTTCTTCGCCCACTTATTCCCGAAGAGTTAAGGGGGCAGGATCCTCAAACACTCCTTCCAGTGGGTCTTGTCAGAAGCAGGAGTTTTAACTCAAGTAAAAATCACCAACAAATACTGCTAACCATTCGTTCGACGCTCTAACGACCCGTACTCCTGTTTTCAGGACCAGTCAAGACCAGTAATTTGGGGTGAGGCGAGGGATAAATTGATTATTTCGACTCCAGTGTGTTACTGGTACTTTATTTTATCAATCCCGGAAGGATGAAGGGCAAAGTTGACCTCGAAGTGCCAAGAAATCTCGGTGGAAGGAAGACGCAGTAGAAGACCACGAAAAACATGGGCGGAGGTGGTGAGAGCTGACCTCAGATCGCTGAAGCTCACAGAGGAGATGACGAGGGACTGTGACGAATAGAGAGATGCCATGCTGAAAAGGACCCGTCCCACCTTTGCAAGCAGGGAAGAGCGGACGTAAAATGATGATAAATATCGCAACATTTCTGTTAATACTATTAATAATATAAATAATTACTATAGTAAATAATATAGATAATAGCAGTAATATAACAGATTTCATCTGCTTGTGCCATATATACATATATATATATTGATATGAGTTTAGATGAGTTGATAATACAAACGTATATATATATATATATGGTTGTGTTATATATATGTATGTGTGTAACGTTTGGGTCCAGGGGGAGAGGCAAACGTTTAACGATTATGTGTGTGTATATATATATATATATATATACACTATATTATCTAAAATCTTACCTGACTACGCCGATCTGTAGACATGGTTAATTGTTGGTGTTGTTATCGGTTCCTTAAAACAAGGGGTTTCACGAGTAGAAATGAAGGAAGGAAAGAAAGAAAGAGAGAAGGGTTCAAGACTTTCACCGTCCAGTGATCCCTTTCTGCTGCTAGTGAAGGTGGTGATGTTTGTTTGTTGCTTCAGTAAATTTTTTCCCTTGTTTCCTTGTTTTGTTTTTTTTTTCTTTCTTTCTTTCCACCTTCTTTTTTGAGAAAGACTACGTCAACTTCTAATCGTTGAAAAGTCTCTAATCTGCCTTTTCCTCTGTGTATATATATATATATATATATATATAAAGAGGTGTGGTTGATGAGGCTCGGCCTGGCTAGCCTCTCTTGTGCTGTTCAACGACAGTGAAGCAGGTGCTTACAGCTGTTTTGTTTATAGCCTAGATATTACTTGATAGGACCAAACCAAGGAACATGTTCCATTGGAAGTGACGTCAGCTCTCAACCCACACGGCTGCTCTGGACACTCCAACGACGATGGCGAGAGCTGGAAGAAGATGAAGCAGCAGCGACAACAAACAGCGAGCAGTAATTCAGGGAAAATTAGTGGAAAAAAAAATTAATTCAACAACAAAAAGAAAAGAGGAAATTCCGAAAGTAGCGCCCCCTAGCGGCGACGACGTTAAACACACAAAAATAATGGCTTCAACAGTTATCTTCTCCTGGCAACGTCGTTGACATTTTACATCATATATATATATATATATATACACCCACACCTCTATCAACATATTTATATACACAAACAATACATTTTACATCATATAATCATATATATAGTATGGGCGAAGATACACACAGCTATGAATATATATATCTATAAATATATATATATACACATACGTAAATACGGCTGCTGCTTATAAACTTTCTATGTATCTCTGAGGCAGTAACTCCTGGAATTACAGTGGTTGGCATTTTAAACGTGGCGGGGCCCATCTTCTCACCACGCCTGAAGGCGTGAGGAATATATGTAGCGCAAGAATCGACCTCAGTACTAGACTGGTACTTTTATTTTATCGACCTCGAAAAAAAAAAACGAAAAGGCAAAGTTGACCTCAATGGCATTTGAACTCAGGGATCAGAGAACCAGAACAAATACCGCAAGGTACTTTATCTAACGTTCAAACGACTCTTGACACTTTTCCGCCTTCAACTCAACTTTGCGGAATTTGTCACGGCTCTCTGTGCTCTGAGTCCAAATCTCTCCGAGGTTGATAACTTAACCAGTCATGTACTGGTGTCGATTGTCCCTCTACATATATCTTTCCATCACTCACTCTCTCTCTCTCCCTCCGTCTCTGGAAGAAAAAAAATCAACTGTGTTCAGACCTGGACGGGGATGGCAAACGCCATGTTTAAAACCCCCTACAATTCCACCAGGAGGACAAAGAAACTCAGGAGTGTCAACGGCCATCCAATAAAGCTGGGGGGGGGGGGGGCAAGACCCTAGTCTTCATTAAAACATTTCCATAGAAGGTCACTCTCATATAAAACCTGCGACTTCGTTTGCATCCAATGACGTAGACAAGTTCTTTTGGGGCAAATACATTCAATGTTCAGTCAGTGAGATTGACCCCCGTGCAAAGTCTTTCCTCACTTAAAAAAGCTTCAAGCACAGGCATTGCTTAATATGTGACTTTTTCTTTTGCGATGCATGATATTACTGGCCATAGGCAAGTCCCTAACAGGACTAAGAAGCCACGTCCATGAGGCTCATGCTTAAGTATCAAGCGATGGCATGACTCGAAATCGAGTTGCAGCCATCATTATATGAGTTCAAATCCCGTCGAGGTTAACTTTGCCTTTCATCCTTATGGGGTCGATAAAATAAAGTACCAGTAATGTACTGAGTAATTGCTGGCCTTGTGCCAAAAGTGGAAACAATTATATATATATATATAGAAATGGCTTCTACAGGACTAGAACAGTTTCAATCGGAGGAAATCGTCATGATGAACTCCTCCGAATGAAACAGTTCTAGTACTGTCGAAGCAACTTCTATATTAAATATTTATACTCTGCTATGTATTGAGTACCTTCCTGTGGTTACATCCGATTGAACCCGGGTTAAACACACACACACACATATATATATATATATATATATGTATATATTATATTATATTATTTATTTATGTTCATACACGAAACAAAACCGCTGCCCAAAGTTTCAAGGTCCAAATTTAACCACAAATACACAACACAAATTAACTATTATGGTTGAATTGAAAACCAAGGGCAATATTTGAAATACGGCAACGAAAAAGTGTTTATATTTATTTATCTGAAAACCTTCCATCGTAATATTTTGTGAGAACCTTTATTCAAATATATTCCGAACATCAGATGATTAATAAAGTTAGTTATAATATTTTTAAAATTAATTGAAACACAGATACTTTCGCTGAAAATATGGTAATGAAAGGGTTAAAGACATGGCTTACCATTTTGTGCCTGTGGTGTGTTTTCTACTCCTATTATGATTCCATTCGCAAATTTGATGCCTTATTAGGAATAAATATACACATGTGTATAATATATATACACATGTACATATATATAATGTTAGCCGTATGTACACCTTCTGTCCACTACTTAGAGTGACTCCATTGATGTGAGGTTTCCGTCTCAGGCTTTAACCAGCGTTTCGTTGTGTTATTATACTATGGTAACATGGAACTATTAACTCCACACACACACACACACACACACATATATATATATATATATATATATATATATATATATATATATATATATATACACACACACACATATATATATCATCATCATCGTTTAACGTCCATGTTCCACGCTTGCATGGGTTTGGACGGGGGTTTTCCCACTTGAGGCAAGAGTGGTTGTCTTGCTCGCATAGGACTGTCTGGCGGGTTTTCTACAGCTGGATGCCCTTCCTAACACCAACCACATTTACAGTGTGGACTGGGAGGTTTTTACCGTGTTGCCTACACGGCCACATTACAGCGTGGACTGTGTGTTTTTTTGTCGTGACACCGACACGATCTCATTTGTTTCGGCCTGGATGTTGTGGCACCAACATAACTTTACATTGAAAGGGGTGGTGTGGATGGGGTTAGAGGTGCCTACTGACTGTAGTAGGTTTTACTTTGTATTTAGGTAAGGCGGGTCTTCTCTATTACTGAGTGCCGCCAAAGATCTCGGTCCAGTGACATTGTCTTGGAGAGGAGTGAGGTCGGAGTTTATCAGGTCGTCCCAGGTTTTTCTGGGTCTGCCTACTTCGTGGCTACCGTCTATCTTTATTGCCCTGCACTTTTTTATACAGCTGTCGTCTTTCATGCGCATCACGTGACCATACCAACGTAGCCTTCTCTCGAGTAAACAACATCTGATCCCTCTTATTTCTAATTTTTCCCTTAGTTCGTTTATGCTTTGCCGTTCGCGTATATTACTATTACCAATCCAGCGGAGCATGCAAGCTTCGTTCCTCTCTAGTCTGCGTATATATATATAGTGTTTTTATGGAGGTACCTGGTCTTTTTACTATCTTAATATTAAGTTTAAGTTTATCTAGGGCCCTTCTAAATTTATAAGCTAATTCACCTCTAGGGGTTGTATTGATGAACATTACACTCTGATATTTATTGCTATCATACCATGAGTTTATTCGATTAACCTTATTCCTAGTTCTTTCTATTCTATTCCAAAATTTGCTCCTATACAAGGGGCAGGTCCCATTTGTATCATTATTTACCATTTTTTCCCATTTGGTTCTGGCTCCTCTATATACTCTGATTTTATCTCTCTGATTATTGTACAAAATATAATTTAGAGATACATAAGATGAAAGAATGGTATTTAACTAATGTATTGGTACGCGATGGGGCCACCCACAGCCCCAGCGGACAGAATGGAGAAGGCGTTTCCCCGGAGGACGGCAAGGGAGACGCGCTGGAAAAGCCACTCCAACTCGCAGGGCTCACACCTGCAGCTGGCCAGCTCAGCGCCTATGGTGGTGAGTAAGGAGGTAGCCCTGGGCCCCGAAGACACCAAAATTCTCCACTGCCAGGGGAATGATTGCAAACCTGTCGGAGAGCGACCGGTATTTGAGGAGTTTGGCCTCCTCAGCCCGACGTGCAGCAGAACCTGGGTCAGTCGTAGACTGCACCAGGTTGCGGCTGCAGAAAGTGTCGGTGCAAGTGGCATGCCAGACGAGGGATTTGCCACAGCGGGACGGGAAGATGGTCATGCCATCTGGCCTTTTGCCATCCCCTCGATCCAGCCCCACCGGCTCGAGCTGGGAAGGGAAGCCTGCAGCGTCCAAGCCATGCTTAATGACCTCGTTGAGGGCAGCATGGCGTGGAATGCGGCCGGTACTGTGGCGACAGGAAAGCGGGTGGAGGCCCAAAGAGTCCACGGTGGAACCGCAGCGACATTGGTGTGGCTGGCAGATCCGGAGGCCGAGCCTCAGGGAAACGCCGATTCGCAGGCTATGGTTGTCTAGCTGCGTGCCAGTGGAGAAGGGGTGCAGGGCATGGAGCCAGGCACCACTGTGGGGTTTGGAGGCCGCTCGAAAACAATTGTAACCTGAGAAATGCATACGGTGGATGAAGTGTTGTATGGGTCTCTCTAGTTCTTTGGGGTTGCACATGCGGGACACGTTTCTCATCACCCGTACTAAATCCGCAATCAGTATGTTGATTTTGGTGGATCAGATATTTGGAAGTCATGGGTTTGGCATAATGGGAATGGAGGATTTCATCATCATCATCATCATCATTTTACGTCCGCTTTTTCCCTGCTTGCAAGGGTTGGACGGGAACTGATTCTGGCTTGATTTCTACAGTTGGATGCCCTTCCTAACACCAACCTCATTTACAGTGTGGGCTGGGTGCTTTTTTGCCGTGGCACCTCCACGACCACTTTGCAGTGGAATGAAAGGGACCCCAGTCCCTATCATCTCATTTCTACAGCTGAGTAAACTGGAGCAATGTGAAATAAAGTGTCTTGCTCAAGGAAACAACACATCACCCGGTCCAAGAATTGAACTCTCAACCTTTCGATTGCAAGCCCAATGCTCTAACCACTAAGCCATGTGCCTCCATTGTTTTTTGTTATTAATGGTTTCTAACCAGAGCTCTGTGTCAAGTACAGGTAATCGATGGTTGGGGTGTTTGCTTGGGTAGTCTATAGTAAGTCTAATACTCTGGTGGATGGAGTTAGCTATTTGCTGGATGCTTTCCATGGTGTTTTTCTCTAATTCCTGACTGTTCTCTAGTGGGGGGTGTTTTTACTACGATGTTTATATCATCAACGTAGCGGGAGTACATTATCAGGGTTAAGAGGTTGCTGTCTTCTAATTGTTCTTTAAGTTTAAGTTTAAGTCTATTGTCCCACCATACCATGAATAGGTTAGCTATGTCACCTGCAATGCTAACACCAATGGCTGCTCCCTCCTCTTGGGCATATGTTTTTCCATTAAATTTGAACATATGTTCCTTAAGGGTTAGTTTTATACTGGCCCCCACTGCATGTGCAATCATTTTCTTTAGTTCATTGTGGTTTTCGGGGGTCCGTATGGCTCTGGTCCACCCGTTCCATCTTTCTGTGTGGGTTTTCTTGGCCATTAAGGTAATGGTAGGTGGTCTGCCTCTTGCTGGTCTTGTGGGACAGAGGTTGCTAAGGTCATATGTATCTAGATAATCATTACTATAAGTAAGTTTAAGTAGGAGTCCCAGCTCACTGGTATCAATCCCACGGAATTCAACATTGCTCTCACTGATCATTTCTACGCATTTCTCCACAGCAAAATCCACGTCAATGGATGGATACAGGGACACAACATCCATACTACCTATTATACAGTCTGTTAGGTCCCTAGATCGGTTATTTTCGGTGATGCCGCTGAGGAGGTCCTCTGTACTGTCACATATATCTGGTATATATCAGATATATATATACACATATATATATATATACACAGATATATATACATACATATATATATATACATACATATATATATATATACATACATATATATATATATACATACATATATTTCTATACATATGTAAATATATATACACACACATTATATATAGGGCCAAAAGTAGAAACAATTATATATATATAACAACACTTATGATGTGTGAAAGTGCATGGTTTAGTGGTTAGGGTGTTTGGTTCACTATCATAAGGTGGTGAGTTTGATTCCCAGTGTTCTTGTTCTTTGAGCAAGACACTATATCATATTACTTACACCCACTGAATCTCCCTGAGAACTTATAAGACTGATCAGAGAAAAACTTTTGTCCCTAAAGGATAAACGTGTCATGAATACGCAGCCTTGCTTTGCTGTCATACATACTTGGACTATCCCTTCTGTGACATCTTTAAGGACAACACTTTTCTCTGATGAGTCTTAAAAGTTCATCTCTACTGTAGAATATATATATATGTCTACCTACTGTATTGTAAATTTACTTGAAGACAAAACATCGTCTCCCCTTCACACGCTCCTCAACCATTTTCTCCCATTCCTCAGATGAAATTTCAGTGCAAGCTAAGGAGCCCCTGACACAGTCCTGGGACCACACTTTTGGTTTATGTGGTGGTTGCCTTCCTTTGCACAGTTCACCGTAGAGAAGTTGCTTTAGCATACCATCATCAGACATCCACTCTACATGACTGCACCACTTCACCCGATGCCAAAAGATCGCACTCTCTGTACTCATGCACCTGCTCCGTTCGAGAACTTCCATTTGCTCTTGTTTGAGGTTTGATCACAAAGTTTGCCTTGGCGCACACCAGACGATGGTCAGTCCAGCACTCTGCACCACGCAGAACACGCTTGATATCCTGCATGTCCTGTTTCTTCACAAGAACATAGTCGATCAGATGCCACACTTTCGACCCAGCGTGGAACATCATTCTTATAATGAACAAATCTAACTCCACACCCATCTGTAGCAAGAGGAGACCATTGCTGTTACATTCATTTCCCCATGCCATGTCTGCCAATCACATCCCAAGTCTCATAATCCCTGCCAATGTGTGTTGAAATCACCAAGTATGAGAATTTTGTCTGCTGAAGGAATCTTTTTGACAAGTTCCTTCAGAGACATGTAAAAGGTGAGTTTCTCGTCTTCATTGGAGTTCATCGTCGGAGCATATACACTGACAATGGTAAGGTTACGATTGTACATCAACATAAGACTATCACTGATGCCACTTGAAAACTGGTCAAATGTCGACACCAAAGACGTCTTCACTGCAAAAGCCACACTTGCTTCCCTTTTGCATCCTGCTGCTCTGCCACTCCAGTAAAACGTATAGCCATTGGACATCTCAGTGATATGATCTTCTCCAAGTAGCCTTGTTTCAGATAAGACAATATCCATATTGTATTGTCCCAGCTCTTTGGCAACAAGAGCTGATCTTCTTTCTGGTTGTGGCTCTGAAGACACCAAATCTAATGAGGTCTGGATGTTCCAGCAACCAATATTCATAGATTTCAACTTCTTCTTTGCAGTGGCAGAATGATGACCGGGCCCATGCTGCAGTGCCATGAGACACCTGCCAAGTCAGACCCTTTCACCATCAGTTCCAGAGCCGCCATTGCCATTAATTCGTACATTATCATGGTTCATCATTGAATATTTTTACCTATTTTGGCTACAGCCAGCCACAATGCAACAAATTATTTGTTCAAATCAATTAGGCGATGCCTTTGCTTGAAATTTTTTAAGTGAAGAAAAGCCTTGCACAGAACTAATCCCAGTCTCTGAGCATGGAGAGCATGTACCGAAAAGAAGAACTGGTCAACATCAGGTGTTTATTCGGAGTTTCCCTCTCCTCGAGAAATGTTGTGACAACATCTAAGGGGGCATCTCACTACCAGCGGGCTTTCTGCGCGCCTGGACGCCAACCCAGGTATTTCCTGTCCCCGCGCACATGTGCACACCCTATTTTAAAAGAATTAAAATGTATATACAAAAGCACACACATGCAGATAGACACCTGAGGATATAAAAGAGACGAAAGATTTAACCCTTTAGCATTTAAACTGGCTGTATCTGGCCAGAATTTTCACATCTTTTTTCTGTTCAAACTGGCTGTAACTGGTCACTCATACTGATGTTAAGGTATTGTTCTCAAAATAAATAATATCAAAATCTCGTAGATTTGATATTATGTGAGATAAAGCTTTTACCACAAAAATACAATAGTATATATAGAGTAATGTAAATGTTAAAGGGTTAAAAGATTTAAAAGTTTTAAAAAAATACATATATATATATATATAATATTAAGGATGCTATTTATAGTTATGTATATTTTAAACTATAAACAGGGAAGGTCAGTAATTTATTACTACCTTATTACCAGTAAGATAAATAGCTCAATGTAATAACATCAGTTGTTCTACAGAGCAGTTATATAGAATTCACAAGAATCAAAGCTATGTTCAAAGCATTTATTCACTTACAATTGTTTCATCCAAACCTAGGCTTGGAGTCTTCGAAGCATTTTTCAATGCATTGTACAAGCATTGAAAAATGCTCCGAAGACTCCAAGCCTAGGTTTGGATGAAACAATTGTAAGTGAATAAATGCTTTGAACATAGCTTTGATTCTTGTGAATTCTATCTATATATATATATATATATATATACAATATAAAGAAATACACAGACACATGCGAATACATGCATATACCCACATATATCACTGAATTTGTGTGGTGCCAACCTTAACCATTGTTGCTCTATGATTAATAGGGACAAAATAATCTGAATGAATTAGATTGACTCTATATCAGAGCTGTATAATACATTATAAAGAAAGAAGAAACATTAGACATAAGTAAAAAAAAAATATAAATACCC
>OZ024759.1:12667667-12695167 GCA_964016885.1 Eledone cirrhosa | reverse complement strand
GGATTTTTTCAGGCAATATTTTACATATTGATGCCCTGCCGGACACCAATCATTTCAGTCACTTCTTACGACATGCAATGACACAGTGTCTTATCCTAAGTCAGATAGACATAGTTGAATATATATATATATATATATATATATATATATATATATATGTATTGTTTTATTTTAAGGTGACCTCCCTTTACCCTTTTGGGGACAGGGTGTATTTTATCTTTGGGAGGACTGCTGGATTTTCTAATCTACCAGTCTCTTCTTAGCGCTGAGGGAGACCATCACCATTCTATTAATGTCGATTTAATTCTTATATCGATATTATTTGGGCATCCACTGATGAGTTTTTAAGAGCCTGCTTGTGTATAAAACTATGGATTATATACAAGTTTCTACATAACCTGGACATTATTTATCCCAAATTGTAGAAATCTTATAACGAAACGATCGTCTGGAAGGAAAGAGATATTTATTTAATTATGTCTCATATAAAATAATACAACCAGCTATCCACAAAATACTGTTTAGTTAGCACCCCAAATACTAAATTGGGATAATACTTAGGTATATCCTAATGTTTGTTGAGTGAGATAGAGTTGGTCAGAGTATCGCTTAAGGCTTACTCTGTTTATATGTATTAATTATATATATATATTTATATATATATATATATATATATATATATATATATATATATAAGGAATTTATATCTAGTAACATTTATATACACACAGATGCATATCAATGCTAGCAAATATGCCTGGAGACTTACACGGAAAAAGACTTTCCTGATGACGGAATGATTTTCTATATGTTTCTTCGGAAAATATATTTACTCCATTCCAGAAACTAATTAGTTGGAAGTGATTTTTTAGTAAGTAAGTTAATTTTATAATTTTCTTATTTTACGTCTCTCATATAGATATATATATATATATATATATATATATATGACCTTGGGTTCAATCCTGGTCAAGAGGTACATGTAACCTGAATGTCTTTCCACCACTCCCCCTCACACCCTCGGAACTCTTTTCTTTCCCACTTATCTCCTGACGAAGGGCTTAAGCCCGAAACGTCGTCCCCCGCCCCCACTCTCAAGCGTGTACCTAATACTAACACTTTGTACTGCACTCTTTGTTATTGTTTTCTGTTTTTATATATATATATATATATATATATATATATATATATATATATATATATATATATATATATATATATATATATATATATATATATATATATATATATATATATATATATATATATATATATATATATATATATATATATATATATATATATATATATATATATATATATATATATATATATATATATATATATATATATATATATATGCACATGGCTTAGTGGTTAGAGCATTGGCCTTGCAATCGAAAGGTTGTGAGTTCAATTCTCAGACCGGGTGATGTGTTGTTTCCTTGAGCAAGACACTTTATTTCACATTGCTCCAGTTTACTCAGCTGTAGAAATGAGATGATAGGACTGGGGTCCCTATCATTCCACTGCAAAGTGGTCGTGGAGGTGCCACGGCAAAAAAGCACCCAGCACTCACTGTAAATGAGGTTGGTGTTAGGAAGGGCATCCAGCTGTAGAAATCAAGCCAGAATCAGTCCCCATCCCACCCTTGCAAGCAGGGAAAAAGTGGACGTAAAAATGAAATGATGATGATGATGATATATATCTCAAAGGTGATGACACACGACCGTGACAGCAATAACTGTTACGTACCTTATCCATGTTTTGGTCATAAAGAAGTTTCCTTTGAGGTAAAACTGGCTTCATAGGTTTCAAATCCAATATAAAATAACGAATCATTTCTCTGTAGGCCACAGTGTCATTGCCTTGGGGGTCAAATTTATTGCACAATGTTATGAATTCATCAACTTGAATATTTTTCCCAAAATTCAACAAGATTTCTAAAGTAAGGAACACAAAAAAACAAAACAAAGAACAATAAATCAAACATATATCTTTAACGTAAATGAGGTTCAGCTGAAAACTTCATAGTCTAACTATGAAGGATTGATGCTAGAGCTGTGAAATCTTGCATGCATTAATTTTAACTCTTCTTATTAATAACTACATTGTTTCAATCGAATGGCTGTGTTGAAATATAAACCTCATTTGGTCATTCCATGAGAGTATCTTAGTCAGACTCTGAAATTTTCAGCTGACCAGCAAATATGACAACGCGAGCTTTTTCAATCACAAGTACACCTTATTTCTTTATAGCTGAGTGGACTAGGGCTAGTATTGGGCTCAAGTACACTGTACACCACTGGGAATCAAACTCATAACCTTACAGACATTAGCCAAACAAACTAACCATTCACCTTTTAGCATTTAAACCGGCCAGAATTCTCTCACCTCTTTCTGTTCAAACTGGCTGTAACTGGCCACTCATACTGATGTTAAGGTATTGTTCTCATTTCTTCCCCTTTAGTCCCAAGTCTTTCTTGGTCTTCCCCTTCCTCTACTTCCTTCCACATTCATTTCCATCGTCTCCCACCCCAGCCACTTCCACCCTTCCTCAACACATGACCTAACCATCTCATTCCATTTCTCTTCACAACAACCATCACTGACTCTATTCCTCTCACCCAGTCACTTCCACCCTTCCTCAACACATGACCTAACCATCTCATTCCATTTATCTTCACAACAACCATCACTGACTCTATTCCTCTCACCCAGTCACTTCCACCCTTCCTCAACACATGACCCAACCATCTCATTCCATTTCTCTTCACAACAACCATCACTGACTCTATTCCTCTCACCCAGTCACTTCCACCCTTCCTCAACACATGACTCAACCATCTCATTCCATTTCTCTTCACAACAACCATCACTGACTCTATTCCTCTCACCCAGTCACTTCCACCCTTCCTCAACACATGACCCAACCATCTCTTCCCATATCATCCTTCTGGGGGTCAAGTACCAGACAAATAATGGGTTTGATACTATCCACTTTCTCCTTCCAACAGAATTACCAGCCCTCTACCAACATTTAAAATCCTTATTAATTAGTTAATTAACTCAAATGAAATAATCCCAACATGTACGAACCTTTAAACTTCTTCTGTGCAATCAATCCAGTGGTTTTTACATCCACCTTCTGACAGTTTCTCAAAATAGATTTCCAATGGTGAAAAATGACATCTTTAATACTTCTCTCAGCCACTTCAGCATTAATGAAGTTGTCCTGAGTTGTTGGACGATCTACAGAGTATGAGCTTTTCTATAGTTTAATAGAGCAGAGATAGTGACATCAACTATGAGACAGAGAACTGCTATACATACATACATACATCTCTCTCCATATATATATCAGTCTGGAACCCCTATCTTGCTCAGAACATTGACCGCCTGGAAACTGTTCAGAGACGTGCAACCAAGCGAATACCCTCCATCAGGCATCTACCATACTCTGAGCGCCTTGCTTCCTTGGGCATGGATACATTGAAGCTCCAACGCCTGGCAACTGACTTGGTAAACAACCACAAAATTGTTAACCATCTTGCCAACAACAACCCTGAGTACCTTTTTGATTTCCATGTGTCTAACACTCGTGGGCATGCCCACAAAGTCTGAAAACAGCACAGTTCCCATGACTTTCGGAAACATTTTTTCACTTTCAGAGTTGCTGAAGCATGGAACAAACTACCTGCATCAGTTGTTAGCTGTCGAGACTCTGCATCCTTTAAGGCCTCCATGCTTCCCGAGATCCGCCAACACTACACCTAATGTTCCCCCTCCATACACATACACACATGTATATCATGACTCATACACTATTCACTTCCCTGACATTTGTGTATTATTCTATGTACTAGGGCGGTGGATTGGCAGTATCGGTAGAGGGTCGGACGCCATGCTTTCCAGCATAGTTACGTCCCTTTACGATCTGAGTTCAAATCCTGCCGAGGTTGACTTTGCCTTTCATCCTTACGGGGTCGATAAAATAAAGTACCAGTAATGCACTGGGTAATTGCTGGGCTTGTGCCTAAAGTAGAAACAATTATTCTATGTACTATACATGCACCTTTGATGAGTTCTAGTGCACCTGAGCACTGTACACAATAATTTCATTATTATTATTATTATATACACATATCTCTCTCTCTCTATAATATATATATATATATATACAGATCTCTCTCTCTATATATATATATATAATATATAATGAAATTATAATGATCATGTAGGTGTCACGACAAAAGCGAGCACCCAGTCCACACTGTAAAGAGGTCGTGTAGGTGTAACGGCAAAAAACGCCCAGTTCACACTGTAAATGAGATTGGCGTTAGGAAGGGCATCCAGCCGTAGAAACCTAGCCAAAATTAGTTCTGTGTGAGCGAAGTCACGGTCCCCTGACCTAATCCTTCATAAGAGGACAGCCCGGATGTAAAACAAAGATGATGATATCTAAATATCTATCTATATATATATATGGAGGCACATGGCTTAGTGGTTAGAGTATTGGCCTTGCAATCGAAGGTTGTGAGTTCAATTCTCAGACCAGGTGATGTTTTGTTTCCTTGAGCAAGACACTTTATTTCACATTGTTCCAGTTTACTCAGCTGTAGTAAGAGATGATAGGGACCCCAGTCCCTATCATTCCACTGTAAAGTGGTCGTGGAGGTGCCGCAGCAAAAAAGCACCCAGCCCACGCTGTAAAGTGGACGTGTAGGCATCACGGCAACAAAGCACCCAGCACTCACTGTAAATGAGGTTGGTGTTAGGAAGGGCATCCAGCTGTAGAAATCAAGCCAGAATCAGTTCCTGTCCCACCCTTGCAAGCAGGGAAAAGCGGACGTAAAAAGAGAAAAAAATATATATATAGTGGAGGCACATGGCTTAGTGGTTAGAGCATTGGCCTTGCAATCGAAAGGTTGTGAGTTCAATTCTCAGACCGGGTGATGTGTTGTTTCCTTGAGCAAGACACTTTATTTCACATTGCTCCAGTTTACTCAGCTGTAGAAATGAGATGATATGGACTTGAGTCCCTATCATTCCACTGCAAAGTGGTCGTGGAGGTGCCACGGCAAAAAAAGCACCCAGCACTCACTGTAAATGAGGTTGGTGTTAGGAAGGGCATCCAGCTGTAGAAATCAAGCCAGAATCAGTTCCCGTCCCACCCTTGCAAGCAGGGAAAAGTGGACGTAAAATGAAATGATGAAAAAAATGATACCGTCTAACCCATGCTAGCGTGGAAGATAGATGTTAAACGATGATGATGATGATGATGATGATGTGTATATTTACTACAATTATAAATTGTTTGATTACTAACTTAGTATATGGTGCCTATATTAAAATTATGTCTGAAGATTTTAATTTAAATAAATATGAACCTTTTAAAATGTGTGGTTTCATTTTATAGAACTAGTGCTGGTTTTAGTTGAGTTTGGTATCAAAAGGATTAAATTGGAACCCTATAAAATAGATAGTTTTTTTTACCTTGGATCAAACAATGGTAAGAAAAAGGTTAAAACGAACAAAAGGTAGTGCAGCTATCTTCTAGGAATAAACTCTCAATTTAAAAGAATAAAACAGCCAAACCTACTTTTACATATCCCTTACCTCTGAATTGAAGGAGCCCCTCCTAAAATATCTGGTGGCACCAATCTGAAGTAGAAAAAGGGAGGAGACACTTAACTTATAGTATGCTGTAAGGCTTTAAAAACAGGTTTGTTAATTTAAATATTTATAGTATCTTTACTAGTAGACAGATTGTTGTGAACATTTGCAGTATTATAGTAAAGACTTTAGTATTTAATGTGATACAGTTATAGTGTTGTTTTGTACTAAATATTTATAGTATCTTTACTAGTAGACAGATTGTTGTGAACATTTGCAGTATTATAGTAAAGTCTTTAGTATTTAATGTGATACAGTTATAGTGCTGTTTTGTACTTGTCAAGAATGTCTTGCTAATGTGGTGTCACGTGGCTTGTTACTTCAAAAGTTTATAGTATCTTTACTAGTGGACAGATTGTTGTGAACATTTGCAGTATTATAGTAAAGTCTTTAGTATTTAATGTGATACAGTTATAGTGTTGTTTTGTACTTGTCAAGAATGTCTTGCTAATGTGGTGTCACGTGGCTTGTTACTTCAAAAGTTTATAGTATCTTTACTAGTGGACAGATTGTTGTGAACATTTGCAGTATTATAGTAAAGTCTTTAGTATTTAATGTGATACAGTTATAGTGCTGTTTTGTACTTGTCAAGAATGTCTTGCTAAAGTGGTTTCATGTGGTACAACAGGATGTTAAGTGTTAATATAGAGAAAACCATTTTAAAACAGGCAGTTTTATACCTCAGGTCTAACAACGGGCAAGGGTCAGATGGGTTTGGTATAAAAAAAAGGCTGAGATGTTGGAAATTACATTTTACTTACTTCAAAAGGTTTGTCTTTTAACATTAATTCTTTTGCATTTCTGCAGAAACTAGGACCAGAAGGTTTCCATGGTTCTAGAAGATATTTTATACTAACGGTATTCAATGGTTTGCTCCCAGTGGATGGTTTTTTCTTCCCAGGACTATACAGAGATACAAAATCTTGGTACATTAGGTTCTCAAATTCATTAAGCGGCAGAATTTTCCAGAATCTTGTAAACTGAAATGAAAACAAGAGAAAAAAGATTACAATATAATGTTTTAATATATACACTGTTGACCCCCCCACCCCCCGGTATTGGCAGGGGTTATGTTCCTAGAGCACCCACCAACCACATTTACAGTGTGTGTGTGTATATATATATATATTGTTATACTTTGGGAGGGTCATGCTGCCAATAAAAACACAGGCACTTTTTGGTTTTCATTTCAATTTATTATAACTTTCCGGTTGGTTGGTTCGATAACCAGATGGTTGTTTATATATTCTCAAAGCTCTTTCATCACACATTCTGTGACCTCTTCAGTGACTGGGTTTTTATTTTGTATCTCTCCTTTGTTCTGTCCTGCACCATCTTCTTTTGTGTGTTGTGTGCTATATGTCCACAATATATAAACAATCATCCGGTTATCAAACCAACCAACTGGAAATTTAAAATAAATTGAAGTGAAACAACAGGTGCATGTGTTTTATTTGCAGCATGACCCTCCCAAAGTATAACAATATCTGTTTCAATACATGTTTTCAGATAAGAAATTTTTCAAAACAAATAAAAAAACTGAAATGAGCGTGTCACGCTCGTACAGAATTATATCTGGCAGGTTTTCTATGGCTTGATGCCCTTCCTAACACCAACCATATTTACAGTGTGGACTGGGAGCCTTTTTACTTTCTCCTACATGATCGTTTTACAGTGTGGACTGGGAGCCTTTTTTCTGTCTCCTACATGATCGTTTTACAGTGTGGACTGGGAGCCTTTTTTCTGTCTCCTACATGATCGTTTTACAGTGTGGACTGGGAGCCTTTTGTCTGTCTCCTACATGATCGTTTTACAGTGTGGACTGGGAGCCTTTTGTCTGTCTCCTACATGATCGTTTTACAGTGTGGACTGGGAGCCTTTTTTCTGTCTTCTACATGATCGTTTTACAGTGTGGACTGGGAGCCTTTTTACCATGTCTAATACACAACCACTTTACAGTGTGGACTGGGAGCCTTTTTACTGTGTCTACTACACAACCACTTTACAGTGTGGACTGGGAGCCTTTTTACCATGTCTACTACACGACCACTTTACAGCGTGGACTGGGGCTTTTTGTCGTGACACCTACATGACCACACAAGCTTCTTTGGTATGATTTAGGTATCTATTATAATATAACATATTTTTGTAAACTGAATCAATATACTAGAGTACTGAATTTCTATTTTACTGCTTCTAAATCTGCTTTCAATTACAGCTGTCACTTTTAAATATAATTGTTTCTACTTTTGGCACAAGGCCAGCAATTACCCCAGTGTATTACTGGTATTTTATTTTATCGACCCCGTAAGGATGAAAGGCAAAGTTAACCTCGGCAGGATTTGAACTCAGAATGGCAAGGGCCGTAACTCTATGGCTTAGTGGTTAGAGCATTGGCCTTGCAATCAAATGGTTGTGAGTTCAATTCTCAGACCGGGTGATGTGTTGTTTCCTTGAGCAAGACACTTTATTTCACATTGCTCCAGTTTACTCAGCTGTAGAAATGAGATGATAGGACTGGGGTCCATATCATTCCACTGCAAAGTGGTCGTGGAGGTGCCACACCAAAAAAGCACCCAGCACTCACTGTAAATGAGGTTGGTGTTAGGAAGGGCATCCAGCTGTAGAAATCAAGCCAGAATCAGTTCCCGTCCTACCCTTGCAAGCAGGGAAAAGCGGACGTAAAATGAAATGAAATGAAATGAAATGAAATGATATATATATATATATATATGATATATATATATATATGATATATATATTATATATATATATATATATATATCTCTAACAAAACACACCCCCGTCCCACCACCCCCACCGCCCCTTTCAATGTAAAGTTATGTTGGTGCCACAACATCCAGGCCGAAACAAATGAGATCGTGTAGGTGTCACGACAAAAAAAAACACACAGTCCACGCTGTAATGTGGCTGTGTAGGCAACACGGTAAAAACCTCCCAGTCCCACACTGTAAATGTGGTTGGTGTTAGGAAGGGCATCCAGCTGTAGAAAACCCGCCATATATATATATATATGATATATATATATATATATATATATATATATATATATACACCCTTGCAAGCAGGGAAAAGGAGATGTTGGTGTTTGCAACATAACTTAAAGACTCTTACATAAAATTATGATGGAAGTTTTTTTTAGATGAATATATAGTAACATACGCGAACGCCAAAGTATAAATGAATTGAGAGAGAGACTGAGCATAAGAGGAATCAAATGCTGTGTGCAGTAGAGGCGGTTGCGTTGGTATGGACATGTGATGTGTATGAAGGATGACAGCTGCATAAAAGGGTGCAGAGCACTGGAAGTCGATGGAAGCCGCGGAGTGGGGAGTCCCAAGAAGACCTGGGATGAGGTGATAAAAGCCGACCTTACCCAATAACACACGACCGTGACCCTTGGCATCACGCAGTAATACAGAAGACCCGACCCCCCTTCGGGTACAAGCCGAAGCTGAAGCATATAGACAATATGCCCCCACACCCTCCCACTGCAAAGTGGTCATGGAGGTACCACAAAAAATCGCACCCAGCCCACACTGTAAAGTGGACGTGGAGGTGCCACGGAAAAAAAGCACCCAGCACTCACTGTAAATGAGGTTGGTGTTAGAAAGGGCATCCAGCTGTAGAAATCAAGCCAAAATCAGTTCCCGTATGAGCAAGACAAGGTCAGCCGACTGGACACTGCCCACAACAGGACAACCCGTCTAACCCATGCTAGCGTGGAAGAATGGACGTAAAAAGATGATGATGATGATGATGATGATGATGATAAACACTTTAACCTGTTTGGTCACCATATTTCCAACGAATAAACACTGTCTATGATTTTTCAAATCATTTCATCCAGTCTGTGGCATTTGGGATGTTTAGAGGAGTTGGGCCGCTGACAGCGAAGTTCTTGTCATCACTGGCAGCTCACCTTACTGAGGTGTCAGGTGATGCCCGTGAGGGTGCCTGGTTGTTTCAGGGCCTTAGCCTTGCCTTACTGAGGTGTCAGGTGATGCCCGTGAAGGTGCTTGGTTATTTCAGGGCCTTAGCCTTGCCATCACCTCACCTTACTGAGGTGTCAGGTGATGCCCGTGAAGGTGCCTGGTTATTTCAGAGCCTTAGCCTTGCCATCACCTCACCTTACTGAGGTGTCAGGTGATGTCCATTAGGGTGCCTGGTTATTTCAGGGCCTTAGCCTCGCCATCACCTCACCTTACTGAGGTGTCAGGTGATGTCCATTAGGGTGCCTGGTTATTTCAGGGCCTTAGCCTCGCCATCACCTCACCTTACTGAGGTGTCAGGTGATGTCCATTAGGGTGCCTGGTTATTTCAGGGCCTTAGCCTCGCCATCACTTCACCTTACTGAGGTGTCAGGTGATGTCCATTAGGGTGCCTGGTTATTTCAGGGCCTTAGCCTTGCCATCACTTCACCTTACTGAGGTGTCAGGTGATGTCTATTAGGGTGCCAGGTTATTTCAGGGCCTTACCTTGCCATCACCTCACCTTACTGAGGTGTCAGGTGATGTCTATTAGGGTGCCTGGTTATTTCAGGGCCTTACCTTGCCATCACCTCACCTTACTGAGGTGTCAGGTGATGTCTATTAGGGTGCCAGGTTATTTCAGGGCCTTACCTTGCCATCACCTCACCTTACTGAGGTGTCAGGTGATGTCTATTAGGGTGCCTGGTTATTTCAGGGCCTTAGCCTCGCCATCACCTCACCTTACTGAGGTGTCAGGTGATGTCCATTAGGGTGCCTGGTTATTTCAGGGCCTTAGCCTCGCCATCACCTCACCTTCCTGGGGTGTCAGGTGATGTCCATTAGGGTGGCTGGTTATTTCAGGGCCTTAGCCTCGCCATCACCTCACCTTACTGAGATGTCAGGTGATGTCCATTAGGGTGCCTGGTTATTTCAGGGCCTTAGCCTTGCCATCACCTCACCTTCCTGGGGTGTCAGGTGATGTCTATTAGGGTGCCTGGTTATTTCAGGGCCTTAGCCTTGCCATCACACGTGGTAATGCTGTGAGTGTGTTGACTTGCCTCAAAGTGTGTAGTTAACCCCTAAAGTGTGAGGTGCGGTCGACTGTCACCCTCGATGGTGAATTGCCTCCCCACTATTTTTCTTTCCTCTATCATTATTGGTCAATGAAATATAATATTATAATTGTTTCTACTTTTGGCACAAGGCCAGCAATTACTCAGTACATTACTGGTACTTTATTTTATCGACCCCGTAAGGATGAAAGGCAAAGTTAACCTCGGCGGGATTTGAACACAGACCGTAAAGGGACGTAACTATGCTGGAAAGCATGGCGTCCGACTCTCTACTGATACTGCCAATCCACCGCCCTATAATATTATAATATTGTAAGGAAAGGGTTAAAGTAGTTAAATTTATTTTAAAACCTTCCATGGTATTTTTATGTGAGAAATTTTGTTAAGTTGTGTTCCAAATGAAAACTTAATAATGAGAAAGTTAATTATTTTACTAAATCTTTCTAAATTCTTAGTTATTTTCAAAATTATTTGAAAATCATAAGCAGTATCTTTCATTAGAAATATGTTAATGACATAGACAGTGTCTTTCATTAGAAATATGGTAATGAAAGGGTTAATGACATAGGCAGTGTCTTTCATTAGAAATATGGTAATGATAGGGTTAATGACATAGACAGTGTCTTTCATTAGAAATATGGTAATGATAGGGTTAATGACATAGACAGTGTCTTTCATTAGAAATATGGTAATGATAGGGTTAATGACATAGACAGTGTCTTTCATTAGAAATATGGTAATGATAGGGTTAATGACATAGACAGAGTCTTTCATTAGAAATATAGTAATGATTGGGTTAATGACATAGACAGTGTCTTTCATTAGAAATATGGTAATGATAGGGTTAATGACATAGACAGTGTCTTTCATTAGAAATATGGTAAATGAGGAGAATAAATGGGAGAAAGACAGTCTCCCCCACATCGACCCAATAGAGGGACCAGCAGTGTTAGTCGAGGGTAGTATAATAAGTAAGGCAATCAAGGATATGAAGACAGGTAAGGCGGCTGGGCCTTCGGAAATAGTTGCTGAGATGCTGAAGGCATCTGGCACGGTGGGACACACCATGGTCACCCGGATAGTTAACCAAGTCGTACAGAATGGGGTTGTTCTGAAGGACTGGCATAGCAGCATCATCGTTAACTGTTATAAGGGTAAAGGAGATGCCCTAGATAGGAGTAACTATAGAGGCATTAAATTAATCGACCAGGTCATGAAGGTCACGGAAAAAGTAGTAGCGCAACTAATCAGAGAGAGAATTGACCTAGATGAAATGCAGTTCGGGTTTGTGTGAGGCAAAAGTACCACAGACGCTCTTTTCATTGTACGACAACTACAGGAGAAGTACCTAGCTAAAAGTAAACCCCTCTACTTAGCTTTTGTCGACTTGGAGAAAGCCTTCGACAGAGTCCCCCGTTCCATTATCTGGTGGGCCCTTAGAAAACTAGGTGTCGACGAATGGCTTGTGAGAGCTATACAAGCCATGTATAAAGAAACAGTCAGCAAGGTTAGAATTAATAACGAATATAGTGAAGAGTTTAGCGTAAAAGTTGGCGTCCATCAGGGCTCTGTTCTCAGCCCCCTACTATTTATTATTGCCCTTCAGGCTATAACAGAGGAGTTCAAGACCGACTGCCCATGGGAACTCCTATACGCAGACGACATAACACTCATAGCTGAATCAATGGCCGAGCTAGAGAAGAAATTCCAAACATGGAAGCACGGCCTAGAATCAAAAGGCCTTAAAATAAATCTGGCTAAGACCAAAGTTCTAGTTTGTAGGAAAGAAAATAAGGCGGCGGTCCCTTCCGGGAAGTGGCCATGCTCAGTGTGTAGGAAAGGCGTAGGTAGAAACTCCATTTTGTGTCAGAAATGCAAAGTATGGGTGCATAAAAGATGTAGTGGGATCACAGGTAAGCTAACTAAGAACATAGATTTCACATGTGGCCGGTGCTCTGGTGCAATAAGTAGCAGCAAGTGCCCACAAAATACTAGCTCTTTCAACTGCGCAGAGGGCTCTATAGAAATAGTGGACAGCTTCCGTTACCTGGGTGACAAAATCAGCAGTGGGGGGGGGGGGGGGGGTTGCTCTGAAAGTACAGTAGCTAGAGTCAGAACTGGATGGAAAAAGTTCAGAGAGCTTATACCACTATTAGCCGCTAAAGGGTTCTCCCTAAAAATGAAAGGCAGGTTGTATGATGCCTGCATACGAATAGCAATGTTGCATGGCAGTGAGACCTGGGCATTGTGTGCAGAGGATATACGCAGACTAGAGAGGAACGAAGCTTGCATGCTCCGCTGGATGTGTAATAGTAATATACGTGAACGGCAAAGCATAAACGAACTAAGGAAAAAATTAGAAATAAGAGGGATCAGATGTTGTTTACTCGAGAGAAGGCTACGTTGGTATGGACACGTGATGCGCATGAAAGTCGATAGCTGTATAACAAAGTGCAGGGCAATAAAGATAGACGGTAGCCACGGAGTAGGCAGACCCAGAAAAACCTGGGACGAGCTGATAAACTTCGACCTCACACACTTACACCTCTCCAAGACAATGTCACTGGACCGAGACCTTTGGCGGTACTCAGTAATAGAGAAGACCCGCCTTACCTAAATACATAGTAAAACCTACTACAGTCAGTAGGCACCTCTAACAAAATACACCCCCGTCCCACCACCCCCACCCCATCCACACGGCCCCCTTCTATGTAAAGTTATGTTGGTACCACACCATCCAGGCCGAAACAAATGAGATCGTGTAGGTGTCACGACAAAAAAACACACAGTCCACGCTGTAATGTGGCCGTGTAGGCAACACGGTAAAAACCTCCCAGACCCACACTGTAAATGTGGTTGGTGTTAGGAAGGGCATCCAACTGTAGAAAACCTGCCAGACAGTCCTATGCGAGCAAGACAATCACTCTTGCCTCAAGTGGGAAAACCCCCGTCCAAACCCATGCAAGCGTGGAACACGGACGTTAAACGTTGATGATGATGATGATGATAGGGTTAATGACATAGACAGAAACTTTCTCATTATTAAGCTGGTGTTTGGAACATAAATTAACAGAGGTTCTTACATAAAATTGATATTTTTTTGTATTTTTAAATAAGTATAAACACATTACAATGAATTATTTTGTAAGGTATTAGAATGAGGGACGATTCCAGGTAGTTTTGGTACAAAAGCGTTCAAATAAACCTAGGAAAACTTACTTTATCGATATTCGATATTGGTGCAGCGAAATTCTAGCAACAAAAAATATTTCAACCCAAACAAAACTTTTGTTTATACAGAAAAAACAAATAAACAAAAGTTGAATGTCGGATTTTGATTGGCCAGTTCGTTACCAATGGCAACTGAGTAAACGAATTTAAAATAAATAAATAAATATTTAATTAAAAAAATAATCAATAAAAAATGGCACAAGGCCAGCAAATAACCAGTGCATTACTGGTACTTTATCGACCCCTTAAGGATGAAAGGCAAAGTTAACCTCAACTGGATTTGAACTCAGATCATAAAGGGCCGTAACTCTATGCTGCCAGTCCACCGCCCTATATATAATTGTTTCTACTTTTGGCACAAGGCCAGCAATTACCCCAGTACATTACTGGTACTTTATTTTATCGACCCCGAAAGGATGAAAGGCAAAATTAACCTCGAAAAAAATAATGAATATTAATTAAATAGAATTAAATAATCATTAACAAAAACGAAAAAAGGTTTTATTCCCAGAAAATTTCTATATTTAGGTTTAAATATTTTTATTAAGAGAAAATAGGGGAAGGAAGGGAGGGAGGAGGAGATAAAAAAGAGTGAGAGACGTCACACCCCCATCATCATCATCAACAGCACTATAACTATCATTACTAACCCTACCACAACCATCATCAACCCCATCACCACCACCACCACCATCATTACCACCAACGCCATCACTGCTGCCACCACCACAATCACCATCATCAACATCACACCCCCACCCCTCGACCCCCATCACTGACACTACCACTACCAATCACCACCGCCACCACCACTACCACTAACATCACCACCACCACCACCACCACCACAATCACTACCACCACCACCACCACCACCACCAACCACAATCACCACCACCACCGCCACAATCACCACCACCACAATCACTACCACCACCACCAACCACAATCACCAACCACCACCACCACCACCACAATCACTACCACCACCACCACCACCACCACCACCACCACCACAATCACCACCACCACCATCAACAACAACAACAACAATCACCACCATAGCCTGCGAGACTTAGAACCGGTTCAGACCCAGCCCAGTAGACGTCCCTTCACCTTTTCCCCCTTGTTGACATCAACTCCCCCCAGAACATGTGGGATGCCATCCAGTACAACCTGGCTTTGGACAGATTAGTGCGCCAGCTCAACCAGCACCACCTCACATGTTTTCACTCAGCCACGCAATCCCTCACTGGTGCCTTACCCTCCTTTTCAACGGGCAACGCAGCTGGATAATAATAATAATAATAATAATAATAATGAAATTATTGTGTACAGTGCTCAGGTGCACTACAACTCATCAAAGGTGCATGTATAGTACATAGAATAATAAAGTGTCAGGAAAATGAACAGTGTACGAGTCATGATATAATAACAATAACAATAATGAAATATTGTGTACAGTGCTCAGGTGCACCACAACTCATCAAAAAGTGCATGTACAGTACATAGGGCAATGCACAAACATCAGTAAAATGAACAGTGCACGAGTCATGATACACACATGTGTGCATGTGTATGGAAGGGGTACATCAGGTGTAGTTTTGGCGTATTTCGGGAAGCATGAGTGTCTTAAAGGATGCAGTGTCTCGGCAGTTAACAACTGACGCAGGCAGTTTGTTTCATGCTTCAGCAACTCTGAGCGTGAAAAAATGTCTGCGAAAGTCATGGGAGCTGTGCTGTTTTCTTATCTTGTAGGCATGTCCACGTGTGTTAGATACATGGAGATCAAAGAGGCGCTCAGGGTTGCAATTGGCGAGATGGTTAAAAACTTTGTGGGTATTCACCAAGTCCATTGCCAGACGTCGGAGCTTCAATGAATTCATGCCCAGGGAAGCAAGGCGTTCAGAGTATGGTAGGTGTCTGATGGAGGGTATGCGCTTGGTTGCACGTCTCTGAACAGTTTCCAGGAGGTCAATGTTCTGAGCAAGATAGGGGTTCCAGACTGATGATGCGAATTCCAATGATAGCCTGTGCACCGGGGTTTCCCTAAGACCCGGCCTCCGGATCTGCAAGCTACACGAATGTCACTGTAGGTCCACCGTGGACGCATTTGGCCTCCACCTGCTTTCTTGTCACTACATTACCAGCTGCCTTCCATGCCATGCTGCGTCATAAAACATGGCTTGGACGCTGCAGGCTTCTCAATCCTCGCAGCTCGACCCACTAGGGCTGGATAGAGGGGATTGCAAAAGGCCAGATGGCATGACCATCTTCCCGTTCCGCGTTGGTAAACCCCTTTTCTGGGATGCCGCATGAAGCGACACATTCTCCAGCAGCAACCTGGTGCTGTCTGCGACTAACACAGGCTCTGTAGCACTTCGGACTGAGGAGGGTTAAATCTCCAAGTACCGGTCGCTCTCCGACAGGTTTGCAGTCAAGCCCATAGCTGTCGAGACTTCTGGTGTCCTTGGCCCTAGGACCACCTCCCTACTTACCACCATAGTCACTGAGCTGGCCAGCTGCAGGTGTGAGCCTCACGAGATGGAATGACTCTTCCAGCGCATCTCCCTTACCATTCTCCGGGGAAACACCTTCTCCATTCTGTCTGCCAGGATCTTGTGGTGGCCAGCGCATGGGACTCCATTTGCTCATAACAGTGAGAGATGGGGAAGGTGAGAGAGATGGAGGTGATGACAGTGGGAGTTTGGTTCCTCTGTGTTTGGACCTGGGGTACATGAGAGATGGGGAGAGATGGAGGTGATGACAGTGGGAGTTTGGTTCCTCTGTGTTTGGACCTGGGGTACATGAGAGACAGGGACAGCAGGAGAGATGGAGGTGATGACAGTGGGAGTTTGGTTCCTCTGTGTTTGGACCTGGGGTACATGAGAGACAGGGACAGCAGGAGAGATGGAGGTGATGACAGTGGGAGTTTGGTTCCTCTGTGTTCAGACCTGGTGTACGTGAGAGATGGGGAGAGATGGAGGTGATGACAGTGGGAGTTTGGTTCCTCTGTGTTCGGACCTGGTGTACGTGAGAGATGGGGAGCGCAGGAGATAGAGTCAGTGACAGTGGGATTATTCGGACCTGGTGTACATGGTGTACAGTATTAAAGCACTTAGATTAAAAAAGGCCACAAAATGTATCATGAAAGAGGTTTATCAATTAAATATTCATTTAACCCTTTAACATTTACATTACTCTATATATACTATTGTATGTTTGCGGTAAAGGCTTTACCTCACATAATATCTTATATAATATCGATTCTATGAGATTTTGATATTACTTATTTTGAGAATAATACCTTAACATCAATATGAGAAGCCAGTTACAGCCGGTTTGAACAGAAAGAGATGAGAGAATTCTAGCCAAATACAGCCTGTTTAAATGCTAAAGGGTTAACCCTTTAGCATTTACATTACTCTATATATACTATTATATTTTCACAGTAAAGGCTTTACCTCACATAATTATCTTACATAATATCGAATCTATGAGATTTTGGTATTATTTATGTTGAGAACAATACCTTAACATCAGTATGAATGGCTGCCTACAGCCGGTTTGAATAGAAAGAGATGAGAGAATTCTAGCCAGTTACAGCTGGTTTGAACAGAAAGCGGTGAGAGAATTCAAGCCAGTTACAGCTGGTTTGAATAGAAAGAGATGAGAGAATTCTAGCCAGTTACAGCTGGTTTGAATAGAAAGAGATGAGAGAATTCTAGCCAGTTACAGCTGGTTTGAATAGAAAGAGATGAGAGAATTCAAGCCAGTTACAGCTGGTTTGAACAGAAAGCGGTGAGAGAATTCAAGCCAGTTACAGCTGGTTTGAATAGAAAGCGGTGAGAGAATTCAAGCCAGTTACAGCTGGTTTGAATAGAAAGAGATGAGAGAATTCTAGCCAGTTACAGCTGGTTTGAACAGAAAGCAGTGAGAGAATTCAAGCCAGTTACAGCTGGTTTGAATAGAAAGAGATGAGAGAATTCTAGCCAGTTACAGCTGGTTTGAATAGAAAGCGGTGAGAGAATTCAAGCCAGTTACAGCTGGTTTGAATAGAAAGCGGTGAGAGAATTCAAGCCAGTTACAGCTGGTTTGAATAGAAAGAGATGAGAGAATTCTAGCCAGTTACAGCTGGTTTGAACAGAAAGTGGTTTGAGAATTCAAGCCAGTTACAGCTGGTTTGAATAGAAAGAGATGAGAGAATTCTAGCCAGTTACAGCTGGTTTGAACAGAAAGTGGTGAGAGAATTCAAGCCAGTTACAGCTAGTTTGAATAGAAAGAGATGAGAGAATTCTAGCCAGTTACAGCTGGTTTGAATAGAAAGAGATGAGAGAATTCTAGCCAGTTACAGCTGGTTTGAACAGAAAGTGGTTTGAGAATTCAAGCCAGTTACAGCTGGTTTGAATAGAAAGAGATGAGAGAATTCTAGCCAGTTACAGCTGGTTTGAATAGAAAGCGGTGAGAGAATTCAAGCCAGTTACAGCTGGTTTGAATAGAAAGAGATGAGAGAATTCTAGCCAGTTACAGCTGGTTTGAATAGAAAGAGATGAGAGAATTCTAGCCAGTTACAGCTGGTTTGAACAGAAAGTGGTTTGAGAATTCAAGCCAGTTACAGCTGGTTTGAATAGAAAGAGATGAGAGAATTCTAGCCAGTTACAGCTGGTTTGAACAGAAAGTGGTGAGAGAATTCAAGCCAGTTACAGCTAGTTTGAATAGAAAGAGATGAGAGAATTCTAGCCAGTTACAGCTGGTTTGAATAGAAAGAGATGAGAGAATTCTAGCCAGTTACAGCTGGTTTGAACAGAAAGTGGTTTGAGAATTCAAGCCAGTTACAGCTGGTTTGAATAGAAAGAGATGAGAGAATTCTAGCCAGTTACAGCTGGTTTGAATAGAAAGAGATGAGAGAATTCTAGCCAGTTACAGCTGGAGTAAATGCTAAAGGGTTAAACAACCATCTGCTTGCTTACCGTGTTATTATCCCAGTTCAGTCCAAATGACTTTAATATATATATAAAGTCTTCTTTATTAACACAGTTCAGTGAAGCGTAGTCACACTTATGGAAGGCAGCAAGTATGTCTTTCTTGTTTAAGAAGACTATTTTACGGACCATGTCGTGCATCTCTTTGTAAGATAAACCACCAATTCCGGACAAATTGGTCGACAAATTCGGTCTTTTAGTCTGATAAAATACAATGGAAAACATTGGTGTCAATATTGACTCAACACATTCAACAGACAATATTATATATAATAATATACAACATGAGATATAACAATATACAACATTAGATATAACAATATACAACATTAGATATAACAATATACAACATTATACATAACTATAGATATATATTACTATACAATATTATATATAGATATATAATAATATACAACATTAGATATAACAATATACAACATTATACATAACTATAGATATATATTACTATACAATATTATATATAGATATATATAATAACATACAACATTATATATAACTATAGATATATATTAGTATACAATATTATATATTGGTAGAGAGTCGGACGCCATGCTTTCCAGCATAGTTACGTCCCTTTACGATCTGAGTTCAAATCCCGCCGAGGTTTACTTTGCCTTTCATCCTTACGGGGTCGATAAAATAAAGTACCAGTAATGCACTGGGTAATTGCTGGCCTTGTGCCTAAAGTAGAAACAAATATTATATATAGATATATAATAACATATAACATTATATAGAACTATATATATATGATAATATACAATATTATATATAGATATATAATAACATACAACATTATATATAACTATAGATATATATTAGTATACAATATTATATATAGATATATGATAATATACAACATTATATATAACTATTGATATATATTAGTATACAATATTATATATAGATATATATAATAACATACAACATTATATATATAAATATACAACATTATATATAACTATAGATATATATTAGTATACAATATTATATATAGATATATGATAATATACAATATTATATATAACAATATACAACATTATATATAACAATATACAACATTATATATAACTATAGATATATATTAGTATACAATATTATATATAGATATATAATAATATACAATATTATATATAACTATAGATATATATTAGTATACAATATTATATAGAGATATATATAACAATATACAACATTATATATAACTATAGATATATATTAGTATACAATATTATATATAGATATATAATAACATACAATATTATATATAACTATAGATATATATTAGTATACAATATTATATATAGATATATAATAATATACAACATTATATATAACTATAGATATATATAAGTATACAATATTATATATAGATATATAATAACATACAATATTATATATAACTATAGATATATATTAGTATACAATATTATATATAGATATATGATAATATACAATATTATATATAAGATATATAGATTTCTGATTTTAGGCACAAGGTCAACAATTTGGGAGGGGAAAGTTGATTAAATCAACCCGTGCATTACTGGTGCTTTATTTTATTGACCCCGTAAGGATGAAAGGCAGAGCTGGCCACAGTGTGATTTGAACTTACAACGTAAAGGGCAGTAACTCTATTCTGCAATGCATGGTGTTCAACACTCTACTGATACTCCCAATCCAAAATCCTATAAAACATTATATAAATCTATGTAGATATATAATACACAATATTATATATGGTGATATATAATATTGTGTATTACATAGATTTATATAATGTTTTATAGGATTTGGGATTGGGAGTATCAGTAGAGTGTTGAACATGATATCTATATGATATATAGATATATAATACACAATATTATATATGGTGATATATAGATATATAATACTCAAGACTATATATGGTGATATATAGATATATAATACACAATATTATATATGGTGATATATAGATATATAATACACAATATTATATATGGTGATATATAGATATATAATACACAATATTATATATGGTGATATATAGATATATAATACACAATATTATATATGGTGATATATAGATATATAATACACAATATTATATATGGTGATATATAGATATATAATACACAAGACTATATATGGTGATATATAGATATATAATACACAATATTATATATGGTGATAATATATAGATATATAATACACAATATTATATATGGTGATAATATATAGATATATAATACACAATATTATATCTGGTGATAATATATAGATATATAATACACAATATTATATCTGGTGATAATATATAGATATATAATACACAATATTATATATGGTGATATATAGATATATAATACACAATATTATATATGGTGATGTATAGATATATAATACACAATATTATATATGGTGATAATATATAGATATATAATACACAATATTATATATGGTGATATATAGATATATAATACACAATATTATATATGGTGATATATAGATATATAATACACAATATTATATATGGTGATATATAGATATATAATACACAATATTATATATGGTGATATATAGATATATAATACACAATATTATATATGGTGATATATAGATATATAATACACAATATTATATATGGTGATATATAGATATATAATACACAATATTATATATGGTGATATATAGATATATAATACACAATATTATATATGGTGATATATAGATATATAATACTCAATATTATATATGGTGATAATATATAGATATATATAATACACAATATTATATATGGTGATATATAGATATATAATACACAATACTATATATGGTGATATATAGATATATAATACACAATATTATATATGGTGATATATAGATATATAATACACAATATTATATATGGTGATATATAGATATATAATACTAAATATTATATATGGTGATAATATATAGATATATATAATACACAATATTATATATGGTGATATATAGATATATAATACTCAATATTATATATGGTGATAATATATAGATATATATAATACACAATATTATATATGGTGATATATAGATATATAATACTCAATATTATATATGGTGATAATATATAGATATATATAATACACAATATTATATATGGTGATATATAGATATATAATACACAATATTATATATGGTGATATATAGATATATAATACTCAATATTATATATGGTGATATATAGATATATAATACACAATATTATATATGGTGATATATAGATATATAATACACAATATTATATATGGTGATATATAGATATATAATACACAATATTATATATGGTGATATATAGATATATAATACACAATATTATATATGGTGATATATAGATATATAATACTCAATATTATATATGGTGATATATAGATATATAATACACAATATTATATATGGTGATATATAGATATATAATACACAAGACTATATATGGTGATATATAGATATATAATACACAATATTATATATGGTGATATATAGATATATAATACTCAAGACTATATATGGTGATATATAGATATATAATACACAAGACTATATATGGTGATATATAGATATATAATACACAAGACTATATATGGTGATATATAGATATATAATACACAAGACTATATATGGTGATATATAGATATATAATACACAATATTATATATGGTGATATATAGATATATAATACACAATATTATATATGGTGATATATAGATATATAATACACAATATTATATATGGTGATATATAGATATATAATACACAATATTATATATGGTGATATATAGATATATAATACACAATATTATATATGGTGATATATAGATATATAATACACAATATTATATATGGTGATATATAGATATATAATACACAATATTATATATGGTGATATATAGATATATAATACACAATATTATATATGGTGATATATAGATATATAATACACAATATTATATATGGTGATATATAGATATATAATAATTGTTTCTACATTAGGCACAAGGCCAGCAATTACCCAGTGCATTACTGGTACTTTATTTTATCGACCCCGTAAGGATGAATGGCAAAGTCAACCTCGGCGGGATTTGAACTCAGATCGTAAAGGGACGTAACTATGCTGGAAAGCATGGCGTCCGACCCTCTACCGATACTGCCAATCCACGTCCGCTTTTCCCTGCTTGCAAGGGTGGGATGGGTCCTATTCAGCACAGCATCTCTCCATTTGTCACGGTCCTTCGTCATCTCCTCTGTGAGCTTCAGCAATCCGAGATCAGATCTCACCAGCTCCACCCATGTTTTTCGTGGTCTTCCTTCCACTGGGATTTCTTGGCACTTCTTCACCCATCGGTTATCCTCCATGCACATCACATGTCCATATCAACTCAGTCTTCTATCCCGCACACTACAGCCTATCCCTCTTATACAGTTTCTCTCTCAACTCATCTATACTTGGTCATTCCCGCACATTGACATTGCACATCCAACAGAGCATACTTGCTTCATTTCTCTCTCTCCAGCTGTCACATATCCTCTGCAGTTGCTGCCCATGTCTCACTACCATGCAGCATTGCACATCTCACACAGGCATCATATAACCAGCCTTTTGTTCATAGGGAGAAACCCTTCTTCGTCAACAGAGGGAGCAGCTCCCTAAACTTCTTCCAACCCATCCTTATTCTAGATACTATGGCCACCACCACCACTGTCCACTACTGTCCAGCAATGTCCAGTACTTACATCACAAAACATGACAGTATTGGTAAATAATCTCATATCGACATTGCCATGTGGATCACAGAAGTTATTATTGCTCAGCTGTTCTTCTTGGTCATCACTTAAAGTGATGTTGTACTTTTCCAGTAACTTCACCAAGTCCAGTAAATGTATGGCCACTCTACCCTCCTGATTTAAATCCATCAAATCCTGAAATAGAATAAATATTCAATTAACCCTTTATTTCGTTACTATATTTCTAATGAAAGACACTGCCTGTCTTGTGTGTGTGTATATATTTTTTTCCAATTCCAACCCGCCCGTCCCTTCAATCTATCTTATTTCTCAATCTTTCTTTCTGATGAAGGACTAGCGCCCGAAACGTTAAGACCCTCTTGCTGCCACATCAAGCGTCAACCTAATATATCCCTTCCATATACTGTACCGATTGTGTTGTTATTTCTGTTATATGATGCCTTCGTGAGATGCGCGATGCTGCATGGTAGTGAGACATGGGCAGCAACTGCAGAAGATATGCGACGGCTGGTGTGCAATGTCAATGTGCGTGAACGACCAAGCATAGACGAGTTGAGAAAGAAACTGGGTATAAGAGGGATAAGTTGTAGTGTGCAGGAGAGATGGTATGGACATATGATGCGCATGGAGGATGACCGCTGTGTAAAGAAGTGCCAAGAAATCCCAGTAGAAGGAAAATGTAGTAGAGGAAGACTACGAAAAACATGGACGGAGGTGGTGAGAGCAGACCTCAGATCGCTGAAACTCACTGAGGAGATGACGAAGGACTGTGACAAGTGGAGAGATGCTGTGCTGAATAGGACCCATTATACATATTTCAAGGACACCAAGTTAAATTATGGTGTGCTTTCATCAGATAAAATATAACATAGATCAGTTTTATAAATAAATATTGACATACCCTTAAAGAATGCAACCATTGCTGTTGGAACCTCCCAACAGAAATGGTCACATTCTTTAAGGGTATGTCAATATTTATTTATAAAACTGATCTATATTATATTTTATCTGATGAAAGCACACCATAATTTAACTTGGTGTCCTTGAAATATGTATAATGAAATAAATATGGTTTTATAAATATAGTTTCCATTTGTTAATATATCGTATTTTTACTCCAAATATTTGTTGAGTGCTTTATATCAGTTATAAAAATATTTGCTTGTTGTATCCCAACAATTTAAATAGAACTTTTACATATATATATATATATATATATATATTTCGTTTCTGAATTTGTTTAGCAAGATTCTTTATCTGAAATCGTGTGTTGAAACCGATATTGTTATACTTTGGGAGGGTCAATAAACATAAAAGAGGCAATAAACATAAATGAACTCCAACCAAAATTAAATAGAAAATATGAGTGGAACAGCAACATCACAACTTACAATTAAGGACAAAATGAAAACACACACACACATAGAACAAACAACCAACCAGTAACATGTAAATAAACAAATAAATAAATGAACATAAACACACACAGACACCCGGATGTGGCGCATGCGCAGACTGAGCACACAACACACACACAGAAACAAAATGGCGTAGGACAGAACAAAGGAATCCCCAGTCACTGAAGAGGTCACAGAGTGTGTGACGAAAGAACTATGACTATATATAAACAACTATCTGGTTGTGGAACCAACCAACCAACCAGAAATTTATAAATTTATAAATATATAATAAATTGAAGTGAAAGCAACTGGTGCGTGTGTTTCTTATTGGCAACATGACCCTCCCAAAGTATAACAATATATATATATATATATATACGGGCATTTTCCAGTGGCCTCCAGGACGAGTTGAAGAGATAGGTACCATGTATATGATGGTGATGGTGATGTTGATGATAAATGTGGTGGAGGAGGAGATGGAGGAGGGAAGAGACCCATCCTCAAACAACAACAACAACAAGGTATTAATCAAAGCCTTACTTACTTTCCAAAATTCTTCAGGACAGTTTTTATTGAGAAACTCTCTGATGTCTTGAGGTTTTGATTGAATATCTTGATTGGACCTACAAATGGAGGATAGGGATGTCCATATAAGGGTGTGTATGTGTTTTTTTCTTGTATGTATGTTTGTGTATGTGAGTGCGTGTATGTGTTTGTATGTATGTATGTATATATGTATGTATATATGTATGTATTATGTATGTATGTATGTTTGCATGTATATATATATATATATATATATATATATATATATATATATGTAAGTATGCATATATGTATGTATGTATGTATTTATATATATATATATATATATATATATATGTCAACTTTGGGAGCCCCTACATGGACACACTAGAAGAGGAAGACCAAGGTTAACATGTGTTGATGCCCTAAGGACAGACACTGGTCTGTTGGAGATGCAGGATATGGCAGCGATAATGAGGGACAGAGACCGCTGGAGAGAACTCGTCCATGGATCTCGGGAATTTTACCCGCCTTAGATAGATAGATAGATATATATATAGTAGTTGGACATACATACATACATATATACATATATACATATATATATATATATATATATATATATATATATATGTAAGTATGTAAGTATGTATATATGTATGTATATATATATATATATGTATATATATGTGTGTGTGTGTGTATGTATGTATGTATGTATGTACTTGGGTAGCACACTCTCAAATGATGGCTCCTTGGATGCTGAAATACATCTGCACATCCAGAAGGCCTCTGTTGCCTTCGTTAACTTGGAAAAGAGAGTTTGGTCAAATGGCAACATTACCAACAACACCAAGGTGAGTGCCTTCTGTCTGCTCTTTTATACTCTGCCAAAACCTGGACACTATTCCACAAACACAACAAATTGCTTGAGCGTTTTCAGCAGAAATGTTTAAGACACATATTCCACATCAAGTAACAAGACAGAACACCTGACATCCATGTCCTTATCAAATCAGAATGTCCAAGCATTGAGTCCCAAGTAACATCTTCTCAAATGCGCTGGACAGGACATATCGTCCACATGAAAGAAAGCAGGATCCCGAAGCAACTGTTTTGTGGTGAGCTCCATCTTGGAAATAGGCCACAACACAAACCAAAAATGAGGAACAAGGACAGCAACGAAAACAACCTCAAAGAGCTGGCATTTGATACATAGAACTGGGAGGAGAGAGCTCTAAATAGGGCCGAGTGGAGAAAGCACAACAAGGTCAGTTGCAAAACTTTCGAGGATTATCGTCTAGAACATAAACAACTGAAGCGTCAGCTCAGGAAGGGCTGCGCTCATAGTCTAAATGAAGTCATCAGTAGTTGGACATACAATTTCTGCCAGTGTGTACTCCTCTCAAAGGCTGGTTATGTTAATCACCTGAAGTCACATGAAAGGATAACCACCTGTAACACCACTCAACAAAGACCTGGTGAAACAACATGCCTGATGTGCAACAAGGTATGTAGAACTAGTGCCGGACTAAAAAGACACATGGTGGTACATAAAGATTGTGTCCCACAGGGTGACACCACCGGTCCTGTGGAAAGCACAACTCTCTTCTGTCACCTGTGTTGTAAACCATGTAGATCTACAGCTGGCCTACAAAGTCATCTACGAAGCCATGGATGTGGATGACAATGAAGAATCAATTAGAGACGGCAATCATCTGTGAAGATGATGTAATTTTCATGGATGTGTATATATATATATATATATATATATATATATATATATATATATATATATATGTATGTATGTATGTATGTATGTATGTATTT
>OZ024759.1:12637667-12662667 GCA_964016885.1 Eledone cirrhosa | reverse complement strand
CAGTTGTTAGCTGTCGAGACACTGCTTCCTTTAAAACCTCCATGGAACAAACTGCCTGCGTCAGTTGTTAGCTGCCGAGACACTGCATCCTTTAAAACCTCCATGGAGCAAACTACCTGTGTCAGTTGTTAGCTGCTGAGACACTGCATCCTTTAAAACCCTCATGCTTCCCGAAATTCGCCAAAACTACACCTGATGTCCCCTTTCCATACACATGCACACATGTGTATACCATGACTCATGCACTGTTCATTTTCCTGACGTTTGTACATTACCCTATGTACTATACATACACTTTTGATGAGTTGTAGTGCACCTGAGCACTGTACACAATATTTTCATTATTATTATTAAAATAAACATTTAAAAAAACAAACAACAAATTCCCCAAAGGTGGTGAGACTCCAAGGGTCACTCGTGGAGAAAGCTCACAAGAGTCATGGTCACCCTGACCACCAGGGCAAGTACCCTCTCCCAGTTGTCCTTCCTCGATACTACAGGCACATGCTCAGGGCAGGCCCATTCACACAGGCCATTCTTGCCTCTCTCACCAACTGGCTGGAACTGATCTATTCCCTCAAGTTACAATCAATTTTAATTTTAAGTATATAGTATTTTATGGAAAATAACAATGTAAAAATTATGGAAGCTTATCTTTTTTACGGCCCCACTCAGTCACGAATGACCATGGTTTTGCCCCTAGAAAGTTCCCCTTCGAGGCACAAGCCTGGGCAAGGGGTGTTTGTGGAAGACCAGCAGGAGCCCATGTATACCAGTCTCTCCTCTCCATGCCGCCGATGTTGTCCAAGGGAAAGGCTGATATAGTTCAACAACAGTGACGTCGCAATTTATCTCTACAGCTAAGTAAACTGGAGCAATGTGAAATAAAGTGTCTACAGCACTGAAGAGGTTAAGGTATTGTTTTCAAAATATATAATATCAAAATCTCGTAGATTTGATATTATGTGCGATAACTATGTGAGGTAAAGCCTTTACTGTGACAATACAATAGTATATATAGAGTAATGTAAATGTTATGTGAGATATTATGTGAAGTAAAGCCTTTACTGTGACAATACAATAGTATATATAGAGTAATGTAAATGTTATGTGAGATATTATGTGAGGTAAAGCCTTTACTGTGACAATACAATAGTATATATAGAGTAATGTAAATGTTATGTGAGATATTATGTGAGGTAAAGCCTTTACTGTGACAATACAATAGTATATATAGAGTAATGTAAATGTTATGTGAGATATTATGTGAGGTAAAGCCTTTACTGTGACAATACAATAGTATATATAGAGTAATGTAAATGTTATGTGAGATATTATGTGAGGTAAAGCCTTTACTGTGACAATACAATAGTATATATAGAGTAATGTAAATGTTATGTGAGATATTATGTGAAGTAAAGCCTTTACTGTGACAATACAATAGTATATATAGAGTAATGTAAATGTTATGTGAGATATTATGTGAAGTAAAGCCTTTACTGTGACAATACAATAGTATATATAGAGTAATGTAAATGTTATGTGAGATATTATGTGAGGTAAAGCCTTTACTGTGACAATACAATAGTATATATAGAGTAATGTAAATGTTATGTGAGATATTATGTGAAGTAAAGCCTTTACTGTGACAATACAATAGTATATATATAGGGTAATGTAAATGTTATGTGAGATATTATGTGAGGTAAAGCCTTTACTGTGACAATACAATAGTATATATAGAGTAATGTAAATGTTATGTGAGATATTATGTGAGGTAAAGCCTTTACTGTGACAATACAATAGTATATATAGAGTAATGTAAATGTTATGTGAGATATTATGTGAGGTAAAGCCTTTACTGTGACAATACAATATTATATATAGAGTAATGTAAATGTTATGTGAGATATTATGTGAGGTAAAGCCTTTACTGTGACAATACAATAGTATATATAGAGTAATGTAAATGTTATGTGAGATATTATGTGAGGTAAAGCCTTTACTGTGACAATACAATAGTATATATAGAGTAATGTAAATGTTATGTGAGATATTATGTGAGGTAAAGCCTTTACTGTGAAAATACAATAGTATATATAGAGTAATGTAAATGTTATGTGAGATATTATGTGAGGTAAAGCCTTTACTGTGACAATACAATAGTATATATAGAGTAATGTAAATGTTATGTGAGATATTATGTGAAGTAAAGCCTTTACTGTGACAATACAATAGTATATATAGAGTAATGTAAATGTTATGTGAGATATTATGTGAGGTAAAGCCTTTACTGTGACAATACAATAGTATATATAGAGTAATGTAAATGTTATGTGAGATATTTTGTGAGGTAAAGCCTTTACTGTGAAAATACAATAGTATATATAGAGTAATGTAAATGTTATGTGAGATATTATGTGAGGTAAAGCCTTTACTGTGAAAATACAATAGTATATATAGAGTAATGTAAATGTTATGTGAGATATTATGTGAGGTAAAGCCTTTACACTGAAAATACAATAGTATATATAGAGTAATGTAAATGTTATGTGAGATATGTGAGATAATTATGTGAGACAAAGCTTTTTCCATGAAAATCCAATAATAAATATAGAGTAATGTAAACGCTACAGTGTTAAAGTTATTTACCTTGACAATCTTCAGTGATGTTTGCTGCGACTTCATAACAAGAAGAAATGGCAGCTCCTTAGCAGTGACACTTATGACAGTATCAGCGACGTCGACGGTCGGTTTGTAGCGAGATAATGCTAGATTAGGTTGGGAGAGTTTCTCCTGGAACTCTATAGCATCAACAATTCCATTATCTTGGGAAACATCGTATTTATGGAGCAAACTGGAAAATATATTCAACAAAATGACGAAATATGTTAGAAAGTAACAAAATTACTGTGAAAATGTGAATACAGTTGTCCCCCGGTAGTTGTGGGGTTTACGTCCCTGGGGTACCGGGAATATAGGACGTGGTCCGTAAAAATGCTTATAAACGTCAAAATCATGATCTTCGTTTAACGTCCATCTTCCACGCTAGCATGGGTTAGACGGGAGTTGTCCCACTTGAGGTAAGATTGGTCGGGTGACCGTGTCTCCCTCATATAGGACTATCTGGCAGGTTTTCTACGGCTGGATGCCCTTCCTAACACCAACCACATTTACAGTGTGGAACTGGGAAGCATTTTACCGTGTTACCTACACGGCCACATTACAGCGTGGACTGTGGGTTTTTTTGTTGTGACACCTACACGATCTCGATCTCCATCTCATTGGACTGGATGTTGTGGTAGCAACTTTACAGAGAGAGGGTGGTGTTGGTGGGAGTGGGAGGATAGGGTAGGGGTAGTGGATTGGGGTGTATATTTGGTTAAGAGGTGCCTACATACATATATATATATATCATCATCATCATCATCATCATTTTACGTCCGCTTTTCCCTGCTTGCAAGGGTGGGACGGGTCTTATTCAGCACAGCATCTCTCCACTCGTCACGGTCCCTCGTCATCTCCACCGTGAGCTTCAATGATCTGAGGTCTGTTCTCACCACCTCCGCCCATGTTTTTCGTGGTCTACCTCTACCACGTCTTCCTTCAACTGGCATTTCCTGGCACTTCTTCACCCATCGGTCATCCTCCATGCGCATCACATGTCCATACCACCGCAGTCTCCTCTCCCGTACACTACATTCTATCCCTCTCAGACACAGTTTCTCTCTCAACACATTTATGCTGGGTCGTTCACGCACATTTACACTGCACATCCAACGGAGCATGCTTGCCTCATTTCTCTCCAGCCGTCGCATATCCTCTGCAGTTGTTGCCCATGTCTCACTACCATGCAGCATCGTGTTCCTCACACAGGCATCATACAACCGGCCTTTCATACGCAGGGAGAAACCCTTCTTCGTCAACAGAGGAAGCAGCTCCCTAAACTTCTTCCAACCCGTCCTTATTCTAGATACTATGGCCTCGGAACACCCTCCTCCCATGCTAATCTGATCTCCTAGGTACCGGAAGCTATCCACCACTTCTATAGCGCCCTCCTGCATTTGAAAAATGTGTCTATCAATGCGACTTCTACTGTCTAATTTCCCTGTACATCTACTGCATACATATTTCTCCCTACCTGTTAGTTTGCCTGCTATCCTGCTACATCTCTTGTGTACCCAGAATCTGCATTTTGTGCATTTTATAGAATTTATGCCAGTTCCTTTTCTGCATATCGAACATGGCCATTTCCCTGACGGAATCAGGGTTTTGTCCTCTTTTCTACTCATCAACACTTTTGTCTTAGCTAGATTCACTCTCAGTCCTCTTGCTTCCAACTGCTGTTTCCATAGCCAGAATTTATTCTCTAGCTCCTCTACTGATTCTGCTATAAGAACCAGATCGTCAGCATAGAGAAGTTCCCATGGACAGCCAGTCTTAAACTCGTCTGTTATGGCTTGGAAGACTATAATGAACAAGAGCGGGCTGAGGACCAAACCTTGATGTACTCCTACTTGTATCCGGAATTCCTCACTAAACTCCATTCCTACCCTGACTTATACATGCATATATATATATATACACATACATACAAAATATAACATAAAATATAGGCCGATAAATACGGTATATTGTTATTAATAGTTTAGCGTTAAAAAACATGAGAAAATATATATTTTTACAAAAAAAAACATTAAAAAATTGCAGAAGATATTTACAATTCCACGACTATGTGATGGTTACCACAAACAATTATTAATTAGGTTCTAAAGAAAATTCCACGAATAACCGGGTCCACGAATGCTAAACCGCAGTGGGGTACACTGTATATACGAGGGTGGGATGAAAGGTTCAGAGGCTGACTATGAAGGAGTGAAAAATAAACCTCATTTGGTCATTCCATGAGAGTATCTTGGTCAGCCTATGAACTTTTTCAGCTGACCCTTTTATAAATATATACATACAGGGTGTCCCCCAAAAATGTATATACACTTTTACTGGAATGCTGTTGAAGTGTGTCATCATCATCATCATCATCATCACCGTTTTACGTCCGTTCTTCCACGCTAGCATGGGTTAGACGGGTTGTCCTGTTGTGGGCAGTGTCTGGTCGGCTGACCATGCCTTGCTCATACAGGAACTGATCTGGCTTGATTTCTACAGCTGGATGCCCTTCCTAACACCAACCTCATTTACAGTGAGTGCTGGGTGCTTTTTCGTGGCGCCTACACGTCCACTTTACAGTGTGGGCTGGGTGCTTTTTTGCCGTGGCACCTCCACGGCCACCTTGCGGTGGGGGGGGGGGGGGGGGGCATATTGTTTATATGCTTCAGCATGTACCCATGGGAGGTCGGGTACCCTGTATTACTGCGTGACGCCAGAAGTCACGGTCGTGTGTCATTGACTTTGAGAGGTGTAGTTGGGTAAGGTCGGCTTTTATCACCTCATCCCAAGTCATCTTGGGTCTCCCCACTCCGCGGTTTATATACATTCCTTACATCAAACTAAAATATGTTGACAATCTTTTAATAATGTCTTCCTTGTGAACTTTGTGGGTTTGTTTTGCTTAACTAATGAATATTTCCAGCTCTGCGCACCTAACTTCTGCATGAACCCAGCCACCTAGCTGCTTTCTACTGCATATTGCACATTGAGCACATGCCTTTACGCTTTGGCTTCTAACTAACTCACCAATCTCTCCTCTCCTATCTCCATCTCTCTCTTTAAGATCAGTTACTCTTGAACTGTGTATATATATATATATATATATATATATATATATATATATATATATATATATATATATATATATATATATATATATATATATATACATACATATATTTATATATATATATATATATATATATATATATATATATATATGTACATACATATATTTATATATATATATATACATACATATATTTATATATATATCTATACATATATATATATATATACATATTATATATATATATATATATATATATATATATATATATATATATATATATATATATATATATATATATATATATATATATATATATATATATATATATATATACATATATATATATACATACATATATTTATATATATATATATATATACATATATTTATATTTATATATATATACATACATACATTTATATATATATATATATATATATACATATATATATATATATATATACATATATATATACATATATATATATATATATATATATATATATAAAACAACAATGGGCTGAAAGGTTCATAGGCTGACTACGAAGGAGTGAAAAATAAACAAAAATATACCTCATTTGGTCATTCCATGAGAGTTTCTTGGTCAACCTATGAACTTTTCAGCAGACCCTCGTATATGTGTGTAGATGTATGTAGAAATTGTGTATAAGAGGGGTAAACTGTAGTGTGCAGGAGAGAAGACTGAGGTGGTATGGACATGTGATGTGCATGGCAGATGACTGTTGAGTAAAGAAGTGCCAAGTAATGCCAGTGGAAGGAAGACGCAGGAGAGGAAGACCATGAAAAACATGGGCGGAGGTGGTGAGAGCAGACTTCAGATAGCTGAAGCTCACGGTGGAGATGACGAAGGACCGTGACAAGTGGAGAGATGCTGTGCTGAAGAGGGCCCGTCCCACCCTTGCAATCAGGGAAAAGCAGACGTAAAATGATGATGATGATGATGATGATGATGATGATGTGCATAGAGTGCTTGATTGGGTACCAACACCGGTAATTCACTGAGCAACCTGCACTATATATATATGTATATATATACACATACACACACACACGCATATATCATCATCATCATATATATAGACACACACACATATATATACACACACACATACACACATATATATACATACACACATATATACATATATACACACACACATACACACATATATGCATATACACACACACACATATATATATAGACACACACATATATATATATACACACACACACATATATATATATACATACACACACACACACATATATATATATACACACACATATATACATACACACACACACACATATATATATACACACACACACATATATATACACACACACATATATATATAGATACACACACACACACATATATATATACACACACACACACACATATATATATATATATCATAGAGACTCTAGATGGAGTGTATGTAGTAAATGTGAAACTAGCCGCAGACAAAGTAAGATTCTAATATCATAGAGTTCTGTTAAGAAGTGATCAACTAATAATCAGCTAAATAAGTGTGTAACAGACAGTATTTAATATAAGTCTTAGCAATAATCTCTTGTTTGGATAAAGAATTCTCTTGTTTGCTTCAAGATTAACTCTAAACATCCTGTCATGATTTAGCAGAAAATATCTTAAAACAGAGTTTGTTAATTCAAATATTTATAGTAAATATAACTGTAAAACACCCAGCCCACACTGTGGAGTGGTCGTGTAGGTGTCACAACAAAAAGCACCCAGTCCATACTGTAAAGTGGTCGTGTAGGTGACATGACAAAAAGCACCCAGTCCATACTGTAAAGTGGTCATGTAGGTGTCACAACAAAAAGCACCCAGTCCACACTGTAAAGTGGTCATGTAGATGTCACGACAAAAAGCCCCCAGTACTCACTGTACAGTGGTCATGTATGTGTCACAACAAAAATCACCCAGTCCACACTGTAAAGTGGTCATGTAGGTGTCACAACAAAAAGCACCCAGTACTCAATGTAAAGTGGTCATGTAGGTGTCACAACAAAAAGCACCCAGTCCACACTGTAAAGTGGTCATGGAGGTGTCACGACCAAAAGCATCCAGTCCACACTGTAAAGTGGTCATGGAGGTGTCACGACCAAAAGCATCCAGTCCACACTGGTCGTGTGTATATTTGTTTGGTGCAAGGGAGGTAACTACGTCAAATTTACATGTTTCGTTATTTTTATCAACTAATTCTCGCTAATTTTTTTACATGCTACAGAAAAATCAAGCAATTAAATTTAGCAGCGATTAATTTAGTCAGATCTTACTTCATTAATTATTTAATTATTTAATTTCTAATAATAATAATTGTTTATACTTTTGGCACAAGGCCAGCAATTACCCAGTACATTACTGGTACTTTATTTTATCGACCCCTTAGGGAAGAAAGGCAAAGTTAACCACGGCGGGATTTGAATTTCTAATATAATAACTTAAACAGTTCCTATATAAAATCATTTCGGAAGATTTTGAATAAGAACCGTTTCAAATGGTTGGTTTTGTTTCATAGAACCAGAGCTAAGTTTGGGTTGGGGGTTGGGAACCAAAGGGTTTTTTACTGACCTTTTCAAATCTTGGACTTTCACTGGAGAGACCAGCTTATCCAGAACTTTCTTCAAGATCTTCAGTTTTACTTCAGCGCGATTAGAACAGTCTGCATCTATTTCTGTTAGAAACCTGACTGGCTGCTCAGTAAGAAGATTTTTTATGGCTTCCTCAGACTTAAAAACAACAAAATTCAAGATAAATATCAATAAAAGCTCATGTCAATTTACTAACAATTCTTAACACACAACTTGGTAACATTTTATCCATAATAATTGTTTCTACTTTTGGCACAAGACCAGCAATTTTCCCAGTGTATTACTGGTACTTTATTTTATCGACCCCATAAGGATGAAAGGCAAAGTTAACCTCGGCGGGATTTTAACTCTTAATTTATATATAATAAATAATTGTTTCTACTTTTGGCATAAGGCCAGCAATTACCCAGTGCATTACTGGTACTTTATTTTATCGACCTCTGTATGGATGAAAGGCAAAGTTAACCTCGGCGGGATTTGAACTCAGAATGGCATGGCAAGGGCCATAACTCTATGCGTCAAAGCATGGCGTCCGACCCTCTACCGATACTGCCAATCCACCACCAATAGTAATAATAATTGTTTCTACTTTTGGCACAAGGCCAGCAATTACCCAGTGTATTACTGGTACTTTATTTTATCGACCCCGTAAGGATGAAAGGCAAAGTTAACCTCTAATAATAATTGTTTCTACTTTAGGCACAACACATGAAAAGCAAATAGAGTGAGATTATTTTTACCTTGATGGTGAAATTGTCTTGTTTGTCAGTGTTTGGTGATAACACCTGTTGGAATGACACACAGACAGATATACAGGTGTGAAATAACAAACAAATATGGTATATAATAAGAAATATATAAATAGAAAAATAACTTTTATAAACATTTTTACACTTTTACACTTTCTTATTATTTAAACATCTAACACCTCCCCCCTCTCTCTCTATCTGTCATCATCATCATCAAGTTTAGCGTCCATGTTCCACGCTTGCATGGGTTTGGACGGGGCTTTTCCCACTTGAGGCAAGAGTGGTTGTCTTGCTCGCAGAGGACTGTCTGGCGGGTTTTCTACAGTTAGATGCCCTTCCTAACACCAACCACATTTACAGTGTGGGGCTGGGAGGTTTTTACCATGTTGCCTACACGGCCACATTACAGCGTGGACTGTCTGGCGGGTTTTCTACAGCTGGATGCCCTTCCTAACACCAACCACATTTACAGTGCGGGGCTGGGAGGTTTTTACCGTGTTGCCTACACGGCCACATTTACAGCGTGGACTGTCTGTTTTTTTGTCGTGACACCTACACGATCTCATTTGTTTCGGCCTGGATGTTGTGGGACCAACATAACTTTACATTGAAAGGGGCGGTGTGGATGGGGTGGAGGTGGTGGGACAGGGGTGTGTTCTGTGTATATATATATATATATATATATATATATCCGAAACAAATGAGGTTGTGTAGGTGTCACGACAAAAAAACACACACTCCACGCTGTAATGTGGCCGTGTAGGTAACACAGTAAAAACCTCCCAGCCCCACACTGTAAATGTGGTTGGTGTTAGGAAGGGTATCCAGCTGTAGAAAACCTGCCAGACAGTCCTATGCGAGCAAGACAACCACTCTTGCCTCAGGTGGGAAAACTCCCATCCAAACCCATGCAAGCGTGGAATATGGACGTTAAACGACGATGATGATGATGATGATGATGATTGTATATATATATATATACAGGGGTTGGACAAAATAATGGAAACACATAGCATCATAATTTTGAAATATCTATAAAACCGTCGAAAGCTTGTTTATTTTTATTGTTCTCGAGGTGGTCATTAAGCTCTGCAGTAATTTTGGGAGCTGTACTTTTGTGATCCTTTCTAACAATTCGCGTAAGAGGCCGACGGTCCCTATCTGAAAGTTTTGTTTTTCTTGCAGAGTTTTGTTTCGACGAGGAGGTTTTTTCCCTCTTTCTCAAAGGCTGTCATTACTTTCGAGACACTACTTCTTGATACACCAAACATTTCGGCTGTTTTCGTTATGCTAGGGCCTGCCATACGAGCACCAACAATTTGACCTCTTTGAAAGTCCGATAGATCTGTCATTTTAATGATTTTTAATTACCTTTTTCTGATGATATCTGAAAAGAAACAGCAATTTTAACAAAACATATTAAGCAACACTAATAATAAATAAAAATAAACAAGCTTTTGACGGTTTTATAGATATTTCAAAAATATGATGCTATGATGCTAGGTGTTTCCATTATTTTGTCCAAACCCTGTATATATATATATACAGGGAGGCACATGGCTTAGTGGTTAGAGCATTGGCCTTGCAATCGAAAGGTTGTGAGTTCAATTCTCAGACCGGGTGATGTGTTGTTTCCTTGAGCAAGACACTTTATTTCACATTGCTCCAGTTTACTCAGCTGTAGAAATGAGATGATAGGGACTGGGGTCCATATCATTCCACTGCAAAGTGGTCGTGGAGGTGCCACGGCAAAAAAAAAAAAAGCACCCAGCACTCACTGTAAATGAGGTTGGTGTTAGGAAGGGCATCCAGCTGTAGAAATCAAGCCAGAATCAGTTCCCGTCCCACCCTTGCAAGCAGGGAAAAGCGGACGTAAAATGAAATGATGATGATGATGATACACACACTGCACATCTCCATATAATATAATATATATATCACATCCATGTTTATATATACGCATCTCAAATCTGCATGTGTATAAATATATATATAATATATATCATCATCATCACCGTTTTACGTCCGTTCTCCCACGCTAGCATGGGTTAGACGGGTTGTCCTGTTGTGGGCAGTGTCCGGTCGGCTGACCTTGTCTTGCTCATATGGGAACTGATTCCGGCTTGATTTCATGAAAACAGAAAGGCTTATATCATCAAATAGGCTACGTAACCGGTAAAGGGACACAACAGACATTGCTACAGCGTTTCACCAGCCCCTTCCTTCTGTTGTCTGTATCTGTTTATGTATTTACCTGTAAATGTGTATATGTTACAAATGGACGACTAAATGATCTTAACTTGTCTTTTAACAATTGATGGTGGAAAAGATTTCAAATTGTCTTAACAATCTAAGCTATAATAAGGTAAGGAGTGCTGGACTGCAGCCAGAAAATATTTTTTTATCCCATTTGTAAAATAAGTTGGATTACTTTAAATAAATAATGAATGAATATTACATAATTTATCTACTAAATTTCGTTATTCTTGATTAAATATAAATAATTTTGTTGCTTATTTTAAGATTCACTTTCAAACATCAACACTTCCGGTTAGCAATCGCTTAACCCTTTACCTTTCAAACTGGTCAAAACTGGCCAGAATTCTCTACCTCTTTCTGTTGAAACTGGCTGTAACTGGCCACTCATACTGATGTTAAGGTATTGTTCTCAAAATAAATACTTTCAAAATCTCATAGATTCGATATTATGTGAGATAATTATGCAAGGAAAAAGCCTTTACCATGAAAATATAATAGTATATATAGAATAATGTGAATGCTAAAGGGTTACATAAACATTCATATATTTCCGTCACTAATTTTCTCCTAATGGAGTTTATATATAATATCGTCTTTTTTTAATGTATCATGGATTACGTTACTGATTACATAAGACAATGTAACACAGTCTTCGTTCAATTTCTGTGTATATTGTCAATTACAATGTTATTTGATGTATCATATCTACATGTATATATACTTGCGTATAATATCAATATACACACTACACATACTAGCAGAAAACCACCCTTCGGGTGGTTTTCTGCTAGTTGTTTTAACTCGAGTCACAACTCATGGTGTCTGACACTCTTACCGGCTACATAGCCTCTTCCTTATATTAAAAGATGAAGGTGAGTGTTTGGTTAGGTTAAGATATATATCTATTTCTAGAATAATTAACTGACCTGTCTGTTGATAGGATTACTGAAGATGTTTAAGAAGTCTTGATACAATACATTTTCGAATTTGTTGAGTGGAATTATAGGCCATATCATTTCAATCTGAAAGAAACAGAACAACATATATATACATATATATAAAAATTTTCCGTAGGGAGGGTAAAGGAAAGGAGAGTGCTCCTATGTAAGCTACAAAGCTATTTAGTTATGTAATAAATAACATAAGACAATTATTCATCAGAAACTGATGAGCGATTTCAGACGTCTGTGTCAAGCTTGTCTGTGTCAAGCTTGTCTGTCTTCGTGAAACCTTTGGTAAATGGAATAATTGTCTTATGTTGTTTATTACATAACTATATATATATATATAGTATATATATATATATATATATATATATATATATATATATATATATATAGTAGTATATATATATATATATATATATATATATATAATATATATATGTATGTAAAAGGTATTTTTATTATCTTTTGTTTTTTGTCTTCGACTCCTTATTCTTTTTTTTTTTATATCACTTTTTATTTCGCCAATTCATGAACTCAATCCACTATATTTTATTTTATACATATATATATATATATATATGTATGTATGTATGTATGTATGTATATATATATATATATATATATATATATATATATATATATATATATATATATATATATATATATATGTATGTATGATGTATGTATATATATATATATAATGAAGGAAATGTGGTAAGGAACCAGATAGACCATAACGCACCAAAGTACTCAATACTTAGAGTAGTAGAGTGGATAATAGGAACGAGTAGAACGCCGACGGCTGAGCTCAAGCCGTTTCGACGGCTAATTCTGGACTAAATTTAGTCCAGAATTAGCCATCGAAACGGCTTGAGCTCAGCTGTCGGGGTCCTACTCGTTCCTATATATATATATATAGATATATATATATATATATATATATATATATATATATATATATATAAAAGAATGAAGAATAACATGGTCAGCTGTACAAAAAGGGTTTATTTACAGTATTAACAATTGTTTCATTAGGTGAGTCTAAAAGCCGTTGATCGTTAGAAATTACGTCACTCAACCTTAATTACAGTGTTTACCTGATTAAATCATCAGAATATTGGTGTGTATATAAAACAGGGCACTGGTATTTATAGATACATCGGTGAATAACATAAATGAAAACAATAATATGCCATGAAATCAAGGTCGTCCTGATTGTCATAGGTGCACTGGGTACTATCTCAAAGAGTTTCCAGGGATGGTTAAAGAAGATTAGTCCAGCCCCGCTTTTTGGAACACTTCAAAAGACATGCTTGCAGGGAACAGCAAGAACCCTCCGATACGTCCTGAATGTCTGAGGCTGCAGGTAGTGGCTTGATATTCATTTCAACAAACTTTCCAGTTAAATAACATCAATGACTGAGACTCCAATAATAATAATAATTGTTTCTACTTTTGGCACAAGGCCAGCAATTATCTCAGTGTATTACTGGTACTTTATTTTATCGACCCCGTAAGGATGAAAGGCAAAGTTAACCTCGGCGGGATTTGAACTCAGATCGTAAAGGGACGTAACTATGCGTCTTAATAATAATAACAATAATAATAATAATAATAATCGTTTCTACTTTTGGCACAAGGCCAGCAATTACCCAGTGCATTACTGGTACTTTATTCTATCGACCCCGGATAGAATAAATAATAATAATAATAATAAATAAATAAATAAATACAGTTACTGATAATAATAGTAGTGGTGGTAGTAGTCGCAGTTATAATTGTTTCTACTTTTTTGGCACAAGGCCAGCAATTATCCAGTACATTACTGGTACTTTATTTTATCAACCCCGTAAGGATGAAAGGCAAAGTCAACCTCGGCGGGATTTGAACTCAGACCGCAAAGGGCCGTAACTCTACGCTGGAAAGCATGGCGTCCGACTCTCTACCGATACTGCCAATCCACTGCACTAGTCGTAGTTATAATTGTTTCTACTTTTGGCACAAGGCCAGCAATTACCCAGTACATTACTGGTACTTTATTTTATCGACCCCGTAAGGATGAAAGGCAAAGTTGACCTCGAGTTATAATTGTTTCTACGTTAGGCACAAGGCCAGCAATCACCCAGTGTATTACTGGTACTTTATTTTATCGACCCCGTAAGGATGAAAGGCAAAGTCAACCTTGGCGGGATTTGAACTTAAAGGGACGTAACTATGCTGGAAAGCATAATGGTGAGTAGATAGATGTGTAAAATAGTAATGACAGTAACAATAATAATAACATGAAAAGAATTTTTGGAAAGACGATATATGGTAGGTCTTTTGTAAACTGGTGTAGTGGCGTCGTACTAATATAGTGGGTTGTGTTGTGTTCTTGAGCAAAACACTTCATTTCACATTGATCCAGTATACTCAGCTGAAAATGGGGATTTAACTGTGATGGACTGGTGTCCTATCCAGGGGGAATCTTGTACTCTCAGTAGCTTAACACCACTGAAAACCAAGATAAGCCCTGGTCTGGTGAATCTCCGGGATTGAGACGGACTTTTTTTTCAATTTATAATTATATGACACAAAGCATGTTGTCTGATGCTTTATCAATTCTGCAAACCTACCCAGATTAAAAATAAAAATAATAATGGTTTCTAATTTAGGGACAAGGCCCACGATTTTGAGGGAGAGGAAAGTCATTTAAATCAACCCCATTGCATTATTTTACCGACCTGGGGAGAGATGAAAGGCAAAGCTAACTTCAATGTGATTTGAACTCAGAATGTAAAGGGCCGTAACTCTATACCACAAAGCATGTTATCTGACACTCTACCGTTTCTGCCAATGCACCGCCCAGATTAAAAATACTTACAAGTCCTGGCTCAAGCTCAATACCAAAATCCTGCAAGATGAACAGGAAATCCTCTTTGGAGATGACATTTATGGAGGCATAGTCGGCTTGTTTGAAGGCTGAGAGTAGGTTGTCTTTATGGTGAGAAACAAACTTTCTCACAAGTTCTTCAACATATTTGGAAGTTTTCTGAGGTTGTTTAACAGTGTTAGGTGCAGATTCAGGCTAAAGGAAGAAGCAGAGATATGAAATGAGAGTGTATTATTATGTGGTCAGTCAACAAAGGGGGTTTATATATTCTGAGGTTGTTTAACAGTGTTAGGTGCAGATTCAGGCTAAAGGAAGCAGCAGAGATATGAAATGAGAGTGTATTATTATGTGGTCAGTCAACAAAGGGTGTTTATATATATACACACACATGATGATAGGGACTCCAGTCCCTATCATCTCATTTCTACAGCTGAGTAAACTGGAGCAATGTGAAATAAAGTGTCTTGCTCAAGGAAACAACACATCACCCAATTCTCAGACCGGGTGATGTGTTGTTTCCTTGAGCAAGATACTTTATTTCACATTGCTCCAGTTTACTCAGCTGTAGAAATGAGATGATAGGGACGGGGGTCCCTATCATTCCACTGTAAAGTGGTCGTGGAGGTGCCACGGCAAAAAAGCACCCAGCACTCACTGTAAATGAGGTTGGTGTTAGGAAGGGCATCCAGCTGTAGAAATCAAGCCAGAATCAGTTCCCGTCCCACCCTTGCAAGCAGGGAAAAGCGGACGTAAAATGATGATGATGATGATGATGATGATGATGATGATGACACACATATCCAGGAAAAACTTGAACCGTTAAGTTCTTCTTCCTGGTTATGTCAATATTTATAAAACAAACTTTGTATTTTATCTGATGAGAGCGTACCAAAGTTTTGGTACCCTTATATAATAGAATAAATATGGTTTTATAAATATAGTTCCCATTTATTTAATATCATTGAATATTATACTCCAGAAAATCTGTTGAGTGCTTTGAATAAGTTATAAGCATTTATATTTGTTGAATTACCAACAAATTGAATATCTCTTTTGCTTATATATACATACACACACACATATATATATATATATATATATTATATATATATATTATATGCACGCACACACACACATATATATATATATAGAGAGAGATCCGCCAACACTACAGCTAACACATACAAACATGTACTTCCCTGACATTTGTGTATTATTCTATGTACTATATTGACGAGTTGTAGTGCACCTGAGCACTTTACACAATAATTTCATTATTATTATTATTATATATACATATAGATATATAGATATATATTGGAAAATGTGTGAGATCCTTGGTACAGTTAGGTATATATAAAGTTCTCCAACAAAGTTAACCAGGAATCTTTAAAATTCTTCCCACTGAAGTTAACAAAGAACTTACTAGATCTACCAACTCATAATATTATCATATTATAAAATTAAATAAAAAATTATTTAACACTACAAGTGAAGTCATTCTTTTCCTTTTTTTCCAATATATATATATAAATATATATATGTGTATATATATATATATATACATATATATAAATATATATATATATGTGTATATATATGTGTATATATATATATATACAGTTCTGGTATCTCAAATTAGTACCATAGAACAACCACTATTATAGACACCATATATATTTCCATGGGTACCTAGTACCTACTGGGATATCTATATCATTTATCTTATTCTCCTTAATGTAGAGAAAAAAATGCTGTATCATGCTGCTATTTCTAGTAACGGTCCAATAAGTGTGTGGGTCATTTTAACGGCTTGATTCATTCACTGGGCAGAGGGTGATATATCTACATCTATACGGACTTATGTCTAGTAGATTTGGAAAAGCCATCTGAAGAGCTATATCTTTCCATTGGAAATTCTCTGAATTTCCAATCTTTTGATAAGCGAAACCGTTGGTCATGGCACTAGAAGAGGTAAATATTTAAATCGTATTTTAATTTATTTGAAAGATTGTTTAATGTTTACTTGTTCTGCTCATATATATATATATATATATATATATATATATATATATATATATATATATATATATATATATATGTATATGTTGGTAAGGCTAAGGTCAAGAAAGAAAACTACAGACAAAAATCTGAACTTTTCTCCCTAAATATGGATGTAAAAACAATTTTTCCCCATCTTCTTATTATTCTTATTAATATACAATTTAATTATATTATACACTTCCATCGTGTGAAAAAGCGTACAAGCTGAAACTGATACAAATAATGCAGAAATTCCTATTTTGTACATAAATGTTTTGATGTTATTCTGAGAGAAAATCCCTTTAGCATTTACTACTGTTTTTTTTCTTTTTTACTATTTTATATATACCAACTTGTGCGTCACTTCTCTACATTCCATATAAATATGTATGTATATATATAACCAAAGATTAATATGGTTCGTTGATTAATCAAAGAATACAACTTTACGTCCTTTTCTTCTTTAAGTTTATCATATTATTTGTGGTATAAAAATGTTGAGATTTGGTGAAATAAATCACTGCCACTATTGGAATTGAATAATCAAAACCGTAGCGGTATGTCACATATCAAATCTTATATATTGTCTGTTGAAAACATACTTAAACACCATTGTACCTTTGAAATATGTATAATAAAATATATATTTTGATTATGAGAATATTTTTTCATTTATTAACATTTTGAATAATATGTATATATATATATATATATATATCATAAAACATGTCTATAGAATCGCCAGATAAAATATATACCGTTTCCTCTCCCAATTAGTATAATTAACCATATAAAAAATCAATTAGACCAAGCTATAAGAATAAAGGCTCCTATGAAGAAATCTCCGACAAATAACCTCATAGGAGCCTTTATTCTTATATATATATATATGTATATTTATATATATGTGTATCTATGTATCATCATCATCATCGTTTAACGTCCATCTTCCACACTAGCATGGGTTACCTTTGAAATATGTATAATAAAAATATATATTTTGATTATGAGAATATTTTTCATTTATTAACATTTATTAACAGTCATTCATTGAGCAACATCGGTGAAGTTGGCACCCTTAACTCACGGTTGGGTGCAGATGCACTCATGTATATGTGTGTGTCCGCATGTATCTGTGTGTTTCTAAATATATTGTTAATAACTCCCTCTGGTCGAGCAATCTTTGAAGTGTGGGGACTGCTAGATAGCTTCCATTACTCATACTTCTTGCCTCCTTCACCACCTCTTCTACGGCTTTGATATAAATACCCCCTCCGCCTCTGTGGTATTTTCTTCGGGGTTATAAGAGGCTTAGCTCTGTTTCTCGACCGTTATATCGCGTGACTGTCTCCCCCTCCGCCTTTTGGGATTCTTTCTCACGTCGTGTAGACGCGTTCTTGAGACTAGTAAAATGAGGTATCCTCTTGATAAGTCGGCAGACCTCGCAAGGACTCTATATCTTTATGATGTATTGTTTTTGTTTATGCCACGAAACTACGTAGTCGAGGAATCTAGGAGCAGTTTAGGTATGATACATTTTATTACTAATTATATCTAAATGTTTCTTCTCTCTTCATAATGTATTTTTAACTCTGATACTGGTTCAGTCTAGTTCAACCTGATTGGTCTGTCCCAGTCAATCATTGAGCAACATCGGTGAAGTGGGCACCCTTAACTCACGGTTGGGTGCGGATGCATTCATGTATATGTGTGTGTCCGCATGTATCTGTGTGTTTCTAAATATATTGTTATATATATATATATATATACATATACACATATATATATATATATATATATATATATATATATATATATATATATATATATATATATATATATATATATATATATATATATATTTATATATATATATGTGTATCTATGTATCATCATCATCATCGTTTAACGTCCATCTTCCACACTACCATGGGTTAGACGGTTTTGTTCCATTTGATGTGGGTTAAGAGGTGCCTATTGAGTGTAGGTTTGTATGCAAGGGAAGCGGGGTCTTCTGTACAACTGCATGACACCAAAGATCCAGTGACATTGTCTTAGAGATGTGTAAGTGACCACAGACAGTTTTTATCACCTCGTCCCAGGTTTTTCTTGGTCTACCCACTCCGTAGCTTCCATCAATTTTCATTACTCTGTCCTGCACTTTTTTATACAGCTGTCATCCTTCATACACATCATATGGCCATACCAACGCAACCTCCTCGCCAGAACACTACATTTGATACCTCTTATGTTTAGTCTCTCTCTCAACTCATTTATGCTTCACCGTTCGCGTACATTACTATTACACATCCATCGGAGCATGCAAGCTTCATTTCTTTCAACACCCAGGTCTCACTACCATGTAATATCGCCGTTCATATACAAGCATCATACAATCTGCCTTTCCCTTTCAGAGAAAAACCCCTTGTGGACAACAGTGGTATTAGCTCTCTAAGCTCTTTCCTCCCTCTGGCTACTGTACTTTCAGAACACCCTCCTCCACAGCTGATTTTGAAGAAAACTGAAAGTTCTCCATTACGCAATCTGCAACCAGCTAGGATCCATTTCAGTTATATGATATATATATATATCATCATCATCATCATCATCATCATTTAACGTCTATCTTCCACGCTAGCATGGGTTTAGACGGGAATTATCCCACTTGAGGCAAGATTAGTCGTCTCGCTCGTATAGGACTGACTGGCGGGTTTTCTACGGCTGGATGCCCTTCCTAACACCAACCTCATTTACAGTGTGGACTGGGAGGTTTTTACCGTGTTGCCTACACGGCCACATTACATCGTGGACTGTTTTTTTTTTTGTTGTGACACCTACACAACCTCATTTATTTAGGACTGGATGTTGTGGTACCAACATAACTTTACAGAGAGAGGGGTGGTGTTGGTGGGAGTGGGGGTGTATATTTGGTTAAGAGGTGCCTACTGACTGTAGGTTTCGCTTTGTATATAGGCAGGGCGGGTCTTCTGTATTACTGTGTAGCACCAAAGATCTCGGTCCAGTGACATTGTCTTGGAGAGGTGTAAGTGTGTAAGGTCGGAATTTATCAAATCGTCCCAGGTTTTTCTGGGTCTACCTACTCCGTAACTTCCATCTATTTTGATTGCCCTGCACTGTTTTATACAGCTGTCGTCGTTCATGCGCATCAGGTGACCATACCAACGTAGTCTTCTCTTGAGTAAACAGCATCTGATCCCTCTTATTCCTAATTTCTCACTTAGTTCATTTATGCTTTGCTGTTCGCGTTACTATTACACATCCAACGGAGTATGGATGCTTTGTTCCTTTCCAGTCTGCGCAGGTTTGGCAAGGACACAATTTCACTGCTTGCCATAGGTAACCCCCCCGAGTTATGCCTCTGGTTGGTGATTGTATTGCTGTTATTGTTGGTGGTGTTGTTATTGATAGTGGTGGTGGTGGTGGTGGTGGCGGTAGTGGTGGTGTTGTTGGCAGTGGTGGTAGTGGTGGTAATGGTGGTAGTGGTGGTGTGGGTGGTGATGCTGGTGGTGGTGATGGTAGTGGTGGTGTTGCTGGTGGTGGTGGTAGTGGTGGTGGTGGTGGTGTTGCTGGTGTGGTGTTGCTGGTGGTGGTGGTAGTGGTGGTATTGCTGGCAGTGGTGGCGGTGGTGGTGGTGTCGCTGGTGGTAGTGGTGGTGGTAGTGGTGGTGTTGCTGGTGGTGGTGGTAGTGGTGGTGGTGGTGGTGTTGCTGGCAGTGGTGGTAGTGGTAGCAGTGGTGGTGGTGTCGGTGGTAGTGGTGGTGGTGGTAGTGGTGGTGGGTCGGTGGTAGTGGCGATGGTGCTGGTGGTAGTGGTGGTGGTGGTGGTGTTGGTAGTAGTAGTGGTGGTGTTGGTGGTAGTGGTGGTGGCAGTGGTGGTGGTGGTAGTGGTGGTGGTGTTGGTGGTAGTGGTGGTGGTGTTGTTGCTGGCGGTGGTAGTGGTGGTGGTGGTGTCGGTAGTAGTGGTGGTGGTGTTGGTGCTAGTGGTGGTGGTGATGGTGGCAGTGGTGGTGGTGGTGTTGGTGGTAGTGGTGGTAGTGGTGGTGGTGGTAGTGGTGTTGGTGGTAGTGGTGGTGTTGGTGGTAGTGGTGGTGTTGGTGGCAGTGGCGGTGGTAGTGGTGGTGGTAGTGGTAGTAGTGGCGGTGGTGGTGGCAGTGGTAGTGGTGGTGGTAGTGGTGTTGGTGAAAACAATGATGCCGATGACTATGTCAAAGATATTGACAGTGACAATCCCCAGCTGCCAACATTATAATGAATAAAATATTCAACAGTTATGTCACCAGTGAGATAGATCAATGTCACTGGTGACCTGTTGTGGGCTTACTATGTCACACAGAAGTACAGATGTAGTGCAACTGTACAAGTTAACTCTATATACACAGTATATATATATGGCTTAGTGGTTAGAGCATTGGCCTTGCAATCGAAAGGTTGTGAGTTCACATCTCAGACCGGGTGACGTGTTGTTTCCTTGAGCAAGACACTTTATTTCACATTGCTCCAGTTTACTCAGCTGTAGAAATGAGATGATAGGGACTGGGTTCCCTATCATTCCACTGCAAAGTGGTCGTGGAGGTGCCACGGCAAAAAAGCACCCAGCACTCACTGTAAATGAGGTTGGTGTTAGGAAGGGCATCCAGCTGTAGAAATCAAGCCAGAATCAGTTCCCGTCCCACCCTTGCAAGCAGGGAAAAACGGACGTAAAATGAAATCAATCAAAATCAATATATATATATATAATATATATATATATAATATATATATATATATATAATATATATATATATATTATCATCATCACCATTTTACATCCACTTTTCCCTGCTTGCAAGGGTGGGACGCGGACTGATTCTGGCTTGATTTCTACAGCTGGATGCCCTTCCTAACACCAACCTCATTTACAGTGAGTGTTGGGTGCTTTTTTGCCGTGGCACCTCCACGACCACTTTGCAGTGGAATGATAGGGACCCCAGTCCCTATCATCTCATTTCTACAGCTGAGTAAACTGGAGCAATGTGAAATAAAGTGTCTTGCTCAAGGAAACAACACATCACCCAGTCTGAGAATTGAACTCACAACCTTTCGATTACAAGGCCAATGCTCTAACCACTAAGCCATGTACCTCCATCTCTTTCTCTCTCTCTTTCTCTCTCTCTCTATATATATATATATATATATTTCTTTATTTACCATAAAGGCATAAATATATATATATATATATAGATATATAGATATATATATATATAAATATATATATAATTGAAAAAGTGGAGAATAACATATATAATTCTTTGCCTCTGTCTGTCTGTCTTTTCCTTAAGTATTCTCAAACGGCTCGACCAAATCAAATCAAATTTTACCAGGTAATAGTATTAGACCCCACGATTAACAACATGTAATTTTTATTTTCATGTGTGAGTGTATATGAGAGTGTATGTGTGTGTGTGAGTATACATACATTTCTGTGACGACTGATACAATGAAACATGGGAGGTGAAACTGTGTATGTTTGTATGAATGTATGTCTGTGTGTGTCTTTTATAAGTTTGTGTGAGTGTATGTGTGTCTGTTTGTGGATGAAACTGTGTGTTTGTATGAATGTATGTCTGTGTATGTGTTTTTATAAGTTTGTGTGAGTGTATGTGTGTCTGTTTGTGGATGAAACTGTGTGTGTTTGTATGAATGTATGTCTGTGTGTGTGTTTTTATAAGTTTGTGTGAGTGTATGTGTGTCTGTTTGTGGATGAAACTGTGTGTGTTTGTATGAATGTATGTATGTGTGTGTGTTTTTATAAGTTTGTGTGAGTGTATGTGTGTCTGTTTGTGGATGAAACTCTGTGTGTTTGTATGAATGTATGTCTGTGTGTGTGTTTTTATAAGTTTGTGTGGGTGTATGTGTGTCTGTTTGTGGATGAAACTGTGTGTGTTTGTATGAATGTATGTCTGTGTGTGTGTTTTTATAAGTTTGTGTGAGTGTATGTGTGTCTGTTTGTGGATGAAACTCTGTGTGTTTGTATGAATGTATGTCTGTGTGTGTGTTTTTATAAGTTTGTGTGAGTGTATGTGTGTCTGTTTGTGGATGAAACTGTGTGTGTTTGTATGAATGTATGTCTGTGTGTGTGTTTTTATAAGTTTGTGTGAGTGTATGTGTGTCTGTTTGTGGATGAAACTGTGTGTGTTTGTATGAATGTATGTCTGTGTGTTTTTTATAAGTTTGTGTGGGTGTATGTGTGTCTGTTTGTGGATGAAACTGTGTGTGTTTGTATGAATGTATGTCTGTGTGTGTGTTTTTATAAGTTTGTGTGGGTGTATGTGTGTCTGTTTGTGGATGAAACTGTGTGTGTTTGTATGAATGTATGTCTGTGTGTGTGTTTTTATAAGTTTGTGTGGGTGTATGTGTGTCTGTTTGTGGATGAAACTGTGTGTGTTTGTATGAATGTATGTCTGTGTGTGTGTTTTTATAAGTTTGTGTGAGTGTATGTGTGTCTGTTTGTGGATGAAACTGTGTGTGTTTGTATGAATGTATGTCTGTGTGTGTGTTTTTATAAGTTTGTGTGAGTGTATGTGTGTCTGTTTGTGGGTGAAACTATGTGTGTGTTTGTATGAATGTATGTCTGTGTGTGTTTTTTATAAGTGTGTGTTTGTGTCAATATATGTGTGCCTGTTCGTTTATATTTATATTCTCATACCGTTAAATTAGCAGTTAATACATTTGCTTACATTTGGTTAATTTACACTGCATACAAAAATAATAATATATATTTCTTTTGGATGTTGATACTTATTTGTTTACAATATTGAAAAAAATGTTTTTATTCTAAAAATTCCTCTCATACCTACAGCTGTTCCATTTGAATTTAAGTGGCTTCAGTTTCCAGTCAAACTAAGGTTTGTTATTTCAATTAACAAATCTCAGGGTCAATCCCTCAAGGTAGTTGGACTTGATCTCTCTACTAGGTGCTTCTCCCAAGGTCAACTCTATGTTGGTTGTTTACCAGTTGGAAGCAGCAAAAATTTATTCATTTGGACGCCAACAAAAGTTACACAAGGAATATTGTTTTCCCTGACAGATTTTCATTTCTAAATTCTATTATCATTACAATTTGGATATCTTTTTATAAAATATAGACATTTTGAAATAATTATGAGAAAAACAATATATCTTCATATTTATTGTTTACTAATCTGAATAAGAACAGCAGTAACCCGGGCTACGCCGGGTTGTTCAACTAGTTATTTAAATATATATATAGAATCATTATTTTATATATAAGAAGTAAATTTGGATACACACCAGTCCACACTATAAAATAGTCGTGTAGATGTCACGACAAAAAGCACCCGGCACTCACTGTAAATGAGGTTGGCGTTAGGAAGGGCATCCAGCTGTAGAAATCAAGCCAGAATCAGTTCCTGTATGAGCAAGGCATGGTCAGCCGACCGGACACTGCCCACAACAGGACAACCCGTCTAACCCATGCTAGCGTGGAAGAACGGACGTAAAACGGTGATGATGACACACATATATATATATAAGGGAGCGAAGCTTACCTCAATTTTATTTTCTTCAAAAGCTGCCACAAATTTCTCCAAAGTAATAATATTTGTGTGGTCCTTGTCCATCTTCATTACAACGTCATTAATTTCAGTGTTGCTGATGTTCTTGATGAGGTCTTTTAACAGGTGTCGTATATCTATGCTGGTTAACCACCCACGTTTGTTCTGAAATAGACA
>OZ024759.1:12622667-12630167 GCA_964016885.1 Eledone cirrhosa | reverse complement strand
TTTCCTTCAGTTTACACATGCTTACGTAACCCTTTAAGAAGGGGTCGTGGTTTAGGAAACTCCTTCGGATTTTATAGGGGTTCTGTCTAATCTATCAGAAAAGTAAAGAAAATAACACAATAAATAAGGAGCGGTGTGGTGTGGTGTAGTGTAGTGTAGTGTGGTGTGGTGTGATCTGGTGTGGTGTGGTGTGGTATGGTATGGTGTGGTATGGTTTGGTATGGTGTGGTGTGGTGTGGTGTGGTGTGGTGTGGTGTGGTGTGGTGTGGTATGGTATGGTATGGTATGGTTTGGTGTGGTGTGGTGTGGTGTGGTATGGTATGGTGTGGTGTGGTGTGATCTGGTGTGGTGTGGTATGGTGTGGTGTGGTATAGTATGGTATGGTGTGGTATGGTGTGGTGTGGTATGGTGTGGTGTGGTATGGTATGGTGTGGTATGGTATGGTGTGGTATGGTATGGTATGGTGTGGTATAGTATGGTATGGTGTAGTATGGTGTGGTATGGTATGGTATGGTATGGGAGCCCCTACATGGACACACTAGAAGAGGAAGACCAAGGTTAACATATGTTGATGCCCTAAGGACAGACACTGGTCTGTTGGAGATGCAGGATATGGCAGCGATAATGAGGGACAGAGACCGCTGGAGAGAACTCGTCCATGGATCTCGGGAATTTTACCCGCCTTAGATAGATGGTGTGGTGTGGTGTGGTGTGATCTGGTGTGGTGTGGTGTGGTATGGTATGGTGTGGTATGGTATGGTGTGGTATAGTATGGTATGGTGTAGTATGGTGTGGTATGGTATGGTATGGTGTGGTATAGAATGGTATGGTGTGGTGTGGTATGGTATGGTATGGTGTGGTATAGTATGGTATGGTATGCTGTGGTATAGAATGGTATGGTGTGGTGTGGTATGGTATGGTGTGGTATGGTATGGTATGGTATGGTGTGGTGTGGTATAGAATGGTATGGTGTGGTGTGGTATGGTATGGTGTGGTATGGTGTGGTATGGTATGGTATGGTATGGTGTGGTGTGGTGTGGTGTGGTATAGAATGGTGTGGTATGGTGTGGTGTGGTGTGGTATGGTATGCTGTGGTATGTATGATGTAGTGTGGTATGGTATGGTGTGGTATAGTATGGTATAGTATGGTATGGTGTAGTATGGTGTGGTATGGTATGGTATGGTGTGGTATAGAATGGTATGGTGTGGTGTGGTATGGTATGGTATGGTGTGGTATAGTATGGTATGGTATGCTGTGGTATGTATGGTGTAGTGTGGTATGGTATGGTGTGGTATAGTATGGTATGGTATGCTGTGGTATGTATGGTGTAGTATGCTGTGGTATGGTGTGGTATAGTATGGTATGCTGTGGTATGTATGGTGTAGTATGCTGTGGTATGGTGTGGTATAGTATGGTATGCTGTGGTATGTATGGTGTAGTATGCTGTGGTATGGTGTGGTATAGTATGGTATGCAGTAGCTCATATGATGACCACCAGTTTAATTAAATGACCTTCATGTCATGAAAACCGGCAACTTCTCAGATAATCAACATTCAACAATGGGTTGACACAACTGCTTCGGTTACCTGAGAAGTCTATCAGTATGTAGGTGTACATTTTTCTGTTGAAACTGGCTGAAACTGGTCACTCAAACTGATGTTAAGCTATTGTTCTCAAAATAAATACATTCAAAATCTCATAGATTTGATATTATGTGAGATAATTATGTGAAGTAAAGCATTTACCATGAAAATATAATAGTATATACAGAGTAATGTGAATGCTAAAGGGTTAATCTTAGAAAACTGAACAAACAAGATTTCAACACGCTTTATATTCAAACACATCGTGTTGCTAAAGGTGAGGTAAATATATCCCCCCACCCCCACCCCACCACACACCCACACTACCCCCACCACACCACAATATACCATTGCATGGTTCCAGTCATGGGCAGACAGGATGGAGAAGATATTGACCCAAGAGGATGGTGAGGGAGACGTGCTGGAACAGTCACTCCACCTTGTGGGGCTTTCTTGTACCTGTGGGTAGCCACTGATAGCAGTGAGTAGGGAGGTGATCCAGGGGCCAAGAATGCCAGAAGTCTCCACTGCTATGGGCTTAACCACCAACCTATCAGAGAGTGGCTGATACTTGCCCTAGGAGATAAAAAGGACAGATCCTGAACACTATAGATCTTGCTTGCAGTCTGACCTGGACACAATGCAACAGTGGATCTCAGACTGGCAACTCAAGCTAGCTGTTGACAAGTGCACCACCATGCATTTTGGGAGTAAAAACCCACCGTCCACATACTCCCTCCACAGCACTAATATCAAGAAGTCTTCTTGTGAATGTGACGTGGGCATTACGGTCAGCAGCGATTTGCGTTGGCTGAGGCACGTCTCTAAAATTGTCAAGAGGGCCGAGGGTGTCTTAGCATCACTCAGCAAGACCTTTGTCAGCCGCTCTCCAGATATCTATTTAAAGCTGTATATAGCTATGGTGCGGCCACACTTAGAATTTGCATCACCAGTCTGGAACCCCTATCTTACTCAGAACATTGACCGCCTGGAAACTGTTCAGAGACGTGCAACCAAGCGAATACCCTCCATCAGGCATCTACCATACTCTGAGCGCCTTGCTTCCCTGGGCATGGATACATTGAAGCTCCAACGCCTGGCAACTGACTTGGTAAACACCCACAAAATTGTTAACCATCTTGCCAACAACAACCCTGAGTACCTTTTTGATTTCCATGTGTCTAACACACGTGGACATGCCCACAAAGTAAGAAAATAGCACAGTTCCCATGACTTTCGGAAACATTTTTTCACGCTCAGAGTTGCTGAAGCATGGAACAAACTACCTGCATCAGTTGTTAGCTGTCGAGACACTGCATCCTTTAAGGCCTCCATGCTTCCCGAGATCCACCAACACTACAGCTAACACATACACACATGTACTTCCCTGACATTTGTGTATTATTCTATGTACTATACATACACCTTTGACGAGTTGTAGTGCACCTGAGCACTTTACACAATAATTTCATTATTATTGTTATTAAGGATAAGTCCACCTCATGGCCCCAGTCCGATAGAATGGAGAAGACATTCAATTTGAAGGGAGACAGATTACATATGAATCTGTAGAATATGTCTGCAAACATTTCATCTACAGACATTTTGTCCACATTCAATTAGTACAGCTTTTAACTTGTAAATCTCTCTCTCTCTCTCTTCCCTCACATCTCTCTCTCTCTCTCTTTCCTCCCTTCTCTTCCCTTTCTCTTTCCTCCCTTCTCTCTCTCTCTCTCTTCCCTTCCCTTTCTTTTTCCTCCCTTCTCTCTCCTTCTTCTCTCTCTCTCTTCCCCTCCCTTTCTCTTTCCTCCCTTCTCTCTCTCTCTCTTCCCTTCCTCTTTCCTCCATTCTCTCTCTCTCTTCCCCTCCCTTTCTCTCTCTCTCTCTCTTCCCTTCCTCTTTCCTCCATTCTCTCTCTCTCTTCCCTTCCCTTTCCTTTTCCTCCCTTCTCTCTCTTCCCTTCCCTTTCCTTTCCCTCCTCTCTCTCTCTCTCTCTCTCTCTCTCTCTCTCTCTCCTCCCTTCTCTCTCTCTCTCTCTCTCTCTTCCCGTCTCCCTCCCCTCCCACCAACAATACCATTCTACCTCCTCCCAACCCTGTCACCAACCCCATATTTCCCTGTTCTGGCCCCTAAACACTCTGCTGTCAGCAACACCAGTCTCTCCTCAATCTATAAATATTATCAAGTCAAAACATAAAACCAAGTCTCTAAAAATCCTCCATTTTCCAGTCTGTTCCCACTTGTAAAAATACACCATTTTATTGACACTAGAATTTCCTTCCATAAACTGACGGTGTATGTGTATATGTGTGTGTGTGTATGTACGTGTGTGTATATGTATGTGTGTGTGTATGTATGTGTGTGTATATGTGTGTGTGTGTGTGTGTATGTGTATGTACGTGTGTATGTGTGTGTGTGTATGTGTGTGTGTGTATGTGTATGTACGTGTGTGTGTGTGTATGTGTATGTACGTGTGTGTATGTGTGTGTGTGTATCTACGTGTGTGTATGTGTGTGTGTATGTGTATGTACGTGTGTGTATGTGTGTGTGTGTGTATGTGTATGTACGTGTGTGTATGTGTGTATGTGTATGTACGTGTGTATATGTGTATGTACGTGTATGTGTATGTGTATGTGTATATGTGTGTGTGTGTACGTGTGTGTATGTGTGTGTGTGTATGTGTATGTACGTGTGTGTATGTGTATGTACGTGTGTGTATGTGTGTGTGTGTATCTACGTGTGTGTATGTGTGTGTGTATGTGTATGTACGTGTGTGTATGTGTGTGTGTGTATGTGTATGTACGTGTGTGTATGTGTGTGTGTATGTGTATGTACGAGTGTGTATGTGTATGTACGTGTGTGTATGTGTGTGTGTATGTGTGTGTGTATGTGTGTGTGCGTGTGCATTGCATACATTTATATGTATGAGTATATAAATACAAATGTGCAAACACAGACACACGTACAAAAATATACACTCACACACACACACACTTCTACATTCACACACATACACAGCTTACTTCTACTGATGACCACCCCCTCCCTTCCTTTTACACACATACATTCACACAGGCAGCAGATGTAAAGAGAGAGGAGTAGTATGAGGTAGTGAAACTACTCCCCTCTCTTTACATGTTGTACACAGGCAGCAGATGTAAAGAGAGAGGAGTAGTATGAGGTAGTCAAATTACTCCCCTCTCTTTACATGTTGTACACAGGCAGCAGATGTAAAGAGAGGAGTAGTATGAGGTAGTCAAACTACTCCCCTCTCTTTACATGTTGTACACAGGCAGCAGATGTAAAGAGAGAGGAGTAGTATGAGGTAGTGAAACTACTCCCCTCTCTTTACATGTTGTACACAGGCAGCAGATGTAAAGAGAGAGGAGTAGTATGAGGTAGTCAAATTACTCCCCTCTCTTTACATGTTGTACACAGGCAGCAGATGTAAAGAGAGGAGTAGTATGAGGTAGTCAAACTACTCCTCTCTCTTTACATGTTGTACACAGGCAGCAGATGTAAAGAGAGAGGAGTAGTATGAGGTAGTCAAACTACTCCCCTCTCTTTACATGTTGTACACAAGCAGCAGATGTAAAGAGAGAGGAGTAGTATGAGGTAGTCAAACTACTCCTCTCTCTTTACATGTTGTACACAGGCAGCAGATGTAAAGAGAGAGGAGTAGTATGAGGTAGTCAAACTATTCCCCTCTCTTTACATGTTGTACACAGGCAGCAGATGTAAAGAGAGAGGAGTAGTATGAGGTAGTCAAACTACTCCCCTCTCTTTACGTGTTGTACACAGGCAGCAGATGTAAAGAGAGAGGAGTAGTATGAGGTAGTAAAACTACTCCCCTCTCTTTACGTGTTGTACACAGGCAGCAGATGTAAAGAGAGAGGAGTAGTATGAGGTTGTCAAACTACTCCCCTCTCTTTACGTGTTGTCACAGAATCACAGAAATTTATATATAGATTCAAAAGAATCTATCAATCTGACCACATTGCTTTGCATCTCTCTCCAACAGTCTTCCCTTTCATACAGATAATTTTGGTAGGGACCATTGGTTTTCGTCACCTTTGTTGAGACACTTATTCTGTCTGTACAGTTGTGCTCCGGTATTCGCGAGGGGTTATGTTCCTAGAGCATCCGCGAAGAGTGAAAAACCACGAATATTGGACGTTGTCCAAAAAATATCTATAAACGTCAAAATATAACGTAAAATATAGGCCGGCAAATACAGTATACTGTTATTAATAATTTAGTGTTAACCCTTTAGTATTCACATTACTCTATATATACTATTATATTTTCATGGTAAAGACTTTACCTCACATAATATCTCAGATAACATTTACATTACTCTATATATACTATTATATTTTCATGGTTAAGGCTTTATCTCACATAATATCTCAGATAACATTCACATTGCTCTATATATACTATTATATTTTCATGGTAAAGACTTTACCTCACATAATATCTCACATAACATTTACATTACTCTATATATACTACTGTATTTTCACAGTAAAGACTTTACCTCACATAATATCTCACATAACATTCACAGTACTCTATATATACTATTGTATTTTCATGGTAAAGACTTTACCTCACATAATATCTCACATAACATTCACATTACTCTATATATACTATTGTATTTTCACAGTAAAGGCTTTACCTCACATAATATCTCACATAACATTTACATTACTCTAAAGTACCAGTAATGTACTGGGTTATTGCTGGCCTTGTGCCTAAAGTAGAAACAATTATATTTTCATGGTAAAGGCTTTACCTCACATAATAACGAATCTATGAGATTTTGAAAGTATTCATTTTGAGAATACCGTAACATCAGTTTGAGCGACCAGTTACAGCTGGTTTGAATGGAAAAAGGTAGAGAATTCTGGCCGGTTTTGGCCGGTGTGAACATTAAAGGGTTAAATATTAATCTTTCTTTAATATTTAACACTGCACCTCTAAGCATTGAGCACACTTCACTTCACTTCACTATCAGCGTCCAGTATACTGTATCACAATTTTGTTCTCTCCTCCACTCTTATGATACATGTCTCTTCTTTTATATATATATATATATATATATATATATATATATATATATATATTTCGTTTCTGAATTTGTTTAGCAAGATTCTTTATCTGAAATCGTGTGTTGAAACCGATATTGTTATACTTTGGGAGGGTCATGTTGCCAATAAGAAACACACGCACCAGTTGCTTTCACTTCAATTTATTATATATTTATAAATTTACAAATTAATAAATTTCTGGTTGGTTGGTTGGTTCCACAACCAGATAGTTGTTTATATATAGTCATAGTTCTTTCGTCACACACTTTGTGACCTCTTCAGTGACTGGGGATTCCTTTCTTTGTTTCTGTGCCTCTCCTTTGTTCTGTCCTACGCCATTTTGGCAAGGCACAGAAACAAAGAAAGGAATCCCCAGTCACTGAAGAGGTCACAAAGTGTGTGACGAAAGAACTATGACTATATAAAAACAACTATCTGGTTGTGGAACCAACCAACCAACCAGAAATTTATAAATTTGTAACTTTATAAATATATAATAAATTGAAGTGAAAGCAACTGGTGCGTGTGTTTCTTATTGGCAACATGACCCTCCCAAAGTATAACAATATATATATATATATATCCAGTGAATTTTCAACCGTCAAGGTTGTTTTCCATGGTTATGTCACTATTTATAAAACAAATTTTGTATTTTATCTGATGAAAGCGCACCAAGATTGGCTTGGTTGCCCTGGAAATATATAAATATATATAATAAAATAATTATGGTTTTATAAATATAGTTTCCATTTATTAATATATTGTATATATATATATATAATATATATATATATATATATTTGTATGGCGGTAACCACA
>OZ024759.1:12590167-12617667 GCA_964016885.1 Eledone cirrhosa | reverse complement strand
AAGAATAGGGAAATATAAAAAAAAAATTAAAAGAGAGAAAGAAAGATTCCGTCGGAGCGCTTGCCATCTCCGCGGTGTAGCCTTGCTGGTTCCAGTTGGGGTGGAGAGCCAGCTGCATCCAGGCTTCTTCTCAATACCTTGTTGAGGGCAGTGTGTCGGGGTAACCAGCCTGCGCTCTGGCAGCAGGACAGAGGGTGCAGGGCGAACTTGTCAACAACCGCCCCACAGCAGCATTTATGTAGCACACACACACGGAGGCCAACACGCTGGGCTACTCCGATGCGCATGCACTCATCATCAAGTAGGGCACCGGTTGATGAGGAGTGCACCGAATTGAGCTACACGCCGCTGTTGGGCTGAGAAGCGGAGTGTAGACAGGCGAGGTGGTGTTGGTCCAAGCTGGACTCGATCCGCCTGATAGAAGACCTGCAATTGTTTTCTATTGTGTATCAACCTGTTACACATGTTTCTCAAATAATTGATACAAAGTCACCCATTATTGATCTGCCCTTCAGACTTGTCACTTAACAAACACTGTATCTTTTGTTGAATCACTGGATCGATAATGGAGTTAGGTCCATAACTTCTATGGGTAACCTTGAGCCAATCTTCTGTGAAACGCTCATAATAGGTCAATTTACAATTAAAAAAATGTAGTTTATATATATATATATATATATATAAGCAATGAGTTATTTAATTTGTTGAGTATTCAACAAATTTAGTTTATAACAGATTAGAAGCACTCAATAGAATTTCTTCTGGAGTATAATATCAATGATATTAGTAAATGGAAACTATCTTTATAAAACCATATTTATTTTATTATATATATTTCAAGGGTACCAAAATTTTTGTACGCTCTCATCAGATAAAATACAAAAGTTGTTTTACAGAACTCAAAATGTTAAGTTCTAGTTTTGAATATGTCACTATCTGTAAAACAACTTTTGTATTTTATCTGATGAAGGCATACAAAAATTTTGGTACCCTTGAAATATATATAATAAAATAAATATGGTTTTATAAAGATAGTATCCATTTAATCGAAAGGTTGTGAGTTCAATTCTCAGACCGGGTGATGTGTTGTTTCCTTGAGCAAGACACTTTATTTCACATTGCTCCAGTTTACTCAGCTGTAGAAATGAGATGATAGGGACTGAGAATTGAACTCACAACCTTTCGATTGCAAGCTCAATGTTCTAACCACTAAGCCATGTGCCTCCATATATATATGTGTATCTATATATATATAATATAAATAATGAAATTATTGTGTAAAGTGCTCAGGTGCACTACAACTCGTCAAAGGTGCATGTATAGTACATAGAATAATATACAATGTCAGGGAAGTGAACAGTGTATGAGTCATGATATACATGTGTGCATGTGTGTGGAGGGGGAACATTAGGTGTAGTGTTGGCTAATCTCAGGAAGCATGGAGGCCTTAAAGGATGCAGAGTCTCGACAGCTAACAACTGATGCAGGTAGTTTGTTCCATAGAGGTTTTAAAGGATGTAGTGTCTCGACAGCTAACAACTGATGCAGGTAGTTTGTGCCATGGAGGTTTTAAAGGATGCAGAGTCTCGACAGCTAACAACTGATGCAGGTAGTTTTTTCCATGCTTCAGCAACTCTGAGCGTGAAAAAATGTTTCCGAAAGTCATGGGAACTGTGCTGTTTTCTTACTTTGTGGGCATGTCCACGTGTGTTAGACACATGGAAATCAAAAAGGTACTCAGGGTTGTTGTTGGCAAGATGGTTAACAATTTTGTGGGTGTTTACCAAGTCAGTTGCCAGGCGTCGGAGCTTCAATGTATCCTTGCCCAAGGAAGCAAGGCGTTCAGAGTATGGTAGATGCCTGATGGAGGGTATTCGCTTGGTTGCACGTCTCTGAACAGTTTCCAGGAGGTCAATGTTCTGAGTAAGATAGGGGTTCCAGACTGGTGATGCAAATTCTAAGTGTGGCCGCACCATAGCCATGTACAGCCTTAAATAGATAGTTGGAGAGCGGCTGACAAAGGTCTTGCTGAGTGATGCTAAGACACCCTCCGCCCTCTTGACAATTTTAGAGACGTGCTTCGTCCAAAGCAAATCGCTGCTGACCGTAATGCCCAGGTCACGTTCACAAGAAGACTTCTTGATGTTAGTGCTGTGGAGGGAGTGCTGTGGATGCTGGGTTTTTACTCCCAAAATACATGGTGGTGCACTTGTCAACAGCTAGCTTGAGTTGCCAGTCTGAGATCCAATGTTGCATTGTGTCCAGGTCAGACTGTAAGCAAGATCTATAGTGTTCAGGATCTGTCCTTTTTATCTCAAGGTACAGCTTGATGTCGTCTGCGTACTTTAGTACTGTGGCATTCTTTAAGTTGGCATCTATGTCATTAATATATGCCACAAACAAAAGGGGGCCAAGAACAGATCCCTGTGGTACACCAGATGACATCTCATGTGGTGAGGAATGCTGTCCCAGAACCATGACTACCTTTCTTCGACTGAGAATGAAGGACTTCAACCAGTTTAAAAGCTCATCTCTCACACCCATTGCAGAGAGTTTTGCCATAAGCCTTTTGTGTGGCACAGGTATGTATTTATGTATGTATGTGCCTCTACAAGAGCATTGTGCTGCCGACAGTGCTTTACGCAAGTGAAACCTGGAAGAGCTCAGCAAAGATAGAGAGACAGCTGAACTCATTCCACTAGTGGTGTCTGTGAAGGATTCTTTGTGTGTCCTGGAGCGACCAAGTGCGAAAGGAGGAAATCCTACGGAGAGCCGTGTCGTGGACACTGCAGAGGCTGATTATTGAGCCCTGGTACCGCCTAGCTGGCCATATGAACGACACTCGAAAACAGCAATGAACTGGACTCCACCTGGCGCCAAATGGAAGCAGGGTTGCCCCAGGATCACCTGGCGATGAGTATTCCAAAAAGACCTGATGGCGGCCAACATCACTTGGCACGGGTGCGAAGAAGCCGCCACTGATCGTGATCCTTGCCGATGAGTCACTGCTCGATGCCCCAAAAGGCGTGGAAGAACCTAACACTAAGATATATATATATATAATAGTGGTAATAGCAATAATATTATTGATAAATGGGTGGTGGATTGGCAGTATCAATAGAGGGTCAGATACTATGCTTTGCAGCATGGAGTTACGGCCCTTTACGGTCTGAGTTCAAATCCCGGCGAGGTTAACTTTGCCTTTCATCCTTATGGAGTCGATAAAATAAAGTACCAGTAATGCACTGGGGTAATTGCTGGCCTTGTACCAAAACTGGAAACAGGCCGTGTAGGTAACATGGTGAAAACCTCCCAGTTCCACACTGTAAATGTGGTTGGTGATAGGAAGGGCATCCAGCTGTAGAAAACCTGCCAGACAGTCCTATACGAGCGAGACACGGTCACCCGACCAATCTTGCCTCAAATGGGACAACTCCCATCTAACCCATGCTAGCGTGGAAGATGGACGTTAAACGATGATGATGATGAAGTATTAAACATTTTGAATTGGAACATTTGCAGAGGAGGAGGAGGAGATGGGAAAATTAAAGACATTTACCATCTGAGGAACTGGAGCAGGAATTAGAAATATCCAGACTGATGCCAAGATGTTTGAGAAAACTGTTGTAGTCAACGTTTCCACCATAAAACGACATCTGTGTCTGACATAATCTGGAAAACAAAGCAAATATATATATTGTATATATATATAGACCCGCCTTACCTAAATACAAAGTAAAACCTACTACAGTCAGTAGGCATCTCTAACAAAATACACCCCCGTCCCACCCACCCCACCCCAGCCACACCGCCCCTTTCAATGTAAAGTTATGTTGGTGCCACAACATCCAGGCCTACACGGCCACATTACAGCGTGAACTGTGTGTTTTTTTGACGTGACACCTAAACAAATGAGATCGTGTAGGTGTCACGTCAAAAAAACACACAGTTCACGCTGTAATGTGGCCGTGTAGGCAACACGGTAAAAACCTCCCAGCCCCACACTGTAAATGTGGTTGGTGTTAGGAAGGGCATCCAGCTGTGGAAAACCCGCCAGATAGTCCTATGCGAGCAAGATAACCACTCTTGCCTCAAGTGGGAAAACCCTCCGTCCAAACCCATGCAAGCGTGGAACACAGACGTTAAACGATGATGATGATGATGATGATGATGATTATATATATAATATAGAACTGTATATATATAATATAAATGAAGTAATTCCGTCGGAAAAGTCCAGGAAAAAAGAGTGCTCTATGTAGGTAACAGAGCATAATAGTTATGTAATAAACAACCTAAGGCAATTATTCAATTTACCAGTGGTTTCTTAAAAGCAAAAAATTTTGCTTTCAATCATCATTCTGATGATTGAAACCACTGGTAAATGGAATAATTGCCTTATGTTGTTTATTACATAACTATATATAATATATATATATAATTGTTTCTACTTTAGGCACAATATCAACTAGAAATAGGTTGACATCTAGCGCGGAAAATAGACGTTAAACGAAGATGATGATGATGATATATAAAATAAATACATGAAACAATCACAGGGAATAATTAGTAAAGAATGTAGGCGCACATAGCTATATATAATATATATATATATATGCCTCCATGGAGGCACATGGCTTAGTGGTTAGAGCATTGGCCTTGCAATCAAAAGGTTGTGAGTTCAATTCTCAGACCGGGTGATGTGTTGTTTCCTTGAGCAAGACACTTTATTTCCCATTGCTCCAGTTTACTCAGCTGTAGAAATGATATGGACCCCAGTCCCTATCATTCCACTGCAAAGTGGTCGTGGAGGTGCCACGGCAAAAAAACCACCCAGCACTCCGTGTAAATGAGCTGGGTGTTAGGAAGGGCATCCAGCTGTAGAAATCAAGCCAGAATCAGTTCCCGTCCCACCCTTGCAAGCAGGAAAAAAGCGGACGTAAAATGAAATGATGATGATATATATTATATACATATATATATATATATATATATATATATATAATATAGAACTGCGAATATATATATTGTATATATATATATATAATTGTTTCTACGTTAGGCACAAGGCCAGCAATTACCCAGTGTATTACTGGTACTTTATTTTATCAACCCCGTAAGGATGAAAGGCAAAGTCAACCTCGGCGGGATTTGAACTCAGACCGTAAAGGGACGTAACTATGCTGGAAAGCATGGTGTCCGACCCTCTACCGATACTGCCAATCCACCGCCCTTATATATATATATATAATATAGAACTGTTTCATTCGGGAGAAATCATCAGGCTTCCTGATGATTTCTCCCGAATGAAACAGTTCTAGTCCTGTAGAAGCCTTTTCTATATTAAATATTTATACTCTGCTATGTATTGAGTACCTTACTTACTGTGGTTACCCCCGATTGAACCCGGGATAAACTTATATATCATCAACGTTTAACGTCCATGTTCCACGCTTGCATGGGTCTGGACGGGAATTGTCCCACTTGAGGCAAGATTGGTCGTCTTGCTCATATAGGACTGCCTGGCGGGTTTTCTACAGTTGGATGCCCTTCCTAACACCAACCACATTGTAAAAGGTAAGCAGAAATAACAACACAATCGGTTAATTCTTGAAATAGCAGGAAGAGGGTCTTAACGTTTCAGACGCTAGTCCTTCATCAGAAGAAAGAAAGAGAAATTAGATAGATTGCTTACTTGTCAAATTGTTGGTCAGATAATCGACAGCAGAACTTGTCCATGATTTTTCGAAAATTATCCCATTGAATTTTTCCATTTAAGTTGTAGTCAAACATGTGGAAGTTCTTCAGGATTGTGGGGGTGTCTTGTTTTAACTGTGTAGAAGAGGGGAGATAACTGGGGATTAGGTGAGGTAGAACAGCACCAACACTACCAACACCAACAGCACCACCACCAGCAACACCAACACCACCAACAACAACACCAACAACACCACCACCAACAACAGCACCAACAACAACAACACCAACAACAACAACACCAACACCAACAACACCACCACCAACAACATCACCAACACCAACAACAACAACAACACCAACAACAACAACACCACCACCAACAACAGCACCAACACCAACAACAACAACACCAACACCAACAACACCAACAACAACAACAACAACACCAACACCAACAACACCACCAACAACAACAGCACCACCACCAGCAACACCAACACCACCAACAACAACACCAACAACACCACCACCAACAACAGCACCAACAACAACAACACCAACAACAACAACACCAACACCAACAACACCACCACCAACAACATCACCAACACCAACAACAACAACAACACCAACAACAACAACACCACCACCAACAACAGCACCAACACCAACAACAACAACACCAACACCAACAACACCAACAACAACAACAACACCACCAACACCAACAACACCACCAACAACAACAGCACCAACACCAACAACAACACCAACAACAACAACAACAACACCAACAACACCACCAACAACAACAGCACCAACACCAACAACACCACCAACAACAACAACAACACCAACAACAACAACACCACCACCAACAACAACAACACCAACAACAACACCAACAACAGCACCAACACCAACAACAACAACAACACCAACAACAACAACACCACTAACAACAACACCAACACCAACACCAGCAACAACAACAGCACCAACACCAACAACAACAACAACACCAACAACAACAACACCACTAACAACAACAACAACACCAACAACACCAACAACAACAACAGCACCAACACCAACAACAACAACAACAACACCGCCAACAACACCAACACCAGCAACAACAACACCACCAACAACACCAACACCAGCAACAACAACAACACCAACAACACCACCACCAACACCAGCAACAACAACAACACCACCAACAACACCAACACCAGCAACAACAACAACAACAACAGCACCAACACCAACAACAACAACAACAACACCACCAACAACAACAACAGCACCAACACCAACAACAACAACAACAACACCGCCAACAACAACAACAGCACCAACACCAACAACAACAACAACAACACCGCCAACACCAACAACAACAACAACAACACCGCCAACAACAACAACAGCACCAACACCAACAACAACAACAACAACACCACCAACAACAACAACAGCACCAACACCAACAACAACAACAACAACACCGCCAACAACAACAACACCACCAACAGCACCAACACCAGCAACAACAACAACACCAACAACACCACCACCAACACCACCAACAACAACAACAGCACCAACACCAACAACAACAACAACAACAACACCAACGGCACCAACACCAGCAACAACAACAACACCACCAACAACACCAACACCAACAACAACAACAACAGCACCAACACCAACAACAACAACAACAACACCGCCAACAACAACAACAGCACCAACACCAACAACAACAACAACAACACCACCAACAACAACAACAGCACCAACACCAACAACAACAACAACAACACCGCCAACAACAACAACACCGCCAACAACAACAACAACAACACCACCAACAACAACAACAACACCAACAACACCACCACCAACACCACCAACAACAACAACAGCACCAACACCAACAACAACAACAACAACAACACCAACAACAACAACACCACCAACAGCACCAACACCAGCAACAACAACAACACCACCACCAACACCACCAACAACAACAACAGCACCAACAACAACAACAACAACAACACCAACAACAACAACACCACCAACAGCACCAACACCAGCAACAACAACAACACCAACAACACCACCACCAACACCACCAACAACAACAACAGCACCAACACCAACAACAACAACAACAACAACACCAACAACAACAACACCACCAACAGCACCAACACCAGCAACAACAACAACACCACCAACAGCACCAACACCAACAACAACAACAACAACACCGCCAACAACAACAACAGCACCAACACCAACAACAACAACAACAACACCACCAACAACAACAACAGCACCAACACCAACAACACCACCAACAACAACAACAACAACAGCACCAACACCAACAACAACAACAACAACACCGCCAACAACAACAACAGCACCAACACCAACAACAACAACAACAACACCACCAACAACAACAACAGCACCAACACCAACAACAACAACAACAACACCGCCAACAACAACAACAGCACCAACACCAACAACAACAACAACAACACCACCAACAACAACAACAGCACCAACACCAACAACAACAACAACAACACCGCCAACAACAACAACACCACCAACAGCACCAACACCAGCAACAACAACAACACCAACAACACCACCACCAACACCACCAACAACAACAACAACAACACCAACAACAACAACACCACCAACACCAACAACAACAACAACAACACCACCAACAACAACAACAGCACCAACACCAACAACAACAACAACAACACCGCCAACAACAACAACACCAACAACAGCACCAACACCAGCAACAACAACAACACCACCAACAACACCAACACCAACAACAACAACAACAGCACCAACACCAACAACAACAACAACAACACCAACAACAACAACAGCACCAACACCAACAACAACAACAACAACAACACCAACAACAACAGCACCAACACCAGCAACAACAACAACACCAACAACACCACCACCAACACCAGCAACAACAACAACACCACCAACAACACCAACACCAGCAACAACAACAACAACAACAACACCACCACCAACAACAACAACACCACCAACAACAACAACAGCACCAACACCAACAACAACAACAACAACACCACCAACAACAACAACACCACCAACAACAACAACAGCACCAACACCAACAACAACAACAACAACACCACCAACAACAACAACACCACCAACACCAACAACACCACCAACAGCACCAACACCAACAACAACAACAACAACACCGCCAACAACACCACCAACAACAGCAACAGCACCAACACCAACAACAACAACAACAACACCACCAACAACAACAACACCACCAACAACAACACCACCACCAACAGCAACAGCACCAACACCAACAACAACAACAACAACACCACCAACAACAACAACACCACCAACAACAACACCACCACCAACAGCAATATAGTAGCTGTAGTGATGTGAAGCAATAATTACCAGGAAAGAAGAAAGCAAAGAAGAAGAAAAAGAAGAAGAAGGCAAAGAAGAAGGCAAAGAAGAAAGCAAAGAAGAAGAAGGCAAAGAAGAAAGCAAAGAAGAAGAAGGCAAAGAAGAAGGCAAAGAAGAAAGCAAAGAAGAAGAAAAAGAAGAAGAAGGCAAAGAAGAAGGCAAAGAAGAAAGCAAAGAAGAAGAAGGCAAAGAAGAAAGCAAAGAAGAAGAAGGCAAAGAAGAAGGCAAAGAAGAAAGCAAAGAAGAAGAAGGCAAAGAAGAAAGCAAAGAAGAAGAAGGCAAAGAAGAAAGCAAAGAAGAAGAAGGCAAAGAAGAAAGCAAAGAAGAAGAACTGACTTTTTCTTGGATGAGACTTTTGATTTCTTTCATGGATGTTGTTTCAGGAATGTAGGTAACGTTGGAAATACTGGTACGAGAGCTGCAAGTCAAGGAAGGAATGAGTAGATATAACATATATCACCACCATCACCAACGCCACCACCACCAACGCCACTACCACCAACACCATCACCAACGCCACCACCATCATTACCACTACCACCAACACCATCACCAACGCCACCACCATCATTACCACTACCACCAACACCATCACCAACGCCACCACCATCATTACCACTACCACCAACACCATCACCAACGCCACCACCAACACCACCATCATTACCACTACCACCAACACCATCACCAACGCCACCACCATCATTACCACTACCACCAACACCATCACCAACGCCACCACCATCATTACCACTACCACCAACGCCACCACCATCATTACCACTACCACCAACACCATCACCAACGCCACCACCATCATTACCACTACCACCAACACCACCACCAACACCACCATCATTACCACTACCACCAACACCATCACCAACGCCACCACCATCATTACCACTACCACCAACACCATCACCAACGCCACCACCATCATTACCACTACCACCAACACCATCACCAACGCCACCACCATCATTACCACTACCACCAACACCATCACCAACGCCACCACCAACACCACCATCATTACCACTACCACCAACACCATCACCAACGCCACCACCATCATTACCACTACCACCAACACCATCACCAACGCCACCACCAACACCACCATCATTACCACTACCACCAACACCATCACCAACGCCACCACCATCATTACCACTACCACCAACACCATCACCAACGCCACCACCATCATTACCACTACCACCAACACCATCACCAACACCACCACCAACACCACCATCATTACCACTACCACCAACACCATCACCAACGCCACCACCATCATTACCACTACCACCAACACCATCACCAACGCCACCACCAACACCACCATCATTACCACTACCACCAACACCATCACCAACGCCACCACCATCATTACCACTACCACCAACACCATCACCAACGCCACCACCAACACCACCATCATTACCACTACCACCAACACCATCACCAACGCCACCACCATCATTACCACTACCACCAACACCATCACCAACGCCACCACCAACACCACCATCATTACCACTACCACCAACACCATCACCAACGCCACCACCATCATTACCACTACCACCAACACCATCACCAACACCACCACCAACACCACCATCATTACCACTACCACCAACACCATCACCAACGCCACCACCATCATTACCACTACCACCAACACCATCACCAACGCCACCACCAACACCACCATCATTACCACTACCACCAACACCATCACCAACGCCACCACCATCATTACCACTACCACCAACACCATCACCAACGCCACCACCAACACCACCATCATTACCACTACCACCAACACCATCACCAACGCCACCACCATCATTACCACTACCACCATCACCAACGCCACCACCAACACCACCATCATCATCATCATTACCACTACAACCACCACCACCACCACCATCATCATCATTACCACCACCACCATCATCATCATTACCACCACCACCACCACCACCACCACCAACATCAACACCACCATCATCATCATTACCACCACCACCATCATCATCACCAACACTACCACCACCACCATCATTACCACCACCACCACCATCATCATTACCACTACCACCACCATCATGATCACCAACACCACCACCATCATCATCACGACCACCACCACCACCACCATCATCACCACCACCACCACCACCAACATCAACACCACCATCATCATCATTACCACCACCACCACCACCACCATCAACATCACCAACACCACCACCATCACCAACACCACCACCATCACCAACACCACCACCATCATCATCACCAACACCACCACCATCATCATTACCACTACCACCACCATCATCATCACCAACACCACCACCACCACCATCATCATTACGACCACCATCACCACCACCACCACCACCACCACCACCACCACCACCACCACCACCACCACCACCACCACCACCACCATCATCACCAACACCAACACCACCACCATCACCACCACAACCATCATCATCGTTTTTGCGTCCGCTTTTCCTAGCTTGCATGGGTTGGAGGGGTCCTTCTCAGCAGGGCAACTCTACACTTGTCGCGTACCTTCGTCATCTCCTCTGCCAGTCTTAGTGATTTAAGGTCCATTCTCACCTCTGCCAGTCTTAGTGATTTAAGGTCCATTCTCACCTCTGTCAGTCTTAGTGATTTAAGGTCCATTCTCACCTCTGTCAGTCTTAGTGATTTAAGGTCCATTCTCACCTCTGTCAGTCTTAGTGATTTAAGGTCCATTCTCACCTCTGTCAGTCTTAGTGATTTAAGGTCCATTCTCACCTCTGTCAGTCTTAGTGATTTAAGGTCCATTCTCACCTCTGCCAGTCTTAGTGATTTAAGGTCCATTCTCACCTCTGCCAGTCTTAGTGATTTAAGGTCCATTCTCACCTCTGTCAGTCTTAGTGATTTAAGGTCCATTCTCACCTCTGTCAGTCTTAGTGATTTAAGGTCCATTCTCACCTCTGCCAGTCTTAGTGATTTAAGGTCCATTCTCACCTCTGTCAGTCTTAGTGATTTAAGGTCCATTCTCACCTCTGTCAGTCTTAGTGATTTAAGGTCCATTCTCACCTCTGCCAGTCTTAGTGATTTAAGGTCCATTCTCACCTCTGTCAGTCTTAGTGATTTAAGGTCCATTCTCACCTCTGCCAGTCTTAGTGATTTAAGGTCCATTCTCACCTCTGCCAGTCTTAGTGATTTAAGGTCCATTCTCACCTCTGTCAGTCTTAGTGATTTAAGGTCCATTCTCACCTCTGCCAGTCTTAGTGATTTAAGGTCCATTCTCACCTCTGTCAGTCTTAGTGATTTAAGGTCCATTCTCACCTCTGTCAGTCTTAGTGATTTAAGGTCCATTCTCACCTCTGCCAGTCTTAGTGATTTAAGGTCCATTCTCACCTCTGTCAGTCTTAGTGATTTAAGGTCCATTCTCACCTCTGCCAGTCTTAGTGATTTAAGGTCCATTCTCACCTCTGTCAGTCTTAGTGATTTAAGGTCCATTCTCACCTCTGCCAGTCTTAGTGATTTAAGGTCCATTCTCACCTCTGTCAGTCTTAGTGATTTAAGGTCCATTCTCACCTCTGCCAGTCTTAGTGATTTAAGGTCCATTCTCACCTCTGTCAGTCTTAGTGATTTAAGGTCCATTCTCACCTCTGCCAGTCTTAGTGATTTAAGGTCCATTCTCACCTCTGCCAGTCTTAGTGATTTAAGGTCCATTCTCACCTCTGTCAGTCTTAGTGATTTAAGGTCCATTCTCACCTCTGCCAGTCTTAGTGATTTAAGGTCCATTCTCACCTCTGTCAGTCTTAGTGATTTAAGGTCCATTCTCACCTCTGTCAGTCTTAGTGATTTAAGGTCCATTCTCACCTCTGCCAGTCTTAGTGATTTAAGGTCCATTCTCACCTCTGTCAGTCTTAGTGATTTAAGGTCCATTCTCACCTCTGCCAGTCTTAGTGATTTAAGGTCCATTCTCACCTCTGTCAGTCTTAGTGATTTAAGGTCCATTCTCACCTCTGCCAGTCTTAGTGATTTAAGGTCCATTCTCACCTCTGTCAGTCTTAGTGATTTAAGGTCCATTCTCACCTCTGCCAGTCTTAGTGATTTAAGGTCCATTCTCACCTCTGTCAGTCTTAGTGATTTAAGGTCCATTCTCACCTCTGTCAGTCTTAGTGATTTAAGGTCCATTCTCACCTCTGCCAGTCTTAGTGATTTAAGGTCCATTCTCACCTCTGTCAGTCTTAGTGATTTAAGGTCCATTCTCACCTCTGCCAGTCTTAGTGATTTAAGGTCCATTCTCACCTCTGCCAGTCTTAGTGATTTAAGGTCCATTCTCACCTCTGTCAGTCTTAGTGATTTAAGGTCCATTCTCACCTCTGTCAGTCTTAGTGATTTAAGGTCCATTCTCACCTCTGTCAGTCTTAGTGATTTAAGGTCCATTCTCACCTCTGTCAGTCTTAGTGATTTAAGGTCCATTCTCACCTCTGCCAGTCTTAGTGATTTAAGGTCCATTCTCACCTCTGCCAGTCTTAGTGATTTAAGGTCCATTCTCACCTCTGCCAGTCTTAGTGATTTAAGGTCCATTCTCACCTCTGCCAGTCTTAGTGATTTAAGGTCCATTCTCACCTCTGCCAGTCTTAGTGATTTAAGGTCCATTCTCACCTCTGCCAGTCTTAGTGATTTAAGGTCCATTCTCACCTCTGCCAGTCTTAGTGATTTAAGGTCCATTCTCACCTCTGTCAGTCTTAGTGATTTAAGGTCCATTCTCACCTCTGTCAGTCTTAGTGATTTAAGGTCCATTCTCACCTCTGTCAGTCTTAGTGATTTAAGGTCCATTCTCACCTCTGCCAGTCTTAGTGATTTAAGGTCCATTCTCACCTCTGTCAGTCTTAGTGATTTAAGGTCCATTCTCACCTCTGTCAGTCTTAGTGATTTAAGGTCCATTCTCACCTCTGTCAGTCTTAGTGATTTAAGGTCCATTCTCACCTCTGCCAGTCTTAGTGATTTAAGGTCCATTCTCACCTCTGTCAGTCTTAGTGATTTAAGGTCCATTCTCACCTCTGTCAGTCTTAGTGATTTAAGGTCCATTCTCACCTCTGTCAGTCTTAGTGATTTAAGGTCCATTCTCACCTCTGTCAGTCTTAGTGATTTAAGGTCCATTCTCACCTCTGGCAGTCTTAGTGATTTAAGGTCCATTCTCACCTCTGCCCAAGTCTTTCTTTGTTGTCCTCTACTGTCGCTTCTTTCCACTGGCATTTCCTGGCAGTTCTTCACCCATCGGTCATTATCACCACCACCACCATCACGCATATCACCACCACCACCACCACCACCACCACCACCATCACACATATCACCACCACCACCACCATCACACATATCACCACCATCACCAACATCACACATATACCACCATCACCACCACACACATATACCACCACCACCATCACCACCATCATCACACATATCACCACCACCACCACCATCATCATCACACATACCACCACCACCACCACCACCATCACACATATCACCACCCCCATCATCACACATATCACCACCACCACCACCACCATCACACATATCACCACCCCCATCATCACACATATCACCACCACCACCATCATCACACATTTCACCACCACCACCACCATCATCATCACACATACCACCACCACTACCATCATCATCACACATATCACCACTTCCATCATCATCATCATCGTCACCACACATATCATCATCATCACTGCCACTACCACCACTATCATCATCACCACCACAAAGGGAACGTTTCTGTAATTCCCCCAGTATGCTTCCATGTTGGAGGAGCAAATGACATCAATCTATAATCCCGCCAAGGTTAACTTTGCCTTTCATCCTTACGGGGTCAATAAAATAAAGTACCAGTAATACACTGAATAATTGCTGGCCTTGTGCCAAAAGTAGAAACAATTATATCAGATCTGTTTGTTCTAGTCACCTCCAGCAGCCTACATTAGCTTGGAGTTTAGAACTTAACTGTTCCTTTTCATTACCATAGTTATAATGAAAGACACTGTCTATGTCATTAACCCTTCCATTACCATATTTCTAATGAAAGACACTGTCTATGTCATTAACCCTTTCATTAGCATATTTCTAATGAAAGACACTGTCTATGTCATTAACCCTTTCATTACCATATTTCTAATGAAAGACACTGCCTATGTCATTAACCCTTTCATTACCATATTTTTTAATGAAAGACACTGTCTATGTCATTAACCCTTTCATTACCATATTTCTAATAAAAGACACTGTCTATGTCATTAACCCTTTCATTACCATATTTCTAATGAAAGACACTGTCTATGTCTTTAACCCTTTCATTACCATATTTCTAATGAAAGACACTGTCTATGTCATTAACCCTTCCATTACCATATTTCTAATGAAAGACACTGTCTATGTCATTAACCCTTTCATTACCATATTTCTAATAAAAGACACTGTCTATGTCATTAACCCTTTCATTACCATAGTTATAATGAAAGACACTGTCTATGTCATTAACCCTTCCATTACCATATTTCTAATGAAAGACACTGTCTATGTCATTAACCCTTTCATTACCATATTTCTAATGAAAGACACTGTCTATGTCATTAACCCTTTCATTACCATATTTCTAATGAAAGACACTGTCTATGTCATTAACCCTTTCATTACCATAGTTATAATGAAAGACACTGTCTATGTCATTAACCCTTTCATTACCATATTTCTAATAAAAGATACTGTCTATGTCATTAACCCTTTCATTACCATAGTTATAATGAAAGACACTGTCTATGTCATTAACCCTTTCATTACCATATTTCTAATAAAAGACACTGTCTATGTCATTAACCCTTCCATTACCATATTTCTAATGAAAGACACTGTCTATGTCATTAACCCTTTCATTACCATATTTCTAATGAAAGACACTGTCTATGTCATTAACCCTTTCATTACCATATTTCTAATGAAAGACACTGTCTATGTCATTAACCCTTTCATTACCATATTTCTAATAAAAGACACTGTCTATGTCATTAACCCTTTCATTACCATATTTCTAATGAAAGACACTGTCTATGTCATTAACCCTTTCATTATCATATTTCTAATGAAAGACACTGTCTATGTCATTAACCCTTTCATTACCATATTTTTAATAAAAGACAGTCTATGTCATTAACCCTTTCATTACCATATTTCTAATGAAAGAGACTGTCTATGTCATTAACCCTTTCATTACCATATTTCTAATGAAAGACACTACCTATGTCATTAACTCTTTCATTACCATATTTCTAATGAAAGACACTGTCTATGTCATTAACCCTTCCATTACCATATTTCTAATGAATGACATTGTCTATGTCATTAAACCTTTCATTACCATATTTCTAATAAAAGACACTGTTCATGTCATTAACCCTTCCATTACCATATTTCTAATGAAATACACTGTCTATGTCATTAACCCTTTCATTACCATATTTCTAATGAAAGACACAGTCTATGTCATTAACCCTTTCATTACCATATTTCTAATGAAAGACACTGTCTATATCATTAACCCTTTCATTACCATATATCTAATGAAAAACACTGTCTATGTCATTAACCCTTTCTTCTGAAGAAGATGGGAGCTATTTGATAAAGAAGGGAGCTAGTTGAAGAAGATGGGAGTTAGTTGAAGAAGATGGAAGCAAGTTGAAAAAGATTGAAGCTAGTTGAAGAAGATGGGAGCTAGCAGAAGAAGATGGGAGCTAGCTGACGAAAATGCCAGCAGACTCTATAGATCTCAATCTTGTCTAATTTGCAGTAATTCCAGAAGCATTTCTACCGTGTTGCCATGTGGCTGTGCTGATGACACATTCACCCTAAACCATTTTCATGTCGAAAAATATTTCTTCCCCCTTAACAAGAGCTTTTGGCAAGGTTACAAATTCTCCATATTACTTACGCTCCGATCTTTCTCAAAGTAGCTAAATTGAATTGGACAAGGCAAACAGAAGAGGGAAGATGGTCGCAAGCAACAATGGCGAGCCAACACTGGTTAGCAATGACTGGCTTATAGATGAGATACAATGAGATGAAATAAGATAAGAACAAAAAGCTGAAGCAGCTAGAATCTATTAAAGACAAAACAAGATATATCTGGAATAACGAACAACTATGTGTTGTTCCTTGAGGCATTGGTGGTGGCGGTGATGGTGATGGTGGTGGTGGCGGTGATGGTGATGATGGTGGTGGTGGTGGTGGTGATGGTGGTGGCGGTGATGGTGATGATGGTGGTGGCGGTGATGGTGATGGTGGTGGCGGTGATGGTGATGATGGTGGTGGCGGCAGTGGTGGTGGTGGTGGTTGTGGCGGTAGTGGTGATGGTTGTGGCTGTGGGGGTGATAATGGTGGTGGTGGTTGTGGTGGTAGTGGTGGTTGTGGCGGTAGTGGTGATGGTTGTGGCAGTGGGGGTGATAATGGTGGTGGTGGTGGTGGTGACGGTGGTGGTGGTGACGGTGGTGGTCGTGGTTGTGGCGGTGGTGGTGGTTGTGGCAGTGGTGGTGGTGGTGGTGGTGATGATGGTGGTGGTGGTTGTGGCGGTGATGGCAGTGGTGCTGATAGTTGTGGTGGTGGCAGTGGTGATGGTGGAGGTGGTGGTGATGGTGGTGAAGGTGGTGATGGGGGGGGGGGGGGGGGGGGGCACAAGACTAAGAAGTCATAGAAATGAACTATTTTACTGTATCAATCATTAGACTGTGGTCATGCTGGGGCACCACCTTAACCCTTAATGTCCTGTACCACATGGCACCACATTTAGCAAGACATTCTTGAAAACTAACAAACCAACTCTATGACTGCATCACTTTAAATATTAAAGTCCTTACTATAATCTATATATAAATTTCTGCCAATCTGTCACAACATGTAAAGAGAGGGGAGTAGTTTCACTACCTCATACTACTCCTCTCTCTTTACATCTGCTGCTGGTGAAAAACCTATAGCAAAATAGCAGCTGCCGTTCCATTTGTTATGCTGTGTGAATGTATGTGTGTTTGTGTGAATGTATGTGTGTGTTTGTGTGAAAATATGTGTGTGTTTGTGTGAATGTATGAATGTGTTTGTGTGAAGGTATGTGTGTTTGTGTGAATGTATGTGTGCGTGTTTAAGAGAATGTATGTATGTTTGTTTGTGTGAATGTATGTGTGTGTGTTTGTGTGAATGTATGTATGTGTTTGTGTGAATGTATGTGTGTGTTTGTGTGAATGTATGTATGTGTGTGTGTTTATGTGAATGTATGTGTGTTTGTGTGAATGTATCTGTTTGTGTAAATGCATGGATGCTGAGTGAATGTATGTGTGTGTGTTTGTGTGAATGTATGTGTGTGTTTGTGTGAATGTATGTGTGCGTGTTTGTGTGAATGTATGTGTGTGTTTAAGTGAATGTATGTATGTGTGTTTGTGTGAATGTATGTGTGTGTGTTTGTGTGAACGTATGTATGTGTTTGTGTGAATGTATGTGTGTGTTTGTGTGAATGTATGTATATGTGTGTTTATGTGAATGTATATGTGTGTTTGTGTGAATGCATGTATGCTGTGTGAATGTATGTGTGTGTGTTTGTGTGAATGTATGTGTTTGTGTAAATGCATGTATGCTGAGTGAATGTATGTGTGTGTGTTTGTGTGAATGTATGTGTGTGTTTGTGTGAATGTATGTGTGTGTGTTTGTGTGAATGTATGTATGTGTTTGTGTGAATGTATGTGTGTTTGTGTGAATGTATGTGTGCGTTTGTGTGAATGTATGTATGTGTGAATGTATGTGTGTTTGTGTGAATGTATGTGTGTGTTTGTGGGAATTTATGTATGTGTGTGTGTGTGTTTATGTGAATGTATATGTGTGTTTGTGTTAATGTATGTGTTTGTGTAATTGCATGTATGCTGTGAAAGTATGTGTGTGTGTTTGTGTGAATGTACGTGTGTGTTTGTGTGAATGTATGTGTGCTTATGTGTGAATGTATGTGTGTGTGTGTGTTTATGTGAATATATATGTGTGTTTGTGTGAATGTATGTGTTTGTGTAAATGCATGTATGCCGTGTGAATGTATGTGTGAGTGTATATTTTTGTATGTGCATCTGTGTTTGCACGTTTATATCTATATACTCATACATACAAATGTATTGTGTCACATACACAAACATACATGTCAGCGAGTTGAAATAAATCCTAGTACTACAAAGTCTCATGACTATCTGTCTACTACAAGAGATATTATAAACATTTGAATTAACACAATGATGGTACTTCGTTCCTTCCCCTTTTATTATATATATATATCATCATCATCATCATCACCATCGTTTAACGTCCGTGTTCCACGCTTGCATGGGTTTGGACGGGGGTTTTCCCACTTGAGGCAAGAGTGATTGTCTTGCTCACATAGGACTGTCTGGCAGGTTTTCTACAGTTGGATGCCCTTCCTAACACCAACCACATTTACAGTGTGGGTCTGGGAGGTTTTTACCGTATTGCCTACACGGCCACATTACAGCGTGGACTGTGTGTTTTTTTGTCGTGACACCTACACGATCTCATTTGTTTCGGCCTGGATGGTGTGGCACCAACATAACTTTACATAGAAGGGGGGCGGTGTGGATGGGGGGGGGGTGTATTTTGTTAGAGATGCCTACTGACTGTAGTAGGTTTTACTTTGTATTTATATATATATATATATATATATATATATATATATATATATATATATATATATACGTATATACACACATACACACACACACACACAAACTCATGCTTCCGCACGTGCTTAAGTATAGCTCATTTTATAAAACGTTTTTTTTTTCCCTTTCAGGTAGACAAAAAAACAACAAATCATCTTATTAATAACTGCAGTGCCTCTATCCAGGGACTATGTTGATAAATAAACCTCATTTGGTCATTTCATGAGAGTATCTTGGTCAGACTATGAACTTTTCAGTCGACCCTCGTATGATCTTTGAATCTGGAATCTGGAATTACAGAATACCCACCTTTGTTTTCTGGGAATATTTGTAAATCCATTGTTGGATGAGGTGTTCTTTAAACTAAATTTACTTAAAAAGTTAGAATAATTCAATGTGCCATTTGGATTCGTACTGATCTGCAGAGAGAGAGAGAGAAAGATTGTTTAGATTTAAATAGAGACGCTGATGATGATGGTTGAAGTGTGGTGTGGAGTTGTGGTGTGGTGTGGTGTGGTGTGGTGTGGTGTGGTGTGGTGTGGTGTGGTGTGGTGTGGTGTGGTGTGGTGTGGTGTAGTGTAGTGTGGTGTAGTGTGGTGTAGTGTAGTGTAGTGTAGTGTGGTGTGGTGTAGTGTGGTGTGGTGTAGTGTGGTGTAGTATTGTGTAGTGTGGTGTTGTGGTGTGTAGTGTAGTGTAGTGTGGTGTGGTGTAGTGTAGTGTAGTGTGGTGTAGTGTGGTGTAGTGTGGTGTAGTGTAGTGTAGTGTAGTGTAGTGTGGTGTAGTGTGGTGTAGTGTAGTGTGGTGTAATCTAGTACAGTGCGGTGTAGTGTAGTGTAGTACAGTGTGGTGTGGTGTAGTGTAGTATAGTACAGTGTGGTGTAGTGTAGTACAGTGTAGTGTTGTGTAGTACCGTGTGGTGTGGTGTAGTACAGTGTAGGGTAGGGTAGTACAGTGTAGTGTAGTACAGTGTAGTGTAGTGTAGTACCGTGTGGTGTAGTGTAGTACAGTGTAGTGTAGTACAGTGTAGTGTTGTGTAGTACCGTGTGGTGTAGTGTAGTACAGTGTAGTGTAGTGTAGGGTAGTACAGTGTAGTGTAGTGTAGTACAGTGTAATGTAGTGTAGTAGAGTGTGGTGTGGTGTACTGTAGTACAGTGTGGTGTAGTGTAGTGTAGTACAGTGTGGTGTGGTGTAGTATAGTGTAGTACAGTGTGGTGTAGTGTAGTGTAGTACAGTGTGGTGTAGTGTAGTACGGTGTAGTGTAGTGTAGTACAGTGTGGTGTGGTGTAGTGTAGTACAGTGTAGTGTAGGGTAGTACAGTGTAGTGTAGTGTAGTACAGTGTAGTGTAGGGTAGTACAGTGTAGTGTAGTGTAGTGTAGTACAGTGTAGTGTAGGGTAGTACAGTGTAGTGTAGTGTAGTACAGCGTGGTGTGGTGTACTGTAGTACAGTGTAGTGTAGTGTAGTGTAGTACAGTGTGGTGTGGTGTACTGTAGTACAGTGTAGTGTAGTGTAGTACAGTATAGTGTAGTGTAGTGTAGTGTAGTACAGTGTAGTGTAGTACAGTGTGGTGTGGTGTACTGTAGTACAGTATAGTGTAGTGTAGTGTAGTACAGTGTGGTGTGGTGTAGTGTAGTACAGTGTGGTGTAGTGTAGTGTAGTACAGTGTGGTGTGGTGTAGTGTAGTACAGTGTGGTGTGGTGTAGTGTAGTACAGTGTAGTGTAGTGTAGTACAGTGTGGTGTGGTGTAGTGTAGTACAGTGTGGTGTGGTGTAGTGTAGTACAGTGTGGTGTGGTGTAGTGTAGTACAGTGTAGTGTGGGGGTTTTAAAATAAAGGTGACTAACCTTTTCAATAATAGAATCAAAGGCAGTGTCTGGAATTTGTCCAAAGAACATCTCTATAACCTTTCGGAAATCTCCAACTTGGATAGAGGAATTCCTCTTTGAATCAAAATACATAAATGCCTGACAACAGAGAAGAACAGAAAACAAGAGACACCATCAGCGTTTAACTATATATACGGAGGTGTGTCCTGGACCAGAGAGATGACTATGAAAGAAGATATACAAGACAACTTTATTTCCTTCTTCCAGTCACTTCTGTGCACCTACACACTTCTCATTGACCTCCTCCTCTTTCAATCTTTTCTATAATTCATCTGCCTGTCACCCACCTTGTGGATTGTCTCTCTGTTGACCACTGGCTGCTGGTCTCTGTCCTTTGAGACATTATATTTCATCTACCTGTCACCCACCTCGTGGAGTGTCTCTCTGTTGACCACTGGCTGCTGGTCTCTGTCCTCTGGGACATTATATATCATCTACCTGTCACCCACCTCGTGGAGTGTCTCTCTGTTGACCACTGGCTGCTCGTCTCTGTCCTTTGAGACATTATATATCTGCCTGTCACCCACCTTGTGCTTTACTCTCTGTTGACCACTGGTTGCTGGTCTCTGTCCTCTGAGACATTATATATCATCTGCCTGTCACCCACCTTGTGGATTGTCTTTCTGTTGACCACTGACCACTGGTCTCTGTCTTCTGAGACATTATATTTCATCTGCCTGTCACCCACCTTGTGGATTGTCTCTCTGTTGACCACTGACCACTGGTCTCTGTCTTCTGAGACATTATATTTCATCTGCCTGTCACCCACCTTGTGGATTGTCTCTCTGTTGACCACTGGCTGCTGGTCTTTGTCCTTTGAGAGATTATATTTCATCTACCTGTCACCCACCTTGTGGAGTGTCTCTCTGTTGACCACTGGCTGCTGGTCTTTGTCCTTTGAGACATTATATATCATCTGCCTGTCACCCACCTTGTGGATTGTCTCTCTGTTGACCACTGGTTGCTGGTCTCTGTCCTCTGAGACATTATATATCATCTGCCTGTCACCCACCTTGTGGATTGTCTCTCTGTTGACCACTGACCACTGGTCTCTGTCCTTTGAGACATTATATTTCATCTGCCTGTCACCCACCTTGTGGAGTGTCTCTCTGTTGACCACTGGCTGCTGGTCTCTGTCCTTTCAGGCATCTTTGTCCAGAAGCAGCTGAAATGGGGTTCCTCCGAAGGGTTTGTGGAGTAACATTACTCGATAGAGTGTGTAGCTCAGAGATCAGAGAGTCACTCCAGGTAAAGCCGTTACTTCACAGCTCGGCGGATACTATTGGGATGGGGTTGAAATGTCTCAGGAAAGAATCGTTGGACAGATGTTATGGACAAAACCAACTGGCAGGAGATCAAGAGGTAGACCCTGAGCAAGATGGTTGGATAACATCCATGCGCTTGGCTGGTCTCGCTTGGGGATCAAGCCAGATCAATTGGAGACGGTTGCTTCTGACAGGACCCTCTGGATGGAGTGTTTGAGGACTTTGCTCTAAGTGGGCAAAGAAGAAGGAGGAAGAGGAAGAGGGGTAGGAGGAAGAAGAAGAAGAAGAAGGAGGAGAAGAGTTGTCTACCTTAAGAAGGTCTTCAAACTTTTCCATAACAAAAACACGTAAACCGTTCTCCAGAGATACAGATCCTGCAAGTAGAAATTTATTTGGAATTATTTCCAAAGAAATACATTGATTTATGTGTGTCACATTTTCAGAATGTCAGCTATCTGAAACTGCCGCTCATTCTACGATACAAAACTGTTTGTTTTAAAATGGTGGCTGTGCTGGTAAAATGATGAAAGAATACACAGTCCAACCTGTCAGTTGGTCGTTTTGGTGTCACAATAAAAAGCACCTAGTCCACACTGTAAAGTACTAGTTTTGGTGTCACAATAAAAAGCACCTAGTCCACACTGTAAAGTACTAGTTTTGGTGTCACTATAAAAAGCACCTAGTCCACACTGTAAAGTACTAGTTTTGGTGTCACAATAAAAAGCACCTAGTCCACACTGTAAAGTACTAGTTTTGGTGTCACAATAAAAAGCACCTAGTCAACACTGTAAAGTACTTGTTTTGGTGTCACTATAAAAAGCACCTAGTCCACACTGTAAAGTACTAGTTTTGGTGTCACAATAAAAAGCACCTAGTCAACACTGTAAAGTACTTGTTTTGGTGTCACAATAAAAAGCACCTAGTCCACACTGTAAAGTACTAGTTTTGGTGTCACAATAAAAAGCACCTAGTCCACACTGTAAAGTACTTGTTTTGGTGTCACAATAAAAAGCACCTAGTCCACACTGTAAAGTACTAGTTTTGGTGTCACAATAAAAAGCACCTAGTCAACACTGTAAAGTACTTGTTTTGGTGTCACAATAAAAAGCACCTAGTCCACACTGTAAAGTACTTGTTTTGGTGCAACAATAAAAAGCACCTAGTCCACACTGTAAAGTACTTGTTTTGGTGCAACAATAAAAAGCACCCTGCTCACACTTTAAATGTGGTTGGTGTTAGGAAGGGCATCCAGCAACCGTAGAAACCAAGCCAGAAAAAGTTCTGTATGAGCAAGACACAGTCCAACCCATGCTAGCAGGAAAATGGACACTAAATGATGATGATGATTTATCTAAAACAACAAAATACCAAAAAATAATTTCATTTAAGAATCTGTGTTGAGTTACTAAACAACACATATTGGCCAACATTCCTTTGATGCTACAAATCTGTTGCCTTTGCTTTCTAATTTAGGCACGTCATCATCATCACTTAATGTCCATCTTCCACGCTAGCATGAATAGGATGGGCTGTCCCTTTGTGAGGGATCAGGTCGGGGGACTGTTAATGTGTCATCATCAGCATCATCAGTTAACGTCCATCTGCCACGCTACCATGAGTTAGGCGGGTGTCATTTAGAGGCAAGTTGCGTCGGGTGTCGTAGAAAACCAGCCAGAAGCATATGAGCGAGACACATTTATTATAATGCTCGGTTTGTTTGTAAACATATATGTATGTGCGTATACATACTTATATTTAAGTAACAGCCGTACTAAGAGTGAGAAATATGCATAAGGAAGGTATATACTTTCAGACGTTCAATCATCTGGCAGGAAGGTATACGGTGCTGATGATAGCTAATAAGCTTGAAACTAGTACATTGTTCCTTTGCCAGTGTTGAACAAAAGGGCAACGATGGTTGCTAAACACTGTACGGCTTAATTCGGGATGTTTGTTTACAAACAAACCGAGCATTATAATAAATGTTCGGTGAATCAATACATACATATATATATGTGTGCATGTATGTATATATATACATACTACTGTACGTCTGTATACATATATGTATGTGCGTATACATACTTATATTTAAGTAACAGCCGCACTAAGAGTGAGTGAGAAATGAAATTTTGTTTCATTATTTTCCATTTATCGTTCTCGGTGCGCCCGGCCGATTAACTCACTCGATATGCAAATTGAGCTGCTCAGCCGTTAATATGCATGAGGAAGGTATATACTTTCAGATGTTCAATCATCTGGCAGGAAGGTATACGGTGCTGACGATAGCTAATTAGCTTGAAACTAATACATCGTTCCTTTGCCACCGTTGAACAAAAGGGCAACGATGGTTGCTAAACACTGTACGGCTTAATTCGGGATGTTTGTTTACAAACACACCGAGCATTATAATAAATGTTCGGTAAATCCATATGTACATATATATATGTGTGCAGGCATGTATATATATACATACCACAGTACGTCTGTATACATATATGTATAAGCTATACATATATTTAAGTAACAGCCATACTAAGAGTGAGTGAAAAATGAAATTTCGTTTAATTTTTTTCCATTTATATATATATATAATATATAAGATCAAAAGATGGTTAAATGAGTTCCATGTATTTTATTATGCGCATTTCAAAAACAAATATCATCATGCAATAACATTTGTGTTTTCATCAGATAAAATAGGAAGACATGATATGAAGGTTAAAAACACTTGTGGATAGTGCAGTTTTAAATCAACATAACTACACTATCCACAAGTGTTTTTAACATTCATATCATGTCTTCCTATTTTATCTGATGAAAACAAAAATGTTATTGCATGATGATATTTGTTTTTGAAATGCACATAATAAAATACATGGAACTCATTTAACGATCTTTTGATCTTATATATTATGTATACTCCAGTTTTACAAACTGTAGAGTGCTTCTTATCCGATATCTGCATTGCTTTATTGTACTACAATAAAACTCACCTCCTACATATATATATATATATATATCATCATCATCATCATCATCATCATCAACGTTTAACGTCCGTGTTCCACGCTTGCATGGGTTTGGACGGGGGTAGTCCCACTTGAGGCAAGATTGATTGTCTTGCTCGCATAGGACTGTCTGGCGGGTTTTCTACAGCTGGATGCCCTTCCTAACACCAACCACATTTACAGTGTGGGTCTGGGAGGTTTTTACCGTGTTGCCTACACGGCCACATTACAGCGTGGACTGTGTGTTTTTTTGTCGTGACACCTACACGACCTCATTTGTTTCGGCCTGGATGTTGTGGCACCAACATAACTTTACATAGAACGGGGTGGTGTGGATGGGGTGGGGGTATATATATATATATATATTTTATTAAGGGTAAATAGTGTCTTGTAACAGAAGTTTGCCTGTTTATCACAGGGTCATCAGACAAGAACATATATATATGTTCTTATAGTGTATATATAGTCACATGTGTACATACATGTGCAATAGTAACCACACATATACATCAATATATACATCACTATAGAGGTGTTTTCCTTATATTCTTCCATTAAACATCTATCTCTCCCTTCCTTTCTCTCTCTCCTCTTCTTTCTCTCTCTCCTCTTCTTTATCTCTCCCTTCCTTTCTCTCTCTCCTCTTCTTTCTCTCTCTCCTCTTCTTTCTCTCTCTCCTCTTCTTTATCTCTCCCTTCCTTTCTCTCTCTCCTCTTCTTTATCTCTCCCTTCCTTTCTCTCTCTCCTCTTCTTTATCTCTCTCTTCCTTTCTCTCTCTCCTCTTCTTTATCTCTCCCTTCCTTTCTCTCTCTCCTCTTCTTTATCTCTCTCTTCCTTTCTCTCTCTCCTCTTCTTTATCTCTCCCTTCCTTTCTCTCTCTCCTCTTCTTTATCTCTCTCTTCCTTTCTCTCTCTCCTCTTCTTTATCTCTCCCTTCCTTTCTCTCTCTCCTCTTCTTTATCTCTCTCTTCCTTTCTCTCTCTCCTCTTCTTTATCTCTCCCTTCCTTTCTCTCTCTCCTCTTCTTTATCTCTCCCTTCCTTTCTCTCTCTCCTCTTCTTTATCTCTCTCTTCCTTTCTCTCTCTCCTCTTCTTTATCTCTCCCTTCCTTTCTCTCTCTCCTCTTCTTTATCTCTCCCTTCCTTTCTCTCTCTCCTCTTCTTTATCTCTCCCTTCCTTTCTCTCTCTCTCTTCCTTTCTCTCCCTTACTTTCTCTCTCTCCTCTTCTTTATCTCTCCCTTCCTTTCTCTCTCTCCTCTTCTTTATCTCTCCCTTCCTTTCT
>OZ024759.1:12575167-12585167 GCA_964016885.1 Eledone cirrhosa | reverse complement strand
CCCACAGCAGGACAACCCGTCTAACCCATGCTAGCGTGGAAGAACGGACGTAAAACGGTGATGATGATGATGATGATGATACATATATATATATGCTAAAGGTACCCAAGAGCCAGGTTGCAGTGTTAAACCAGTGTTGAGTGAGACTGTTTACCACTGAAGTAGATAGTAATGTCTCACTCATACTCGACTTTACACCAGTGCCTCACTCACACTCGACTTAGCAGCAGTGTCTCACTCACACTCGACGGTTCAAAAATGTGCCACTCACACTCGACTTTGAGAGTGTCTCTATGTCACACTCAAACTTACCCCAATGTTTCACTGTAAAGTTGGAAAGCTGGAAATGAACATAAAAACACATCTGTGTGACCTTTAACAGACAGACTGACAGAGAGACAGACGGATAGATGGACAGACAGACAGACAGACAGATGGACAGACAAACAGACAGACTGACAGACAGGTAGACAGCCAGACAGTCAACATTAAATACCATTTATCATCGATAGGTCAGTAGCTAATACAAATTTTGTAATTAGAGGACATCAGTGTGGAAGATATGGTAGGGTAGAGGTGAGAATGTCACGGCTACATTGAGCTACAACCCGCTACAGCCTGGCTTCAAGTCGCACTATAAGACTGTCCTTGCCAACATTAACTCATAACGTCCTGTACCACATGGAACCACATTCTTGTATGACTGCATCACATCAAATATCATAGTCTTTACTATAATACTGCAAATTTTCACAACAATCTCTCCACTAGTAAAGATACTATAAACATTTAGTACAAAACAACACTATGACTGCATCACATTAAATATAATAAGGAAAATGATTGTGCGCAGTGCTCAGGTGCACTATAACTCATCAAAGGTGCATGTATAGTACATAGAATAATGTACAAATGTCAGGAAAGTGAACAGTGTATGGAGGGGAATATTAGGTGTAGTGTTGGAAAATTTCAGGAAGCATGGAGATTTTAAAGGGTGCAGTGTCCCAACAGCTAACAATTGATGAAGGTAGTTTGTTGCATGGAGATTTTAAAGGATGCAGTGTCCCAACAGCTAACAATTGATGAAGGTAGTTTGTTGCATGGAGATTTTAAAGGATGCAGTGTCCCAACAGCTAACAATTGATGAAGGTAGTTTGTTGCATGCTTCAGCAACTCTGAGCGTGAAAAAATGTTTCTGGAAGTCATGGGAGCTGTGCTATTCTAATACAACAATCTGTTTACTAGTAAAGATAAAGATGCTACAAGTATTTGAATTAACAAACTCATTTTTAGATATTTTCTGCTAAATCATTACAGGATGTCAAGAATTAACCCATTAGCGTTTACTTTATTCTATATATACTATTATATTTTCACGGTAAACACCTTATCTCACATAATATCGAATCTACGAGATATGATATTATTTATTTTGAGAACAATACCTTAACATATGTATGAGCAGTCGGTTATGGCCGGTTTGAACAGAAAGAGGTCAGACAATCCTGCCTGGATACGACTGGTTTAAATGCTAATAGGTTAAATGGCATTTCTCAGAGATATGTCAGCAGCAAATTCAGACGTAGTAAGAAAAGACAGTGGTGTGGAAGATATGGTAATGTAGAGAAAATATCCTTGTTGTGTACATAGCTAGCAGTATAGACAAAAAGCACCGAGCCCACACTGTAAATATGGTAGTGAAAGGGTTAATGACATAGTGTCTTTCATTAGAAATATGGAGAGGAAAGGGTTAATGACATAGACAGTGTCTTTCATTAGAAATATGGAGGGGAAAGGGTTAATGACATAGGTAGTGTCTTTCATTAGAAATATGTTAATGAAAGGGTTAATGACATAGACAGTGTCTTTCATTAGAAATATGGAGGGGAAAGGGTTAATGACATAGGTAGTGTCTTTCATTAGAAATATGGTAATGAAAGGGTTAATGACATAGACAGTGTCTTTCATTAGAAATATGTTAATGAAAGGGTTAATGACATAGACAGTGTCTTTCTGAGCGCCTCTTTGATCTCCATGTGTCTAACACACGTGGACATGCCTACAAGATCAGAAAACAGCACAGCTCCCATGACTTTCGTAGACATTTTTTCACGCCCAGAGTTGCTGAAGCATGGAACAAACTGCCTGCGTCAATTGTTAGCTGCCGAGACACTGCATCCTTTAAGACACTCATGCTTCCCGAAATACGCCAAAACTACACCTGATGTACCCCTTCCATACACATGCACACATGTGTGTATCATGACTCGTGCACTGTTCATTTTACTGATGTTTGTGCATTGCCCTATGTACTGTACATGCACTTTTTTGATGAGTTGTGGTGCACCTGGGCACTGTACACAATATTTCATTATTGTTATTGTTATTATATCATGACTCATACACTGTTCATTTTCCTGACATTTGTACATTATTCTATGTACTATACATGCACCTTTGATGAGTTGTAGTGCACCTGAGCACTGTACACAATAATTTCATTATATTATATCATTATATATATTAGAAATATGGAGAGGAAAGGGTTAATGACATAAACAGTGTCTTTCATTAGAAATATGGTAATGAAAGGGTTAATGACATAGACAGTGTCTTTCATTAGAAATATGGTAATTAATAATAATAATAATAATGAAATTATTGTGTAAAGTGCTCAGGTGCACTACAACTCATCAAAGGTGTATGTATAGTACATAGAATAATACACAAATGTCAGGAAAGTACTTGTGTGTATGTGTTAGCTGTAGTGTTGGCGGATCTCGGGAAGCATGGAGGCCTTAAAGGATGCAGTGTCTCGACAGCTAACAACTGGTGCAGGTAGTTTGTTCCATGGAGGCCTTAAAGGATGCAGTGTCTCGACAGCTAACAACTGATGCAGGTAGTTTGTTCCATGCTTCAACAACTCTGAGCGTGAAAAAATGTTTCCGAAAGTCATGGGAACTGTGCTGTTTTCTGACTTTGTGGGCATGTCCACGTGTGTTAGACACATGGAAATCAAAAAGGTACTCAGGGTTGTTGTTGGCAACATGGTTAACAATTTTGTGGGTGTTTACCAAGTCAGTTGCCAGGTGTCGGAGCTTCAATGTATCCATGCCCAGGGAAGCAAGGCGCTCAGAGTATGGTAGTAATGAAAGGGTTAAAATAACTATTGAACGAGAATCTTGCAACACACTAACATTTGTGTGTCCATTATAATGGTAGTATACTGGTATGTTGTATATATCTACCATGTATTACTAACTACAACAGTAGTGTAGAGGGTCGGACGCCATGCTTTCCAGCAGAGTTACGTCCCTTTACGATCTGAGTTCAAATCCCGCCGAGGTTGACTTTGCCTTTCATCCTTATGGGGTCGATAAAATAAAGTACCAGTAATGCACTGGGTAATTGCTGGCCTTGTGCCTAAAGTAGAAACAATTATTAACTACAACAGTAGTATAGTATATTGGTATGTTATATATATCTACCATGTATTACTAACTACAACAGTAGTATAGTATACTGGTATGTTATATATATCTACCATGTATTACTAACTACAACAGTAGTATAGTATATTGGTATGTTATATATATCTACCATGTATTATTAACTACAACAGTAGTATAGTATACTGGTATGTTGTATATATCTACCATGTATTACTAACTACAACAGTAGTATAGTATACTGGTATATTGTATATATCTACCATCTATTACTAACTACAACAGTAGTATAGTATATTGGTATGTTATATATATCTACCATGTATTACTAACTACAACAGTAGTATAGTATACTGGTATGTTATATATATCTACCATGTATTACTAACTACAACAGTAGTATAGTATATTGGTATGTTATATATATCTACCATGTATTATTAACTACAACAGTAGTATAGTATACTGGTATGTTGTATCTATCTACCATGTATTACTAACTACAACAGTAGTATAGTATACTGGTATATTGTATATATCTACCATGTATTATTAACTACAACAGTAGTATAGTATATTGGTATGTTATATATATCTACCATGTATTACTAACTACAACAGTAGTATAGTATACTGGTATGTTATATATATCTACCATGTATTACTAACTACAACAGTAGTATAGTATACTGGTATGTTATATATATCTACCATGTATTACTAACTACAACAGTAGTATAGTATACTGGTATGTTGTATATATCTACCATGTATTACTAACTACAACAGTAGTATAGTATACTGGTATGTTGTATATATCTACCATGTATTACTAACTACAACAGTAGTATAGTATACTGGTATGTTGTATATATCTACCATGTATTACTAACTACAACAGTAGTATAGTATACTGGTATGTTGTATATATCTACCATCTATTACTAACTACAACAGTAGTATAGTATACTGGTATGTTATATATATCTACCATGTATTACTAACTACAACAGTAGTATAGTATACTGGTATGTTGTATATATCTACCATGTATTACTAACTACAACAGTAGTATAGTATACTGGTATGTTGTATATATCTACCATGTATTACTAACTACAACAGTAGTATAGTATACTGGTATGTTGTATATATCTACCATGTATTACTAACTACAACAGTAGTATAGTATACTGGTATATTGTATATATCTACCATCTATTACTAACTACAACAGTAGTATAGTATATTGGTATGTTATATCAATGGTAGTATATTTACGCAAGCGAAACCTGGAAGAGCACAGCAAATATAGAGAGACAGCCGAACGCATTCCACCAGCAGTGCCTGCGAAGGATCCTTCGTGTGTCCCGGAGCGACTCAGTGCGAAACGAGGAAATCCTGAGGAGTGCCGAGTCGTGGACACTGCAAAGGGTGGTCACACAACGCTGGTGCCGCCTAGCTGGCCATATTCTGTACCTGGTCAAACAAACGATACTTGAAAACAGCAATGAACTGGACTTGATCTGGTGGCAAACAGAAGTGGGGTTGCCCCAGGATCACTGGTGACAGACATTCCAAAAAGACCTGGTGGCGGCCAACATCACTTGGCATGGACATTAAAAAGCCGCCCCTGATTGTGACTGTTGGCATCCACTTACTGCTCGATGTGACGAAAAGTGCATTAGAACCTAAGACTAAGAGAATTATATTGATATTATTGCCATTGTATCTCTCTCTAGCATGTATTACTACCTACAATGGAAGGCACATGGCTTAGTGGTTAGAGCATTGGCCTTGCAATCGAAAGGATGTGAGTTCAATTCTTGGACCTGGTGGTGTGTTGTTTCCTTGAGCAAGACACTTTATTTCACATTGCTCCAGTTTACTCAGCTGTAGAAATGAGATGGTAGGACTGGGGTCCATATCATTCCACTGTAAAGTGGTCGTGGAGGTGCCACGGAAAGAAAGCACCCAGCACTGACTGTAAATGAGGTTGGTGTTAGGAAGGGCATCAATGGTAGTATATTGGTGCTGTGAGGGCACATGGCTTAATGGTTAGAGCATTGGGCTTGCAATCGAAAGGTTGTGAGTTCGATTCTCAAACCAGGTGATGTGTTGTGTCCTTGAGCAAGACACTTTATTTCATGTTGCTCCAGTTTACTCAGCTGTAGAAATGAGTTGAGATGTCACTGGTACCAAGCTGTATCAGCCATTGCCTTTCCCTTGGACATCATCGGTGGCAGGGAGAGGGGAGATGGTATACATGGGCAACTGCTGGTCTTCTACAAACAACCTCGGAGGGAAAATTTCTAGGTGTAAATCACATGGTCGTTCGTGACTGAAAGGGGTCTTTGATATTGGTACCAGTACCATTTTATATTATCTCTACCTACAACAGTAGTATAATATATTGGTATGTTATATCAATGGTAGTATATTGGTACCATTACCATTTTATATTATCTCTACCTACAACAGTAGTATAATATATTGGTATGTTATATCAATGGTAGTATATTGGTACCATTACCATTTTATATGTGGAGGTACATGGCCTTGTGGTGAGGGTGTTGGATTTATGATTATAATGTTGTAGGCTCGATTCCTGGGTTGTGTTTTGTGTTCTTGAGCAAAGCACTTCATTTTCACGTTGCTCCAGTATACTCAGCTGTAAACGAGTACCAGCAATACCGGGGGTTTAAACCCCGTCATGGACTGGTGTCCTGTCCAGGGGGCAGTCTTGCGCTCTCAGTCGCTTCACGTCATGAAACCAGGATAAGCACCGACCTGATGAGAACTCCAGGCTTAAGAAAGACTTTAGACTTTAGGCCATTATATATATATATATAAAGGGCGGTGAATTGGCAGTATCGGTAGAGGGTAGGATATGCTTTCCAGCATAGTTACGTCCCTTTACGATCTGAGTTCAATTCCCACCGAGGTTTACTTTGCCTTTCATCCTTACGGGGTCGATAAAATAAAGTACCAGTAATGTACTGGGATAATTGCTGGCCTTGTGCCAAAAGTAGAAACAATTATATATATATATATATACTAGCTTGTAGTACTACCTACAACAGTAGTATAGTATATTGGTATGTTATATATACTAGCTTGTAGTACTACCTACAACAGTAGTATAGTATATTGGTATGTTATATATACTAGCTTGTAGTACTACCTACAACAGTAGTATAGTATATTGGTATGTTATATATACTAGCTTGTAGTACTACCTACAACAGTAGTATAGTATATTGGTATGTTATATATACTAGCTTGTAGTACTACCTACAACAGTAGTATAGTATATTGGTATGTTATATATATACTAGCTTGTAGTACTAACTACAACAGTAGTATAGTATATTGGTATGTTATATATATACTAGCTTGTAGTACTACCTACAACAGTAGTATAGTATATTGGTATGTTATATATATACTAGCTTGTAGTACTACCTACAACAGTAGTATAGTATATTGGTATGTTATATATATACTAGCTTGTAGTACTACCTACAACAGTAGTATAGTATATTGGTATGTTATATATACTAGCTTGTAGTACTACCTACAACAGTAGTATAGTATATTGGTATGTTATATATACTAGCTTGTAGTACTACCTACAACAGTAGTATAGTATATTGGTATGTTATATATATACTAGCTTGTAGTACTACCTACAACAGTAGTATAGTATATTGGTATGTTATATATATACTAGCTTGTAGTACTAACTACAACAGTAGTATAGTATATTGGTATGTTATATATATACTAGCTTGTAGTACTACCTACAACAGTAGTATAGTATATTGGTATGTTATATATACTAGCTTGTAGTACTACCTACAACAGTAGTATAGTATATTGGTATGTTATATATATATATACTAGCTTGTAGTACTACCTACAACAGTAGTATAGTATATTGGTATGTTATATATATATATACTAGCTTGTAGTACTACCTACAACAGTAGTATAGTATATTGGTATGTTATATATATATATACTAGCTTGTAGTACTACCTACAACAGTAGTATAGTATATTGGTATGTTATATATATACTAGCTTGTAGTACTACCTACAACAGTAGTATAGTATATTGGTATGTTATATATATATATACTAGCTTGTAGTACTACCTACAACAGTAGTATAGTATATTGGTATGTTATATATATACTAGCTTGTAGTACTACCTACAACAGTAGTATAGTATATTGGTATGTTATATATACTAGCTTGTAGTACTACTTACAACAGTAGTATAGTATATTGGTATGTTATATATACTAGCTTGTAGTACTACCTACAACAGTAGTATAGTATATTGGTATGTTATATATACTAGCTTGTAGTACTACCTACAACAGTAGTATAGTATATTGGTATGTTATATATATATATACTAGCTTGTAGTACTACCTACAACAGTAGTATAGTATATTGGTATGTTATATATATACTAGCTTGTAGTACTACCTACAACAGTAGTATAGTATATTGGTATGTTATATATACTAGCTTGTAGTACTACCTACAACAGTAGTATAGTATATTGGTATGTTATATATATACTAGCTTGTAGTACTACTTACAACAGTAGTATAGTATATTGGTATGTTATATATACTAGCTTGTAGTACTACCTACAACAGTAGCATAGTATATTGGTATATTATATATACTAGCTTGTAGTACTACCTACAACAGTAGTATAGTATATTGGTATATTATATATACTAGCTTGTAGTACTACCTACAGCAGTAGTATAGTATATTGGTATGTTATATATATACTAGCTTGTAGTACTACCTACAACAGTAGTATAGTATATTGGTATGTTATATATATACTAGCTTGTAGTACTACCTACAACAGTAGTATAGTATATTGGTATGTTATATATATACTAGCTTGTAGTACTACCTACAACAGTAGTATAGTATATTGGTATATTATATATACTAGCTTGTAGTACTACCTACAACAGTAGTATAGTATATTGGTATGTTATATATATATACTAGCTTGTAGTACTACCTACAACAGTAGTATAGTATATTGGTATATTATATATACTAGCTTGTAGTACTACCTACAACAGTAGTATAGTATATTGGTATGTTATATATATACTAGCTTGTAGTACTACCTACAGCAGTAGTATAGTATATTGGTATGTTATATATATATATACTAGCTTGTAGTACTACCTACAACAGTAGTATAGTATATTGGTATGTTATATATATACTAGCTTGTAGTACTACCTACAACAGTAGTATAGTATATTGGTATGTTATATATACTAGCTTGTAGTACTACCTACAACAGTAGTATAGTATATTGGTATGTTATATATATACTAGCTTGTAGTACTACCTACAACAGTAGTATAGTATATTGGTATGTTATATATATACTAGCTTGTAGTACTAACTACAACAGTAGTATAGTATATTGGTATGTTATATATATACTAGCTTGTAGTACTAACTACAACAGTAGAATAGTATATTGGTATGTTATATATATACTAGCTTGTAGTACTACCTACAACAATAGTATAGTATATTGGTATGTTATATATATACTAGCTTGTAGTACTAACTACAACAGTAGTATAGTATATTGGTATGTTATATATATACTAGCTTGTAGTACTACCTACAGCAGTAGTATAGTATATTGGTATGTTATATATATATATACTAGCTTGTAGTACTACCTACAACAGTAGTATAGTATATTGGTATGTTATATATATACTAGCTTGTAGTACTACCTACAACAGTAGTATAGTATATTGGTATGTTATATATATACTAGCTTGTAGTACTAACTACAACAGTAGTATAGTATATTGGTATGTTATATATATATACTAGCTTGTAGTACTACCTACAACAGTAGTATAGTATATTGGTATGTTATATATATACTAGCTTGTAGTACTACCTACAACAGTAGTATAGTATATTGGTATGTTATATATATACTAGCTTGTAGTACTACCTACAACAGTAGTATAGTATATTGGTATGTTATATATATACTAGCTTGTAGTACTAACTACAACAGTAGTATAGTATATTGGTATGTTATATATATACTAGCTTGTAGTACTACTTACAACAGTAGTATAGTATATTGGTATGTTATATATACTAGCTTGTAGTACTACCTACAACAGTAGTATAGTATATTGGTATGTTATATATACTAGCTTGTAGTACTACCTACAACAGTAGTATAGTATATTGGTATGTTATATATATATATACTAGCTTGTAGTACTACCTACAACAGTAGTATAGTATATTGGTATGTTATATATATACTAGCTTGTAGTACTACCTACAACAGTAGTATAGTATATTGGTATGTTATATATACTAGCTTGTAGTACTACCTACAACAGTAGTATAGTATATTGGTATGTTATATATATACTAGCTTGTAGTACTACTTACAACAGTAGTATAGTATATTGGTATGTTATATATACTAGCTTGTAGTACTACCTACAA
>OZ024759.1:12560167-12565167 GCA_964016885.1 Eledone cirrhosa | reverse complement strand
TGTATACGTATGTATATATGCATGTATGTTATTTCTATTTTTCTCTCTTATTTCTGTGTAAGTCTGTCTGTCAGTCTGTAAGTCTGTCTGTCAGTCTGTAAGTCTATCTGTCTGTCTGTCTGTGTGTCTGTCTGAGGATAGTAGACGTGTTTCATATCGCTCTGTGATTTGGATTTTTACCTGCTATATTTGTGAGTGAATTTTTTTGAATTCTTTTGTATTATTAACTCTAACCCCTAGTCTGGGACTCTAGACGTCGGGTAAATATATTTTCACCCCTTTTGGGGTGAAAAATTATATATTTCAGAAATGTTTATCGATATCGTTGATAACGATATCGTCGAAAACGATATCGCCATATTGGAAGCGAACGCCACGCCGACCAAAAAAACAAGCGGGAAAGAGGGAACAACAGTTCAAACTGTTGAACAGCCCCTCCTCTCCAATGAAAAAAAAAAGAATTTCAATTCAAATGAAAAAATTAATTTTCAAGAAAAAAATAACACCACAAATAAGGAAACCAACAACATTACAACAACAAACAAAGACAAAATTTCTTTTGCCCAAACACTCAGGAAAGCCACGGAATACAAAGCCATTGACATCACGAACGCCAAGGAAAATTTGCTAGAGGCTAGAAAATACGTATCTTTTGGGGAGGATGGTTCTTTTACGATCAACTCCCCAGAAGAAGTGCGTCAACAGATTTACAAGAATACCGTAACTTACAGAACCATAACCAACGAAACGAGAAAGCCAGCGCAATTGACCGAAAGTCAAATCGAGCTGGTTCTGAAAGAAATTAAAAATGACATACTCTTTATTCAAAGAGGAAAGCTGTATGCCAGCATTATGGTCCGAATGAAGGACGAAATGCTGGCTCAGAAATATTCGGTGGCACCTATAGTGTCACCACAATACACCTTCTTCCCCACATATAAAGGAAGAAGAACACAAAGGATAAGAATGTGGAGCCCTACGCCAGAAATTAACATCTGGTCCGTCCTAACAGGATTTACCGACCTAGATAAGGACATACTCATTTCAGCAGGGGAGTCCACCAGTGGACTGTTCGGGGGGAAAAGTCTGGAGGTTCTCTTACAGATGACACCTGAGAGAATCTCCGGAATACCCGACCGAGTGCTACTGGATGGGCGAACCTACATAAATATCACAGTGGAAGGCAGGAGACCCTCATGTTACCACTGCGCTGGCAGAGGTCACCTGAGGACGGCCTGCCCTCTACTAACAACAAAAAAACCACTGCTACAAACACCACAACAACAACAAAAACAACCAGCACCACCATCACAAAAACAACAAAATACACTACCATCACCACCAGAACAACAAAAACCAACAACACCACCACCACCACAACAACAACAACAACAACAACATCAACAACAGCTCAAGAAAACAACCCAAAACACGGTCCCACCCAGCCCCACCCCACAGAACACAAATACAAAAACAGTTCATACACAACCCGGAGATATACCCCTCCCCTCCAATACGGAAGAGGAGCTCATATCGTCGGAAGACGAGGGGGCTCCCTTCCAAAAAGTAAAAAGAAAAAAACGTACACACACCACACAAACAAAAATAACCCCACCTGACAACACAACACAGACAATAAAACGCAAACTCACTCAACAACAACAAGCAAAAACAAACACAACAACACAAAAACTCTACACATCATCATCATCATCATCACCGTTTTACGTCCGTTCTTCCACGCTAGCATGGGTTAGACGGGTTGTCCTGTTGTGGGCAGTGTCTGGTCGGCTGACCATGCCTTGCTCATACAGGAACTGATCTGGCTTGATTTCTACAGCTGGATGCCCTTCCTAACACCAACCTCATTTACAGTGAGTGCTGGGTGCTTTTTCGTGGCGCCTACACGTCCACTTTACAGTGTGGGCTGGGTGCTTTTTTGCCGTGGCACCTCCACGACCACCTTGCGGTGGGGGGGGGGGGGGGGGGGGCATATTGTTTATATGCTTCAGCATGTACCCATGGGAGGTCGGGTACCCTGTATTACTGCGTGAACATACATAAACAAAAACAATGAAAACCTAACTTTTAAAATAGAAACCAACCCTTCGATACAAACCGAAGGGCCGAATTTCGTAACGGCAATGGGGCTCCCTAACCTGAAAATGGTGAAAATCCCACTTGACATTTTTAAAACTTTAAAAGACATGTACCCTGAGGACGTGGGCCCACCCTGCACCAGGCCACTCAACCGCGTCCTCCTGAAAGGTTTTCCCCTCCCCTCCTCAAACACCCACACAACTCCAAAGATCCCAACCCCTCCACACACCAATACCCCCACACCACCACAAACCACCACCCCACCCATCAACCCCGCCACCAGCCCCATGGAAACTGAGCGACCCGAACCCCGGGACGCAGAGAGGTAAGTGCCTCTTTCTTTGCCACCAACATGGCTGTCTTAAGAGTAGGTTGTCTAAATGCGCGTGGCCTGGGCTCACCTTGGAAGCAAGCTAAACTTCTAAGTGACCTCAGGTCACAATGTGTAAATGTGATGGTTATTTGCGAGGCCCGGATCAGCAGCATGCGACAGCTAACCCCCACCTTTGATGACTTTGAGATGCAGCACGCATCTCTCTGTCAGCCTGGAGTTGGGGGTGGGGTTGTCGTTCTGCTGCAAAAACATCTGGGTCTCGCTACACAGACGGTACACTTGGACCCGGAGGGTCGACTCATGGTTCTGGACCTTGGCAATGGCGAAGGCGAAGCTTTTAGGCTTGTCGCAGTATACGCCCCTTTTGGGGCAATGCGGTCGGACTTCTTCCATCGTCTGGAGACTTTTCTAGGGACGTCCCGCTCCTTGCTTTTAGTGGGGGACTGGAATGGTATCCTAGATGCACGTTGGGACTATGTAGGGGCATGTCCCGATAGAGGGGGGTGTAACAGCCTTAAGGGGTTAATCAGCCGATTTGACCTGACGGTAGATACCGACTAGATTTTCCGACTGTACCAACCTGGACCTGGTCAAATAACAGTGGTCAATCTAGATCGTACCTAGATAGGTTCTTAGTTAGAATTAAGGATAGGGACTTTTTAAGTTGTCCAGAAATGCTCATGGTGGGCTATTCAGACCACAAGTTAGTGACCTGCGTAGTCCACCTTGATAGAACGCATAGGCAGGGGCCCGGTTACTGGAAGCTCAACTTGTCCTTACCGGCAAGTAGAGCTTACAGGGACCGGATTAGAACCTTAGTTAAGGAGCAGTTGACGGGCGCCATCGTCAACAACAGGTGGTGGGGCTCTCTAAAAAGAGAGATTAGAGTAGTTTCAATAGGAGTTAGTAAGGAGTTAGCCTCAGATAGAAATAGGAAGGAAAGGGAGTTGGTAGTTAATGTTGAAGAGGCAATGAGAAGCGGCAACGTGGCCAGAGTGCACGCGTCGAGAACGGTCTTGAACCAGTTCTTCGACGCGAAACACGAAGGCTGCGTTGTCCGAAGCAAAATACGTGCTCTGGGAAACGAGGGGACCAAAGCTGTTAGCTGGGCCCGCGTGACAGAAGCGAAAAGTGGGATTAAATCCACTATCCGGTCTTTGCGAGACCAGGATGGACGGCTGATCCTTGAACCTAAGCAAATGTGCGAGGCCTTTCAAAGGCACTTTGCCGAATTGTTCGGGAGGGGCGGGGAGCCGGTTGGAGATGTGGATTTCGGTCCATACCTCGACGGTCTGCCGCGTCTTTCGGACAGGGAGGCGAGGTCCTGCGAAGGGCCGATCTCAGCTGCTGAAATAGGGGACGTGCTGAGCCTATGCGGCAAACGCAAATCTCCAGGACTCGATGGTCTGCCCTACAAACTATATATTAATATGCCGGACTTGTTCCCCGATCTCCTCGAGGCGGTCTACTGCAACTGGCAACAGAACAGGAGAATTCCCTGTTCTGTGACCAAGGGCGTAGTCTCGCTAGTGAGGAAGGACGAGAACAAGGGGGATGACATTAGTAATTTTAGGCCCATAACTCTGCTAAATGCAGAGTTAAAGATTTTGGCGAAGGTGTTAGCGAAGAGGTTGGCGCTTGTCGTGGGGGGCCTGGTGGGAGATGCGCAGACATGCGCTATCCCGTCCAGGTCCATCCACGACAACCTCCACCTCATGCGATACATCATAGAGAGGGTTGGGAACGAACCCGGCTTTGGTGGGGCCCTGATAAATTTAGATCAGTCTAAAGCGTTCGATAGGGTGGACCATGGTTACCTGGATGCGGTGCTAGCGGCGGCTGGGTTCGGACCCGTTTTCAGGGGCTGGATCACTGCCATGCACAGCAGCTGCATCTGCTCTAGAGTCAAGGTGAACGGCTACCTTTCGGAGCCGTTCGAAATCACCCGCTCCATCCGACAGGGGTGCCCTCTCTCCTCCCTTCTGTATGTGTTGACTCTCGAGCCATTACTGCGGAAGTTGGAGTTGTTGCAGGGCATCCCTTTGGAACCGGGATTGCGCAAAGCGGTGTCGGCCTACGCCGATGACGTAACAGTAATGGTGTCGACCGCCTCGGAAATCGAGGCAATCGGCACCTTACTAGAGGAGTACGAAAGGTTGACAGGAGCTAAGCTGAACCGGGACAAGTCAGTCGCTTTGCAACTCGGCGAGTGGAGGGGCAAAGCGATGTCGTGCGACGGTATCGTCGGACGGTGGACGGAGGGCCCGGTGAAGTTGCTTGGGGTCTGGTTCGGACCGGACCTCCAGGTGGAGAAAAACTGGGGTGAGGTGACGAATAGGGTGTTTGCACTGATCCAGAAGTGGGCCGAGTGCAAACTATCCCTAAAAGGTCGGGCGGAGGTGGCGAACGCTTACATAGCGTCCGTCATCTATTACCGCTTGACTGTCGTGCCTTGCCCGGGTGAGATCCTCGCCAAAATGGAGCGCGCCCTCTTTTATTTCCTTTGGAAGAAGAGGTCTCCTCTGGTGAGGAGATCCATCTGCTGTCAACACCCTTTGAAAGGAGG